>JAKSYS010000002.1:0-483309 GCA_022925895.1 Fragilaria crotonensis
GAAAGGAAAGGAAGTTGCATCTCAATGGGATCCCTGTCGAAGGTATAAGAAGGAGATATGATTGTCTACCCTATCCGGGTTTTCGACAATCCATCTATGGCAACCACAAATTCGCCAGAAGGAAGACCCTTCGACTTCTTTTTGCGAGCAACGCATGACTTGTTCCGACATGAATTAGGTCACCAGTCGACTTCCGAGATTATCACATCCATCGTCAAGGTACACGTTGCTTTTATGGCGATCATCTCGTGCACAATATTGTACTACATGATTATGGGTTACTGAACAATCGTTGGTAACCACATTGCTTGCAAACATGGTTGCTTGTTGCGGGGTACTTCAAACAGGATTGATACATTACAATGAGCTCGAAGATGTGGCTGCTAAAGTTAATGCGAGCTAGTATTTAAACACCGTCATTTCAATCTTGTCCAAATCTTCGTAAATTGAATTGATGACTGCGGCACTATCAACTCGAACTTGTATTGATACCCTTGTGAAGCTCTTCCCTCGCGGAGTGACTTGGCATTGAAGGTCTTCATCATCACCAGCCAAGGAGGTTACTATTTTCTTAACTTGTTCAACGTACTCTTCCTTCAAGCTGTCGTCTCCATTCGTTCGGCCGACGGCGTTAAATTTGAATTCTGTTGGAAAATTCAACATTGCGTTCAAGATATTTCCAGCTTGTCGCTCATCGTCAACACCAACCTGTGGATCATAGGTTCCCATCAACGCATTTACACTGTACTTGAAGCGGTCCGTCATATTCGATCCGCCGTCGTCGATGCGGACAGTGGACTGAACAAACACTGGTTCATCGGCATCGCTAGTGACGTCGCTGCCATCACCAGCATCTGATGAAAGCAAATGCCGAAAGGATGGTTTCTGGGGGGAAAGTATGAATGCTGACGTTCCTTGAATGACGAAAAGTGAAAGCGTTACGAACATGAACATCATGTTCATGCAGGGGCTGGAAATCATCGTCCTTTCCACTAAATTGTGAGGTATGGTGACACACTGAGCACCGAGGCGCCGAGCGGTACTTGTACTGGGTACTTGTCCACGAGCATCAATCATGTCGTACGTCGTACAATGGTGCACGAGGTTTGCAGCATACAACTATGAAACAGTAGCAATCCCGCAGAAGATGCTGCAATGGTCAGTGATGCTCAGAGCGATACCACGTCATGCCGAGCACGACAGTAGACAGTAACACTCTAAAGGCCGGAGTTCGTCGAACAGGAGAAATGGCCATGACAATGATACTCTGATGAGTTTGTATCTGGGTACGGTATGCATGCATATCTGGCAGAGCTTATTGGTGAGGTCAATGCCCTGCAGCAATGGAAAGTGCACAGTGATTCCCATACATTGTGATCATGTTTCTACGCAGGATTTCTTGACTCGTGTAGTGTTATCGCCAACCCGAATAACCCCAAATCCGAAGTCCTCGTCATCTCGAGAGTGTCTCCAATCAATAGGATTGCAGGTGTTGGAGTCGATTTTCTAGGTTAAAGGATCGACGTTCAACGAAATCGCATGGTATTACAGTGTTGCCTCTACATATTCATCCTCAACATGAATTGGACCGCGAAGACTCGCGAGGTTGCATTCGTCATTTCTTAGGATGCGCTGGAGGAAGTACCTCAGTACTCATCCCTGAAGCCCATTCTGCCACATTTTGGTTGTACTTTTCCTCCTTCAACTCTTTGCACCGTCTTTGTAATACCGACTTTTCTTGTGATCTGCGAGCGCCTTGGCATCCTGAAAATGCTTTGCGGTTTCAACACAGTAGAACTGCCCACCACCAGGGAGCTCGTCGTTGTAGTCAAACGCAATAGGCTTGCCAATTTCCTGAGCCTTTTCGATCTCATCTTGAATCTGGTCGGTGTCCTTGGCTCGATTCGACAGCCACGTCTTTTCTTTTGTATTTCGTTATCTTTTGCGCATTCCATGCTTCTTTGCTGTCATACCGGTACCCATGGTGAACGGTCTATGTTTGCTTCGGTGAAGGCGAACGAAAGGAGTACTACGAAGGAAGTTTGCTTGACAGATTATTCGAGCAAGAGGCGAGACAAGAGATGTAACCAGAATGTTTCTGGTTATTCAAGCACCGCGTCCTGACTTGGGACTTGGGACTCAAGAGCTCAAGAGTCCACGAAGGACAATTGATTTTTTCGCCACTGGATTCGGTGGCTGGGAATTGGATACTTTATCAAGTACTCCGTATTCCGTATAGTACTTGTAACGTAGTCCAGTGCTAGTAGTACAGTGTAGTGCTATGCTGTTTTTATATTTATATTTCTTCTTTCTTCATATGTTGTTCACTGGGAATACCGGTAGTTGGATGATACTACTACGGTAGTTACATACTACAAATACTAATCAACGTTGGCTCACAGTTCCATATAAACAATAAACATTCCAACAAGACTACCAAGAGAAGTGCTCTAAAAGACTGCTACCCCTCAGTGAATGGAAATGGATATACCATATACCATAGAGGACCAATGGATCGAGTGAACTTCAGCCCTATCTACAATCACTACAACTCAGAAATATAATTGAGATGCTATCTCGACTACATATGGTAGCATCCATGATGCCTGGATATTTGATTTACGTCAGTGACCAAGGAGGACCAGACTGGATTTGGATGTGATCGATATGTTTTAAGTGTCCCGCCAATAGACCCGACTAGCAGCAGTAGTCCTACTGAGTACTTGCAGTAATCAGCAATTTTGATTGCAACAAGCTGTAGTTGTGATTTGTGATTAAGTCAGATCTGATGGTAGGTGATGGTTCATGTTATACGTTATGCTCCAGAATTTACCGTGCATAGAATGTAAAACCGTCGTGGTGATGGTGGGATCCGTAGGTGGGATGGTGGGTTCGAGAAATTGACGGTTGTATTATAGTATTATAGCGATGTACTCGGAGCTCGGAGTACGTCATACCTGTACTACGTAAGCGAAAATGTCATCAAATGATCGTGTGCGATAGCCACGCACAACAATTTAAAGATTTTTATTTCTGAACGCCGAGATGGGTCTTCGAATGAAATCTCAAACCAATCTCTTGCGTGGTCACTATGTCACACTGGACAAAACTGGCCGAAAATGTCAACCGTGGCCGGCTGAGGAATCGAAGTACAGTGAAATGACCACACTCGGAGAAACTGAGTGAAGTCCATTAGCTTCCTGGTACTGTACGGGGAACAACGTACTCGCAGTCCTCTATTAGAAGTACTTCGGTATAGTACCAGGTGTCCAACGTATCGGAATTCCTCGGACTAATAAGAAGAAGGAAAAGCATTAAAAAGACAATTGTGCGCAATCAAGGTGATACGCCATACAGTGCCATAGTCCGTAAGTCGTACACCGCGACGACGTTGACTAGAATGTCAACAATGCCTAAAGGGCTTAAAGAATATCAGTTCACGGAAGGCGTTGGTTTAGATACATGAATAGGTGTCAGTGCGATGGCAAAGGAGGCCCAAACGACATACCCCAACGGCGTTGTAAAGAGCCGATGCCTTCGGATGTATGCATACGGTAGACATTTGCGAAGATTACACGCAAGGAGGACTCGCTACTCAGGTTCTCTAGTGGTAGGTAAGTAGGACACTGCGTACCTCAGAGAATGACGGGCCCTGAATGCGAAACGCACTTCAGTCATTGTTCGATCCACCTCCTTGACGACGGTCCAGTCACCGCAATCACGGAGCTTCCTTGTCCTTCCTGATATTCCATAGACTAGAGTTTTCATAGCAATAATATAGCTAGAAGATAAGGGCAGCACCCATTACTCTATAAAACTCTAAAACTGAACGGGAAGGAGGGAAGGGTCGAAACGGTCTTGGGCGAGGCCCAAGTTCACGAAGATTTCTCCGTTGATGAGCTCCTGTGCGACCATACCTGCAATGCCAAGCATAGCAAGGCGTCCGTTCTGAAGCTCCTTGGTAGAAATCTCGAGGAACTCTTCGGCTCCCGAAGGCTTGAGTCCTAGAGGGTCAAAACCAATGTCACCAGGGTAGTAGTCCGCCTTGAGAGTTCCAACTCCGGCAACAGTTTCAGCGGATGGAGCTGACCATCCCTTGAGGGCACGGTTGAGCTCGAGACCCCCAATAAGAACTGCGAGAATCTCGAAGAAAAACGGCGAAACGGCGCGGACCTCATCCAAATGGCGGATGGCAGGCCCAATATCCTTGTTGGCCGCCTCGAAGAGAGGGTGGATCTCGATAGGCTCCTCGGTGACGAGCAAGCCAACGATAGCAAGCATGGCGGCACGGCCGTGCTGAGTCTCGGCCTCGCGGTAGTACTTCAGAGTTTCGAGGTCAGCTTCTCCCGCGAAGTTCAGGGGATCGAAGCCATCTTCAAAAGGAGCGATGGCGCCAGGGAGGCCAAACGCGAACTTGTTCGAGTCCGCAACCCAGCCGTTGAGCGAATTAAGAGCGGTGGAGGTCTTGGCAACCTGGCTGGGTGCAAAGGCGCTGGCGGATCCAGCGAGGGCGAGGATAGCGGCGGCGAGCTTCATCTTGTCTTGTTGTTGGCAAACGTAGGCTTCTCAAAAAGATTGTGAGATTAGAAGATTCGTCTGAGAAACAAGATACTCGTATGCGACTGGAACGAGTGGCGTGGCCTAGCTACTACGAAGTACGAGTATGTACTTGGTAGTGACGGTTGTTTGTGTTCATACGACAACTTGTAGTACGTCATGCATTTCGCTCATTCATGTAGTCATAACAGGCATTGTATAGAGCACGGGTGAGTTTCCGGATGACCCTGGTACCATGAGAGGCACGAAGTACGCGGCGTGCATTTCGCGTCATACCGACGTCAAATCAGGACGTCAGCAACTTTACTTACGTAAACAACAAAGACGAACTTTTGAAACGTTTTCAGAGTCGTTTCGATTTTCGATTTTATCAAACGTCTGGGATCTGGTGGAACACATTCTTTCACCTAAAATAATTATCGAGAATTGTCTGTTCCTTGTTCCTTCACCAGACGGTAACTGGAGAAACGTGTCTATTGGGAACTGGGAAGTGGAAATGTTCACTTTAATACTGGAGTACTCCAGTATCGGAGTACAATACAAGTATGGCTCGTGAACGAGAGTCATGCAATGGAGCGTCTGCTGACAGTTTCCTTCATGTCGTCAAGGTCACTTCGTTGCCTCCACAATGTTTGACAGCTACTGTACAAGCTACAAGTAAATTGTACTGTATCCTCCGCAGAAATGTATTCTTCTTGTCATTTATAACGCTACCGCTACACTGAGTATGGTACAAATACTAGAACAAATTGTATGCATATATGTAAGTACTTGTACCTGGTCTTACACTTCTATTATACGAGTAGGCCCGTTGCATCGAGATTCGTATTACTATTCTAGCATCATCACACTCTGTCGTCATAGAACAGCAATAGATTGAGAACAAAATCACCAATTCGGAATCCAGAGAGGAAAATCAAAGCGGTTGCTTCATAAAAGCCGCATAATTATCTTCATATACATTCAGACGGTAATTCCATAGTAGTGCATTAATCAGTAACATCGACAGCACCCGGCATACCAATGAAACTCACCTTTCAATGTCGCACCAAGGATTCGACGATGTTCATGTGCATCCTGTAGAGAGGAAGGGGAGACGCGGATAACAGGTTAGGCTTCCAAAACAGCGGCCACGATACATGCTCATAAGAATCGAACTGCTTCATACAAGCCGCATAACTTTCCTCAATTGTGTTCAGACGGTAATTCCATAGTAGTGCATTAATCATAAGCAGAAACAACAGGTCTCATTGGGAATCTAAACTCACCATCTTGATATTTGGCATCGCGAAAGATGATGCTGATGCGATTCTGGCGTTCAACCTCGACAGTCGTTCCATCAACCGATTCAAACACTGACCCACTAGGGAGGAGCTCGTGGGCGTATTCATAGCGACTGACGCCAGTTAGTACATACAACGACAATGGCGGCAGCAGTAGATCCACAAACCCATCTTCTGGATTCCGGCCAACTTCAGACCCGGGTCGTAACCGCATAATCGAGGATGAGAGGAAGCTAATTCCGGCCACCATGCCCCCAGAAAACCGAACGGAATCGACATGTGCTTTGAGCTCGCCGTCACGCTTCAGGTCGATGGCATGACAGGGCAGCCATGTCGCATTGCGATCAAGGTGATTCTCCAACAAGAGATGTCTAGTCTTTTCAAGTGTATTACGAGACATTTCCTGGAGCTCGTGCTCATTGATCAGCTCAATTTCTTTGTAGTCACTTATAACAGCATCCCAATGACCTTTTTCGTAGCGACGCCTGCAGTCAAGCGAAGTTAGGAACCTAACAGGTGCATCCACCAGTCATTTTTCAATGTTTCGTACCGTTGCATGCGTTTCTGAACGTCTTCTAGGATGCTCTTACCCTCCTCTGGAGAAACAAAATTGCTGTATACCACTGCTGATGAAATATCGAAGTCAGCTGGCGCATTTCGAGAATTCACAAGCTGACTTGACCGCAGTGTTGACAGAAGTCGGTGATGGCAAGCAGGGCTTCGAATCATGGCGCCGATGGTGGACTAGTGGGACCAAGCTGGAGAACATGGCGAAGTCTCAAAGAACGTGTGAACGAACCAAAGTGATCGGGTTATGATCGCACGATGATACTGAAGCAGGAAAGGTGAGCATGTTGCAAGTAACTGGTATTCAGAGTTCATGGTACTGCTACTTAGTAGTAGTACGATTGTACCAGTCCATGTACTGTAAATCTAAATCTACGGTAGTAGGCTCGTTGGTCGAGGCTCGAGGCTCGAGGCTCGAGGCGTATGAAACTGTACGGTGATGATTGATTATTCATGTAAGGCATCATATTTCATATTGCAGTACCTGGTACAAGTACCAGGTAGCTCCATTACAAAGATACAGACGTTCTCGAGTACTCCGTACTCTCTACTGTAGTATGCAGTATGCAGATAGCTAGCCTACTCGACTGGGCTCGAAACTACAGTAGAGATAGAGCGCAACAAAAGGGACTTCTAATGTTTCCACTTCTGCGATGAGCAATGGCGGTGAACTGAGGGTGAACTGAACTCCATAATTGATTATGTGTGCTGTTCATCGAACTAAATGGCAGGTTTCTAAGTCGTTTTGACGCGAGATGGTGATTATTGCGCGTCGAACGTAATCAAAAATGCGAACTCCTCGTTTTGGTCCTTCTAGTAGTAGCAATACAGCTAGGGATTATGTATTTGTCGAATGAGAATCAAAATGCATTAGAGTCGAATATGATTGCTTCGATTGGCGAGGAGTTCAAGGTTGTCAAAACAAAAGATGATGAGAATAAGCAGCTCCAGGAAGATCGCTCCAAACTACCGACGATTCCATCTTTCGACATGAATTTTTCGGCGGATTCATCGAACCTCTGGGAGGACTCCGATGTCCTCCCACAATGGATGAAGGATTATTTTGCGTGGCATCAACTCCAGCGATCTCGAATCACGCAAGAAAACTGGAAAGCCTTTCAGTATTGCGTCATGAGGTGCTTGGATACGGACAACCGATGTGGAGGTGCTGCCGACAGGATCAAAACAGTTCCGTTGATACTCTATTGGGCCGCTAGGACAAACCGTATACTCATGATATACTGGAGTCGTCCTACTTCTTTAGAGTCATTTCTTCTCCCGCCTGCAGGAGGCATCGATTGGCGTGTTCCGGACTGGATGGTGCAGGATGTTGTTCGTGGAAGACCTGCAGGGAATGTCGCACGACTGCCCGCATATTTCATCAATGGTACCATGGCCGTTGCTCTGCAAACTAAATTGCAATCATACAACGGCGGATCACTTTTTAATAATGAAAACATAGAGGGACCGCGCTTTGAGCACATCTTTCATGACATGTGGCGAACAATGTTCACTCCATCTCTGCCGATACAAAAGATTATTCAACAACATCTGGACATGTTCAACCTTCGACCTGGTGAATATGCTGCTGCCCACGTACGAGGCCTTTACGGAAACAATAATTGGACTGAACAATTGCTATTTACGGTAGCAGAAAATGCGATCAACTGCGCCAGTAACTTGCGGCCGCAAGGCCCAATTTACGTCGCATCTGATTCTAAATGTGTCGTTGATCACATTCTTGGGAACATCGCACCACGCAAAACGACAAAAATTGTAGCATTGAAGAGAGATTACGAACCTCTCCACTTGGAAAAAGCGTCCAAATGGCGGGATCGGCAAGCGTCTGAATACTACGATACCTTTGTTGATCTGTATCTTATTGCTTTGTCGAGCTGCGTTACGTACAACATCGGCGGGTTTGGCGAATGGGGTCTTTGGATCTCTCGGAATTCCAGCTGCTTCATTCGACATGGGAAACCCACTAGTCCGGTCAGAAAATGCGATTGGTCAGGTTTGGCGAGTCCTCAGTATTCGAGGCCCGCAGACAATGAGTCAATGTTCTTACCTCCATGGCGGCTGCACAGCTTGCGCAGTAGACACGAATAGCTTACACAAGGCAGAGTCTCGCATGGTCGTCAAGAACGATCAAGCGAGGAAAAGCCGTCGAAAGGTGGGTGCTTTAAATACGTCTACGACGATCCCACGCTGAACAACGGGTAACTCCATTGCGTCGTGAAACTAAACGCCATGAAAATGACGATAACTGGTTAGAACCACTAACGCTATACCTACCGGTAGAGACATATGGTCGATGTGGTGATAGTCAGAAGACATTGCCGTGTTGTGTTTAGACCTCGTTCTCCATGTCCGCGCTTATCCAATCAAAACAACGATCCCATTTGAAAGTTCTCCGGTGGTGAGAATTAGAGAATGAATTTGCAAATTTAACCAAGGGTGCGTCAACGAGCTGACTTGATTTTCTGAAAGTATGTTCCAGTTAGGTCATCGTCGCGACACGTGGATTATAGTGAAGCTGAAGCAGATTCTGCCGCATAACAATCTCACGGCAATGCTAGTATTTGGTTCGAATGATCTCGTTCAGGTGCTTTGTTCATTATTCCGATGTGTGAAAGCACGCTTGTTATTTGCAGGACACTTCATGAAACCATGGGCATATCGGTCGCCATGATCGATTACGCTTCCAAGGAAGGTCTCGGAGGTAACGTCCCTCGTGCGGCTTTCTACGCGGGCGACATTCACATATCGAAAGATAGGTGTAAAAGACTAACTTGCAGATCGTGACCATGCGCAGCTACTTCGTTTTCGCTTGGATTCGAATTGGACACGTCCGTCGCTTCAAACTTGCTACGCCAAAGTCGAAGCTCGGCGTGTCGTGTGGGCGGACTCGGACCGTAACGTTGCCCTCTCTCAATTCGCTCAAAAACTGAGGAGTGGGTACAGTAGTGGAAGGAGGTCTGAGAAGCAGATTTCGCTGCAGGCCGACTAGCCCAGTTCACACCTACCATTCTTCCTCCAAGAAGAAAGCTAGCGTGTCACATTATGGAATGGAATTGGATGTGGCCCTTGTTCAATTGAGCCAGATGCTTCAGGACGTCGCGATTGAGTAGCGCGACCATGGCTACTGCAAGACGAACAGAACACAATGAATCACAAATGTGGTCAGCCTGCAGTCTGGCGTCCCGCACTACCTGACACAGGTCTTCGCCCGAAGTGGGATGCAGTATATGCACCCATCTTTACCCATGACACCTCCTTCAAATTTATCCTTCGTCCCGATCATGTCGTCACTACATGGAAGTACATCAACATGGTCATCCCGCGGATCAATCTGCAGAACACCCAATGCTCGCTGTGGGATACCGTAGAGACATCCGTCACGTGCGACGAAGCCATTTTGATATTTGTTCTCACCATCCAACAGAAGTGGACCGACCAAGAAGGGTTCATCGGTTGTAACGTCAATCTTCAGCACTTGTTCTGCGTCACAAGGAAACAAATACACAAATCGCTTGTCAAGAGTGAGGGCGCCACCGAGATACTTGTAGCGACCGTCCTGCGGAATGCGATGGCGTCCACTCTGCAGAAAGGAAGAATCGCCGACCATGTAGACTTGTTGTGTATTAACGTTGACCACGAGCACCTGGTCAGCGTTGTTTGGCCGTATATTTTGTCTCCGGCAGCCAAGCCACCATGCCACTTCCATCGTCCTGGTGGTAAAGTAATCCCACCCGGTTGGAAGAGCACGCTGCAGTCGTCGTTGGTTGGGTCAATCTTCAAAACCCGACTTCATTATGCGGGATGCCGTATATACATCCATCGCTTCCAACGATTCCTCCGAACCACTTCTGCTTGCCAGCACCGAAGGATGGGCCAATCTTCCAGACTTTGTTCGTTCGAGGGCAGATTTTCAGCACATAGTGAGCATTTGCAGGAATGCAATATACCATGCCATTCGATGCGAGATTACCACCGTGGTAGAGCCACCCGGTCTCGCCTACTTGATGTCCCAACACGTCTTGTCCGAAAGTTGTTATTTCTTGCGTTTCTGGATTGATCTTCAGCACAGAGCTGGCATTAGAGGGAAGGGCAAGGCAGCATCCCCGAGGGAAATTGGCATCTTCCATTACTTCTTCTGGGACATCCAGACCACGCAACCATTTGAACTTTCCGTGCATCGGTGGCCCAATCATGTCCATCACTTTGGCGCGCACATCTATTCTCAACACTCTCCGCGCAGATCCAGGAACTCCGTAGATAAAGTCTCCACAAGACGATGGCATCCCGCCTAGGAATTTATCTTGCCCCACCATTGTACATTCGGTCGAAATGTATTCAAGAAAGGTTGTGGTTTCGCGAATCGGGGGACGTGCCGCGGTTATGTCTTGCGCAAACCTCACTCCCTGAATCAATGCGCTCTTACGCGCTGGAGTCCATTCGTCCTCCGAGTTTGTGTACGGGACCAAACCGTATAACTCTGCTAGTCGTTTACTCACAAGCGGTGGACTTGTTCGAAAGGAACATCGATGATTCGTATTGTCTTGTTTGTGTACATGCCAGCTCTCCACATGAGGACGATGGTCACCAGTCCGTCGTTGTTTGTAGGCTTCCATCTTCTCCACGTACACTTCCTTGCCAGTCAACGAGGCAGGTTGCATACTGGTGTACGCAACTGCTCTGAAACGAGGAGTAGATCCTGATGGAGACAACGCCGCATGCACCAGGTCGGACCGCCATAGGATAACGTCGCCTTTGGCGAGATAGATTCGTTTCGGCTCCAACGAAAAATCATTTTGAAGTCTATCGATTTCCTCATCGGTCAACGGAACCCAGGAGAACTTTCCACGATAAATGTCCTTCGTCAGTTCTTGGTGAATATAACCATGGGACCGTGGCCAGCACAGAAAACACCCGTCGACACCTTCTTGTTGATCTTCCAGTGCCACGAGGGATTGGAGCGTTTGAAAACCTCGAGTCGCGTGCCCTTGATCATAATGCTCTCCTGACGAGATACACTGCTGTTTGGTGCAAACTATGGGTTTTTCGGAAAGCGAATTCAACCAAAAGTCAGGTGGGCTAAAGTTGTCGCCCTCGGGCGCTGTGGGTCGGTGAAAGGTAAATCCCTCCTTCGAGCAGTGCAACTCTCGTGTCTGGTACAGAGGTTCAAAGAGTCGTTCGGCAAGCAGTTCTCTTATTTCTCCATGGACCCAACCAGCCCCCTTGGATTGGAACATATCAGAGAATGACTTATAACCAGTGTGTGGGAAAGGATCTTTGTCCTCATTTTTTGGATACCAAGTCGAAGGGTCGGTTCGTGAGACCTGGGCGTTGCTCGAATCTTCTACAAAGTTCCAGATCGAGTCGATAGCTCTAGCGCATTCTTCAGACGTTAAGATCGAATTCAAGATGCAATATCCGTCTGTCATGAGTGACTCTCGAACATGTGAAAGCGGGGAATTCGACGGCAGATAGGCGAGGAGTGAATCATCCGTGTCGACATCCAGATTGACGCTTTTGATCTCATGCGTTCGCACTGAAGGGGTTTGCGGAACTGTGCAAGCACTCACACTCATATTGGGCCTCTAAAAGCAAACAATTGCTCCAAGATAGTCTGGTCCAACCCTCACACTTCTGAGTCCTCCCAGGCCAACGAGACAGAATAGTGTGAAGCCATCAACATATACTCTACGCTCTATGTACGGTAGACCCTGCCAGCGAGATCCAGAGTACCAGTATGGTAAACGCCGCCTACACTAACACTCGAGTTGCGGCGTCGTACTGTTGTACCAGGGCCAGGTACAGGGTATGTACCCTAGTACTAACGTACGTATTAGTACAACAGTACTTGTGCCGTCCTCCGAGGCAAAGTGCGCAAATGCGCCTTGCAACACATAAATATGAACTACGACGTATAGTATGACATACCAAGGGAAACGAGAGAGACTTGAGGTATGAGGTATGAATATCGAAACTAGCTTTAACTATGCAGGAGTTATGTTGTCCGGCGAATCTCTCTTGACGTCAAAGAAGTATGACGAGTGAACCATGCAGGGCACGAGTTCTATACTTCGCACAATGACTCCAAGAAGAAGTCATTTTCGTCCTCGATAGGATGTAAATCCGAGAGGGCTTCGAAGAGAAATTCTCCCATTTCCGTGTCATCGATTTCCTCGCTCGAATCATCAGAAGGAATGTTCACATCAGGAATCGGTGGTGGAGAAGCACTAACATCAGGGATCTTCGCTGCTGGAAGGATATTAGTTTGGTTTTGCGAGGTGCAAAATCCAATGAGATGGTGATCTGACTCAAGCTGTGGGTCTGGAGATCAATGCCATTATATGTTTGTACTTCTGTTCCACCTTTTCCTGATGATGATGGTCATTCAAACTGAAGGAAGAGCGAGGAGACGAGACAGGACTGACAACGGAAGTCAGCTCCGGCGAAGAGATGGGTGAGACAACAGGTTCTGCAATGGGTAAGACTTGTGACAGAGTTACAGGAGAGACGGAATCGTTGGATGCAGCGGCAGCAGCCTCGAGCTCAACAATCCGCTTTAAAGCAGCCGCATACTTGGTCTCTAGAGACCCCAACTGCCCTTCCAACAACTCGATGCGAGCACGAGTTCGTTGACGAGATTCGGCAGCAGATTCTCGGTTTCGCACGCGACGAGCCTCCTTCCGCCATTCTGTCAACTCATCGCGTGTCATGGAGACACCTGGATCGTAGCGAGCCTGACGTTTGATACCCGTAATGTGCGGTTTCTTAACCCCACTTGAATTGGCTTCCTCGGGATCAACGTCGTCGTCGTCGTCGCTGTCTTCGCGACGACGCTTGCTCAACTTGACCTTACGGCGTCGGCGAGCCAGGGCGCTACTATCCAAATCACTAGTTTCAACACTCATTGTAGGTGATTGATGGTCAAGCCTTGAATATGATTGTGGTCACTTGACCATCAATCGAGTTGTGCGCGGCATGATGGGGTCGTGGAAGAGTGGACTCTCGTCGAACCTCTGGTTGAGATTCATTACTAGGGGGCTACATGGGAATGTGTAGAATTTGCCACGCGGCAATTCGACCGATGACTGCTACACAGCATGCGTGCAATTTACAACATTGTTCGAGGCTCGATTGAAGAGGTCGCATTTCGAACTCTGTGCCACCTCAGAACCGCTCTGAACTTTGAACTTCTTGAACTATAAAAACTAAAACCCAAGTCTTGCTGCTCTTCAAGTGTTCTTGTGGATGTGTCGTTTCACGTCAATTCGATAAGGAAACTGGTTTCTTTGGCTGTGTGTTCTTTCTTGTGAAAAGCGGGTCTGCGTTCCGACATGCGTCAAGCCTCAACGTGGAGCGACGACCTCCTTCCAGAGGGAAGCATATCAACGTCATTGAACTGACACTCAACAGTCATACATTATCATTTACGTTCTGCCCCAGACATCTGATAGATTATATCGAACAATATCTTTTGGCGCGAGAGTCGTGAAAATGACGGAAAACAACGATCCTGCCGCTGCTCGCAAGAGACGAAAGGAGATAATGCAATCTCTGCGAGCAGAAAACTGTTCCAAGAAAGAAGCTGAGGCGGCAGCGGCGGCTGCGGCTGCCGCAGCTGCAGCGGCAGAAGATGTTCTTCCTCCCAAGAAACGCAAAATGAAGAAAGAGGCTGCTGCCGCGGCTGCGGAAGCCAAGGACGCTGTCAACGAGGAACGTGCTGAGCTCGATCGCGATGACCGCTATGATTCGTCCGGTGAAAATCAATACGACTCATCTGGCGACAATAAAAAGATGCAAATTCGATACGATCCTGAGATCCCAATGAGTAAGGAACAATTGGCCGCATGGCGTCGAGAAGCGCGACGAGTTCGGAACCGCGAATCGGCAGCCGCCTCCCGGCAACGGATTCGAGATCGGATCACTGAATTGGAAATCGAGCGGGACGAGTGGAAAACGCGATTTGTGCAGGCAACGGATCGATTGGCTCATTTGGAAAGGTTGGCGCGTGGTGGTGATGCCGGGAGCAGCGTAAATGGTGATGAATAATTGGCATGCATCGGCAGAGTGGGCAAGTGAACATGATCACAAAGAAGTGCAATTTGGGGTGAAGACAGTTAAAGATGTGAAATTATTCATAGAAAGGTTTTGAAAAAAGTGTTGTTCAATAACATCACTTTCATCGTGCGTCGCCCAGCAGCCTTCTTTGAATCACATTGTTGATCAAGCCGACGTCAATGTCGCAGATTTCCGGCAGCCCACCACTGACCATGAATGCAAGAATGAGTAGCATCGAACATTCTTTAAAGTGCATTGACTTCGAGGAACTTACTCGTCTGAAACCGTGGGAATGCCTACCGATTGAGGCTTCGAGTGTTCATCCCACATGGTGTGGATCGAGTCAGGTTTTGGCGCGATCGATGCATTCATAGCCGCATTGAGAAACAGAATCGACACCAGAATGCACACGAGTGAAGTTGGGATGTAAATATACCACGCCTTGGGTGCATAGTTTACGTCCCTGAAATATCCACGAGTCGTCAGATTTTCATCATATCATATGTGGCAATTGTGATGGTTCATCCTGCACTGGATACTCCAGCAACTTACCATTCTTCAAGGGTTTCTTCTGGTAATGCAAGCCATAACGTGTAAACTATTATCAGCGAAAGTGTAAAGAAGTGGAGAACAAAGCCGCAGTTCTAACGAACAGGACGAATAAGGAACATCGTAGAACACCGGATATGTGGCTCCAAAAGGAAAACTCACCTCCAATGGTGAAACATCTCGCTTTCGAATCGAACTTGACATGCTGTAGTGGTTGTTATGGACAGATAAAGAGATGTGTAGCAACACCGATCACGGCCGCTTGTGCTTGATCAAGGATCACGTACGAGTACTTGTATCACGTATCTCAACCATCAGTGGCAATGTGGCAATGTGATCGTGGTCCTGTCACGGCTCTGAGTACAGTACTGACGTAGCAGTACTGATGGGTTTTAGGGTAGGGGGTACGACCGTATGCATACCAACGCCTAGGCAACGTATTCGACCTACGAGGCTATGTACGAGGGAGCTAGAACTAGGTGCTATGATACAGTACAAAAAAATGTGATTTACCGGCTACCGTTAAATACTTTGATTTGAATTCGTCATGAGTCCCTTTCGGTGACTGGTCCCTCCATCCGACAAAATGAATGATAAGCAATGACCACGGCTGCGATGATTGCATGTGGAGATGCAGTCAACCAGCCGCCCATCATCAATATTGTTGAGCTCAATCCTGCAATTCAGAGTCTCAAAGATGCCCTTTCGTGCGCGTCTTGTCACCAAGTGGTTGTCAAAGACCTTCAAATCCATTTGTGCTGCGGTGGTGCTGGCAGGTACTGTCGTCCCTGCAGTAATGGCCTATCGCATTGTCTAGTTTGCGATGAGCCACTTGTATCACCCATGAGGTCGTTGGACCAAATTTTTGCCGCTATGATCGGCGCAACTTCTCAGCCTTCATCTGGCACCTTGTTGTCGCTTCTCCAAAAAATGGTGGACCACCATCAGAATGACATGCCAGGCGTTAGAGGGACTGATACACAATCACGGTCGGCTCAGATCCAGCCAACCCAATCATGCGTGGACGCCCTGGATTCGAAAAGGCCTCTGCGGTCCCCAACCAACAAGAAGAAGCGATTGTTTCGAGAAGTTCAAAATCTTACGACCGTGGGAACGGCTGCGACTTACCGGTTGGAAGAAAGTCCCAAGAAATCGAAGAATACACCTGCCGAAACGAATACCCGGATTTCGCCAACACAGCCATCTAGAAGTCAACCGCGGAAGTCGTCGAATGTCTCCAAGCACTATGAGACTTCGGACAACAGATGCCGCCACCGCGGGCAAGGGTGTCAACTAGACGCAAGTACATTGTCGAACGCGTTCTCAACTTCGTCTTCTTGTGAAAATCAATTGCAATCCATGGCAAATACAATGCCTTCCACAATGCCATCAACTTATGATTTGGCTCATCGCCTAGATAGGGCCGCGTCGATTGCAGCCTCCTCTGGTAATGTAGCCGACCAAAGTCCATCGTTGTCGCCACCGTTGATACAATGTTCCTCGACACCATTTGGTTCACTTCCTGACACGATGGATTTTGCTCGCCATTTATCAGATATCAAGTCCTCGAAACCGCTGCAAAGTGGCAGAAATACGGCTGCCTTGACAACGGAGGAAAGCTTTGTTCAAACGTCGATGTCGCTAACTGAGGTTTCACCTCGCGGTGACAGGTTACATGAAAACGAGTCCCGTCCCAAGATTTGTCCCCCGACGACTTCAGAAGTTAGTTCATTCTCGACATTACCCGTGGATTCTCTGCCTTGCACGTTGAATTTTGTTCGGAAGCTTCCTATAACACAATATGGTGGGTCCTTGCCTATCCGAGTCCCCGTTGTGGTGGCGGTTGAGACTATCACTCAAGACCAAGCAGAACTCTGTCGGCGAACTGAAGGCCAAATACAGTTTGTACAACGTATCTGTCGAAGTACAATGGATCTGGATGACTGTGTGGTACTGCCAAGCCACTTTCTAGCGTCGGCCTCCGACGAGAAGGCGCGGACCTGCGCTCGAACGTATGAATATCTGAAGGCAATGGCACTTGGACTTTGTATTGTAGGCGCATCATGGATTGAGGATCAAGATGATACAAAACATGGAATATGGGGTGATTCGCAGCTTGCGCAACGAGCAACTGAGGTCATGAATGGAAATGACAAGAGTCCATACTCGTGGCTTGAGTCGGCGGACTGGTGGGGAACGAGTCAAGGCCCGTGCTGGAGCGCCTCCAGAAGAGCCAAGAATGCCGAACAACTGTTGGACGGATTGCTGGTGCGAATACTTCCATCTTGTACCACCAGTAGTCCACCATCCTTGTTAGAAGCAGAACAAGCAGAGCTGCTATGTCTCCTAACTGGAGCAACCTGTATTCTGTCCTTGGATGAAGATCGCAGCGCCTTTGACCTAGATGCAGACGGAGAGAAACGGATCCTACTCGTTCCAGATGGCTTTTCACGTGAAACAATCACACAATTACTGTATTGCACTCAAGCAGGTCTACCGCAAGGCGCCACGATTGAAAACAGGATACTGTGGCAAGGGAAGCGTGCGGCTTTAATCCTGACGGAATCTTGGTTGATAGACAGCATCTCGGCTCAAGTTGTTGCGCCCTTGCCCCTATACGCAATCGGAATTCTGCGATGGTAGCGATTTCTGAGGAATTACTTATGTCGTGAGGCTAGGTATACCTATGTGATGAATTTTGACAGGGGACATCTCCTCGAGGCGAAAACCAACATGACAGCTGTCACTGGTACTGTCATCCCTCAATGCACAATATGGTCACAGCACGAAATTCACAGAATCAAATACCAAGGTCACTTAAAAGGCGAGGTAGCGTCTGAAACCATAGTCTCAATTTGCGATTATTCAACTAGAGTCAAACATTTCAATGATGCGTAGAGAAACACTGAGAGCTTTTGGATCGTTCCACGATTCCGAGCATCCAAACGTCGTTGACGGACTCAGCTGCGTCATCTCGAAGTGACGATTGAGCAATGAATTTCACCAGAGATCCCTTACCAGACGAAGCCGCATCTGTCGACTCCGGAGGCTAGGCTGCCGATGCTTGCGGTTCATAGATTCGAGTAATGTCCTGCTCCGTGCAAGGCATCCCTGTGAGGGGGCATGTTTTATGTTCGCGCACATACAGTACCAAACACTTGTGACAAAAGACAAATCCGGATCGAGAAGCCGATGGCGCAATCCATGGTTGTTGGCACAGGGGGCACACACCACTCGAGTCAGGGATGCGAATTCGATGTCGAGGATCCAGTTTAAATGGTGGAGGGGGTGGTGGGGGAGGAGTGAGTGCTGGGATTTGATGCTGCTGTTCCTCCTGACGAATGTGCTGTAAAAGTTGATGGAACCAACCCATCATTGCAGTCGACGACAGGACCCAGAATGCAGCCCGTCGGATACTTGGGATCCACTTTTCTAGAGCCCGATTCATTGGACTTGGACTTGGATCAGGAATTTGGCTAACAATATCATCATGAGTCAACCGTCTCACTGCGATTCTCAGCAAATGAGACAGCGGATGAAAGTACACACTCTTTCCTAACAAATAGAGGAACTGGTAGGCCAGCACAGTTCCATTCTGAGTCATCCGTAGGTACGGATACATCTTAAGGAAGAAATCTCGAAACTGCGACCGACGAGTCGCGGTCGAACGCGTCCACTTTCGAAAAATATCCTCCATTTTTTCGTCCACGTACCAGCTCAAGGCCATCGACAAAGCGAGTCTCGTTCTGTCGTGAGGAGTCATGGATTCCAAGCGATTGCCGGGGTGTACTTTGACTCGCACACCACCGTAGATTGATTCCGACATGGTCGCTGACGATCCCGCGATACAACGTCGCTCGATCAAGTAGGTAATCAAGAATCGTACTTCAGGCCCGTACTTTTTGACGAGGAATTCCACGAAATGTAGCATCCGATTGAGCAACTTTCTCAGCAAGGTATTGGATCCGTGAGTCCTTTGCTGGGAAGCAAGGTGAGCCATATTTTCAAGGCCATCCTTGAGAGCTTTCTGAGCCGATCGCTGAGCTTCCTCGATCAACATCATTTCATAAAACGAAGGAAGCGGTGAGAAGGGATTCATTGCAACCTCCTCGGTCAACAGCGCTCCCACGGTTGTGGGGATTGCGGGGTTCAGAATCTCATCGAATGACATGTTAGTGATACGTTATCTTTGTATCCTTGATATTGAAGTGAACGACGTTGGATGATCAAAGGCTTTGTCGTCCCCCCATGGTAAAGGCGATGACTCTCGGCTTGCAGCTCTCAAGGCGATTACATGAGACAAGCGACAAGTCATGCAACACTGTCTTGTTGAGCGCCAGAAGCACCATTATACTCGGAGTCTACTCGGCGAACTGAGTAACAGTAGCCAGTTCCAGTACCAGCTACTACGGTAGGGTACTGAGTACCATGATAGGAAGGACGAGAACACTGTACTGTAAACTGAGTACTGGAGATTCCGGTACTCGTAGACTGTAGACCTAAAAATGCGGGTATATAACGGCAATTTCGCAACGTCATTCCCAATGCTTGACAGAGAATCGAGCTTTCACTGGAGTGCACTGAGCACTCCACGGTAGTACGAGGGGGTACTGCAAGTCTAGCACGCAAAGCCGTCGAAAAAACTTCCCTCCACCTCAGATCATTTCTTGGATTCTTTTCGACGGGCGTAGGGTGCTAATCCTGTGTTTCGTTTTTGGTTTGCTCTTGACAGAAAGGGTTGCTCGACCCTCGACCAGCCTTACAACAAAGCAACAAAAGTTTGTGATAGTTGTTGATACCCAAGCGTCGAGGTCAGAATGGCTCCCTTCGGAATTGGCAACGTAGTCTGGGTTCGAATGGGAGATGGCGACCATGAAGAACCTGCTACCGTCGTCGAACTGGGATGTACAACCGATTCCGGCGAAGAAGGCGTGAAATGCAAGCTTCATGTCTCGTTCTATGAAACAATATTTGCCTTGGACCAAGTTCGTGTCATGCCGACGGGCCGTCCCACGCGTCGGGGGTCCCGAGCCGTCCTTCGCAAAGTTGTCACCCCTTCACCTACGCCAGTAAGCGACAACAAACGAAAGGAGATTGTGTCGAGTGAGATTTCGAATGGAAAGAAAAAGAAAGCGAAGCTTTCAACTCCGTCGTCTCCCCATTTTGACAAGTCGAAAAGGAGGCCAGCGAAAGCTGAAAACGAATCCGAACGCGCGGGGGTTGGCGAAGCGGTCGACTCCAGCGAGGATCAAGCTTCTGTTAAATCGAAAGGAGTTTCCGCCAGAGTTCAAAAGGGAAGAGTAATGAAGCGTGATAAAGCAAACAAAAAAGCGCTCGATTCGAAAAGGATTGCAGTACTCAAGACAGTGTGTGATGACGAGGACGAGGATGCGAGCGCCCCGGACTTTAGCGAGGATTCTGCGAACTCGAACAACGATTCTGATGTACGTAGTGATGAACGTGTTGTAATACCCAGGAAAGCTGCTGTGCAAAAGAAGTCGCCACCTGTTGCGAAGAGGAAGCTACCAACTAAGGATGACGACGAATCAAGTGAAGATATGACTTTAGTCGCGTTGAAAAAACATGCTGCCAAGGGAAAAAAGAGTGCTGTAACCAAGTCAAAGGCAGTCGCTAAGAAGGAACCAGTTGTGGAGGTCGCACCATCAGTCGTCGACGAGGAGAGCGATTCGGACACTGATCGTCCATACAAAGTTGAATACAGTCCTACTGGTCGCGCCACATGTAGGCGGTGTGACGAAACTATTCCCAAAGGTGCTTTGCGTATCTCCCATATTCCATTGTTCCGGGGTAAGGTAAGATTTCGATACCTGTTGCACCGTAAGCAATGTTCATTTCGCTGCTGATAGTTTGCCTCCTAGCCCGGCTATACTGTCTACCGGCACTTGAAGTGCGCTGTATTCTCAGAGGAAGTTGCGTGTGCTGAAGATGTGGGAGGGTGGAGAAAACTCAGCCTTGCCGACTACGCAGATCTTGCCCAACGTGTTCACGAAAGCAGAGAAGAGATTAAAATGGAGAACGAGGAGCTTGACCCTGACGAGCTCGTTCCTGTCTCATTTCAGGGAGAAATGAGACCACCACCTCCTGGATTGGTCGCTGACTTATTGCCCTTTCAGGTCGAAGGCGTCTCGTGGATGCATCACCAAGAGATCAATGGTGAATCGGGTGTTCGTGGGGGAATGCTTTGTGATGAGGTATGTTAAGCCGTTGTCGCTTATTCGCACATGTTCGTGTCTAAGTGTCAAATCATATTTTCTACAGATGGGAATGGGTAAGACAATTCAGACAATCGTGGCGATTCTTGATAACCGTCCCAAGCTGCAGCATTGTATGCCCGGAGTAAAGCACCTACCGGACGAGAGAGAAGTGAGGCAAGCTGAAGAAGAACTATGGACGAAGCATAAAATGGAGTGGGAGCACGAAATGAAAATGAACAACGTGCCTACAGCCATTCTACCGAAGTCTTCTGCGAAGCTTTCGAAAGGAGGGTTCCGAGGTGGCACTCTGGTTATATGTCCTGTGATAGCTCTTTCTCAATGGAAAACGGAGATCGAAAAGTTCACTGAAGCCAATTCGTTGACTGTCGGTATATACCACGGCCCTGACCGTGCAAGAGATATGCCGCGAGAAATCATGTCCAAGTATGACGTCGTTCTCACAACTTATCAGGTGAGTCGTTAGGGTATCGCATTGATATCCCATGTAATTGCGAGCTTATCGTTTCGCTCCTTCAGGTACTTGAAGCCGATTTTCGTAAAATGACTTCCCCGAACAAGATTAAGTGTCCAAATTGTGGCGGAAAGTTTAAGGTGAGAAATGCTTTATTTGTGCTGTCTCATCTCACACTTGGCACGCAACTGATGATCCGTTCCCCTTTCAGATTGACAAGCTCCGTGTTCATTTGAAGTACTTTTGTGGCGAAGGAGCTGTTAGAACTGAGGCGCAGGCGCGACAAAGGCGAAACGACGATGATAATGGAAGGCAAGGGAGGAGTAGAGGAGCACAAGGGAATGGGAATGGGGCATCCACATCCAAGAACAGGGCAGCTGGAAAGAAGAATGTCCCTGGCAAACGCATGAGCAAGATTGCTGACTTCGATTCTGAATGTGAGTTGTCCGATGTGTCTCCAACGCTTCAGAGCTCTGGAAGGATGTCTCGCAAGGCTTCCGTTGCTGCTACCGCACGAATGTCCAGGTCAAAGAAGGAATGGATGATCGAAAAAAATGATGATTCCGACGAGTATGAACTCGCTGGTGATTCCTCCAGCGACGATTCAAGCGATGACGCAGGAGTAACCATGAAGAAAGTATTCCCACAAGCGCGACGAGGCAAGAATCCCTTGAAGCGTTCTTCTGTAGTCGACGATAGCGACGATTGTGGAGATCGGAAGAAGGTGTTCACGACCAAAGCGAAAAAGGGCAAGACTCCTGGAAAGGCGAAGATGGCCATGAAGAAGGGATCGAAGCAAGTGTCGGTGAAGAAGCATGGGAAGAAAAAGGATGACGATTCTGACGACGAGACATCTGATGATGCGGACCCAACTGATCCAATGGATGGAATCGATATGGATCTACTGATGAAGGAAGCAATGGATGGCTCGAGGATGAGCCTTCTTCACAGCCTTTGCTGGTGGCGGATAGTTCTGGACGAAGCTCACTTCATCAAATCCAGAAGCAGTCAAACTGCCAATGCTGCGTTTGCCCTTATCTCTGTTAATCGATGGTGCCTATCAGGCACGCCGCTTCAAAATCGAGTCGGCGAGTTCTACTCGTTGATCAGATTCCTACGAATTGACCCTATGGCGCACTACTTCTGTCGGGCAAAGGTTTGTCACCAACTATATGCGTGATTTTGACCTAGCAGTGCCGTTTTCTCACCGTCCGTCGTTTCTCAGGATTGCAACTGTAAGTCATTGCACTACCGAATGCTGAACGGGCGATGCCAGGACTGTGGACATGGATCTGTGCAACATTTCTCTCAATTCAACAAGCATGTGTTGAACCCAATCCAGCGGGCCGGGTATTCCGGTGATGGTCGTCGCGCGATGTTTACCCTCAAACGAGAAATTCTTGACAAGTGCCTGTTGCGCCGCACGAAGGAGAATCGAGCTGCTGATATGAAATTGCCACCACGACTCGTGTCAATTCGAGCAGTGCGGTTACATCCTATTGAGGAAGACTTCTACAATGCGCTCTATACTCAGACTCAGTCTTCATTCAACGATTATGTTGAACAAGGCACTTTGCTCAACAACTATGCCCATATATTTGATTTGTTGATGCGTATGCGTCAGGCGGTTGATCACCCGTACCTTGTTGTTTACTCCAACAAGGATACCAAGGCCCGAGCAAGCAACGGTGTCGCAATCGCGAACGGCACTGCTGATTGCGGAATCTGCAACGAACCGCCGACAGATCTTGTTATTAGCTCCTGCTGCGAAGCCGCGTTCTGTCGCAGTTGCGTTGAGGACTACATGGCTGTTGACCGCGAGGGGAGTATTCCTTGCCCTGGATGCAGAGCACCTTTCTCTATCGATCTCAACCAACCGTCATATGAGAAAGGTGTGGGACAGCAAAATCAAGCCCCCAGTGACCCGATGCCGCTTCTCAAGGACTTAGCCAATGTTCCTTCGGGCTCCATCCTTCGACGAATCAATCTGGCCGAGTATGCCACCTCGACAAAGATTGAAGCCTTGGTGGAAGAGCTGGTCATCATGAGGGAAACCAGCCCTGGGAGCAAAGCCATCGTGTTCAGCCAATTTGTCAACATGCTTGACCTTATTCGTTGGCGGTTGCATTCCGATCCTTGTTTGAAAGACATGGGCCTCGGAGCCCGTGCTCTTCACGGAGGAATGGATGTAAAGGCCAGGGATGCGTCGCTCAAGGATTTCCGAGAGAATCCCGACGTGCGGGTGCTTCTCATGTCACTCAAGGCAGGAGGCGTGGCGCTGAATTTGACGGTCGCAAACAATATTTATCTCATGGAGTAAGTGCAATTGCCTTTGCTGTGCAATGCTTATCATGTGATGTCTGATCTGATTTATTCGTGTCTTGGCAGCCCCTGGTGGAATCCTGCGGCCGAGATGCAAGCCATCGACAGAACTCATCGCTTGGGTCAGTACAGACCAATTCGCGCTGTACGCTTCATTGCTGAAGACACAGTTGAAGAGAGAATCTTGCAGCTTCAGGAAAAGAAGCGCTTGGTATTTGATGGTACGATTGGCCGAGATGCTGGCTCGTTGAAGATGTTGACAGTTGATGATATGAAGTCCTTGTTTGCGTGATTTTCAAATGGCAATGATTCTTTCGGCCTTATAAATGTTATTGTTTAGAGCAACCTTAGAAATCGCGTACTCCGAGTATGTGTTTAAGCTTTACTCGGTATCATCGTGGGGTGAAAGTAATAGTCCTTGACGAGAATGCAGATGAATATTATATACAGTCATTCTCGTCTACTCAACCACAGGAAAGGAAGACATCTTCAAAATAGCACACATGCCCCATTCGTTCGTCGAGTTACGAGCAAGCTTGACATACCCGGCATCACCCCAGGATTCACCCCACGAATTCTTCACCAACCAGTAAGGAATCTGGGTCTCCAAGTCGGTACCATACCCAACAGCCAACACACCGTGATCAACGTCGCCTTTTTTGCCGCAGCTCTCGTCGTTGATGCTAAGAAAAGAGGGTTGAGGCAAAGTGAGGAAATGACAAACAAAAAGTCTCATGTACCACCAGAAATAAAAACGTACACTCCATCCCTGTAGAACTGAAAGGCTAACTGATCAGCTTGAATTGCGATCGAGATTGGCTGCATGGCGAGCGCGGCCAACAAGGCTCGTTCGTCACTGGGAGGTACGTCAACAAAAGTCTTGACGATCGATCCTGGAACGTCCGTGCACTTGGTGTTGCAGGTTCCGACAGCGGCTTTGTAAGGGTAATCTTTCTCGGAACAGAGGCCTCCACTCTTTTCGTCAAACTTGAAGGCATTGTCCATACTGAAAGGAGAACGGTGAGATCAATATTCGGCTCGCAAAAACCTAGCGACAATGCAACTTACAGTCCTCCATTGCATCCAAGATCTTGATGGTCGCAATCAATCAAGTTTTGTTCTGACAAGGCAACAAGCTCTCCAGTATGGATGAACTTGGCTCCCTCCAAGGCGCCAGTAGTACTGAACGCCCAACACGATCCGCAAGCTCCCTGATTCTTCACGGGAGTGACACCACCTTGCAAAATCCAGTTGGTGTAGTCAGGAAGATCCACGACCTCCTTCAAAGAACGCGCGATTTCCTCGGCAAGTGCTGAGTTGGAAACTTTTGGTTTCACGTCAGAGGCCTGGACAGGCTGGCCCAATTTGAAGTGGGCCTGAAACTCCTCCAAGGTCATGTCAGAATATTCATTGTGACCCAATCGATAAGAAGGAGAAGGGTGTTTACTGTTGTGCTGCTCAATGAGCTCTGTCAAAGAATTATGAGCTTCAAGAAGTAACTATCAACAAGCAGGCTTTTTTCGCACGTCGAACAAGTGACTCACCGTGATTTTTCCTCCAAATCTCGAAGCGCTTGGCCTTCGCATGCTCGCAAGTGTAGACTTTTCCATGCGCGTCAGCCCAAGTGTTAAACTGAATTCCCATCAACTCCGTTTCGAAGGAGTATTGGTCGAGACCCGAGGCGGCGACGGATGATGCTAGAAACGCAAAGATTGAAACGAACTTCATGGCACAGTTTTAGAGTTGATGACAGCGGTAGTTGAAGGTTGAAATAATCACAAAGTGGTCGTGTACAATGTATTATCAACGACAAGATATTGTGGGCACGTCTAAAGACTCGACATGAAATGATGATGTGCTTCTTTTTTCGATGAGAATTTCCTTCTTTGTCTCGTCCGACCTTGGTCGGATTTCAAGCATTTGCCTGTGTTCGTTGGTGGTACAGTTGTACTCCCTCACTGTTGTATTGTTCACTACTATGTTATAGCACTACAACTGTGTTTTTCCACGTCTTGCACTTCATGCACGTTTTAGCGCTGGACAGAGCGTTGTGCTTGTGGAATGTTTGGTGTCATGCGCGTGTCGGAGTCTTGTGGGGGGGGGGTCGAACATTCAATACTGGAGTACAATACAAGTAAATAGTATATACTGTAGTTAACACTGCGAATGGCGGAAAGCACGTAGGTCTATGCGTATGCATATTTGTACGGTTGGGCACAATATTTTGTACTCCAGTATGACATATCTACTAGTACAGTAAACTCCCAGTTCGAAACAGGTTCGCTACTACTACCGTAGTAGAGGGCTATAAGACGTAAGACAAGAGAAACGTTTTATAACTGACGTTTTATAGGCCTGTTGTTACCATACATAGATTGCGGTTTTTCATTGCAATTGGCATTCGACACCATTATACCATGATTAGAGAGCGGAGGTTGAGGATTGCCGCATTCCTCCTTACGTGCTTGCCCTTGTGTTGCTCTCTCGTAGAATCCGCTTCATCATCGAGTCGACTGATTTCAAACAATGATAATGTAAGGCTTGTCTTTGATGTTGATGATTCCAATCATTGTCGGGTACATCTTCAAGCCACCAACCCCACCAGTCCGGCAAGCGTGGCTGCAGTTAATCCAATTCCATTCAAGAAGAATCAGAAGAGACACGTTTCAAAGAAAACACTAGTTTTGGAGTACGAAGAAAAGGTTGAACGCATGCATCTCATCAAGAGAGCTCAGCCACTCCTTTCGGATCAACTGGACGTAATCTTTCACGACGAGAGCATGGTGGTCGTCCACAAACCAGCCGGATTTCTGTGTGTACCGGATATCAACAAGAACCCTAGTTTATTGGATCTGGTATGGACCCAATACGGAAAGCCAGAGGAAGTTAGCGACCAAGAGTACGGGAACAACGCGTCTTCCATGATTGTTAACCGCTTGGACATGGATACATCCGGACTCGTCGTGTTTGGTCGGACCGCAAGCGCAACGCGAGCATTGAATCAAGCGTTTCGAGAACGACATGTCCTGAAAGAATACGAAGCGCTTGTATGTGGTCATATTCGGTTCGATTCGGGATTGATTGACTTGCCCCTACAGCGAGATCACGAGCATCCTCCGTTTATGCGAGTTTCGACGCCAAAATCAGAGGAAGCTGCGGCCGCCTTGATTGACGAATTGATACAATCTGGTTATAAGAAACAAGGACGTAAGAAGCCCAAGCCAAGCCAAACGACTTTTCGGGTGGTGGAAAGGTTTTATCATCCATGCGATTCGTCAATTCCTATTACACGGTTACGCCTTCAACCCATGACAGGACGGACGCATCAATTGCGTGTCCACTGCGCTGCTATGGGGCATCCTATAGTTGGCGATCCGACCTACGGCTTGTATGGTGATGCGGCAATGTACGGTGGATTGGAGGATGCTGTACTGACGCCTATCCCCGAATGTGAATCGACGGGGTTGCACCGTGCAAGTCTTGAACTCCAAACAGCGCTGGCACAAGTGCATCCTCCAAACGTCAAACCTATGTGTCTTCATGCAGCCTTGCTTCGCATGAGTCACCCTGCGACAGGCGACATGGTAGAATGGACGGCACCTGTACCATTCTAATCTGTTCTTGTTTGAGGTTCCTTCAGGACCGTTGTCGGAGCCATGGTTGAGGACCATGTCTCTTGGTTCCAACTCGCGTCGTGCTGTTAATGGTTGTATCCCATACGGAATTCGATTGCGTTTTCGTTTCCTTCCGTTCTACTTGCTTGACTTGTGGTGGACACATGCGTCACTTGTCAAATGGTCACGGACTTGCACTTTCTCCTCGCATGTGGAATATTACCTCAGAACACTGCAGTGTAGCCATGCAGGATTGAGCCCTTGAGAGCGATCACCTGAAACGATTTTTGTTTGTTGTGGGTGGATGGTTCGACAACGCTCCATCTTCCAATCCGAGAACTAATCGAATCCTTTCCACGGAGGCTGGTTACAAGCAAAATCTGGCCCATGGTACTCCCCTATACTCTCTTCTTGTTCTAGATATAACGACTCTAGTAATTCAGGCTCTTGTTTACTGTTTACTCAGATGTACTTGTACCCTGATTACAAGCACGTAGCAGCATTTGGGAGGTGGAACTCAAAACGCTTATCCTCTGACCTCCGAGTGCTACTGTGCTACTGTTGCTCGAGTAGCACGACAGTACTCCGGTATGCCAAGTACAGTCAAGGTACAGCAGCTGACAGCTGTTATTGTGCCGTTATTGACGTTGAAATTTCGTCCCCGCCAGCTGAGTCCCATCCGGCTTTGGATACGAAGATTCTCACGCCAACTGTATACGGCGAATCGCCAGTACGAAAACTACAGTTGTCCCGGACTGCTTTCCGCCCTCATAACCTCCTTTTCTACAACACCAATTTGTCCACATTAACCCAGTGCAATTCAACTGCAATTTCCCTTCATGTGCCAACTAATTTCCAACATGTGTCCCTCATCATGTTGGCTAAGTCTGGCCATGTTGCAACAGTTGTTGCGACTGTCAATTCGCTCGTGACGGCGGAGTTGGAGCTGACATTTCAATGCCCTTATCAGTGGGATGAAGGCTTTGAATGTTCACTCCCACAACCCTCTAACTTCGCGAAAGTAGATCGGCAAGATTCAATCGGACCTGGATTGAATTGGTTCCTTCAAAGTGAAACCTAGAAATAAGCTCATAAGTTAAACAACACTAGAATTAAAAACTCTACGTTTGACCGAACCCGGATTTCTACGAACTAGTACGCAGCCTTGATCACGCCGTGTACTTCGACTGGTTATTTTCGCCCAATAATAAGACTTACCCTCTAACGCACTTTCCTCTCCGGCAAGCTCGTTTCAAGTTCCTTTCCAAGGAAGTTACGCTCCGCGTCAAGGCAGGTCTCCTCCGGCGATCCTGCGACAGCCCCACGTCTTCCCAAGACTAGGCTGATTCATTGCTCTCTGCCAACTCGAGTACGCAGTCAGCAATCTGTTGAGTGGTTGAAGATCTGCTTTCCAAGCCAAGACTCCAATCATCATGTCGGTTCCACCATCTGAAGGCTCTACGTCCCCGACGAATCTTCCAGACGAACCTGTTGTTGGAATCCTCGACTGCTGTCGAAGGCCGCGGCAATCCAGAAGGATTCGAGATCTCCGATCCTGTCGACGTTCGCCTCACCGAGGCAATCGCTCAAGCCAGGACTCTTGCTACTGATGAAGAGTCTGTCTTGGAGTTCCCAACTCAATGACTGCCCCAGTGGAGCTCCCAGCTCCTTCAAGCTCCAAGCCTCTTGTTCCCTCATTGGGGAATCACTTTGGTGACCAAGGATGAATGGTCTGCTTGGACAGGTGGAAAGCCCAACCACACCTGGACAGGTTTGGATGGCTCCATTGCTCTCCTAGAGCACACCTCTCCCAACCAGCTCCGCCCTGTCTATGTTTCTGCAGCCCAGAAGGGCTACAACTTCAGGAGAACTGGGCACAAGATCTCCTTCAAGCCAAGTGATGATTTGATCAGCTTCCAGAATGTTGTCTGGGATCATCTCAAGGACACTGGCATGGACTCCATTGCTTACCTCAGGGACCCAACTGACGACGCCAAGATGACTAACGTTATCAAGGCTCACGCCAGGTACACGGTCCAGTCGGCAAAGTTGTTGGCGGAAGCTCAAGTTCAACGCTACGACAAGTATGACCGACCAACGATATGGCAGCCAGGACCTATTTGCTTGCTTCACTCTCTACTGAGCTAAGCAATAAGGTGACTGAGAAGTTGGATGATTCTGACTCCTTCCCAGTTGTTTGGCTCCAGTTCCTCAAGTCCATCCAGTCCACCTCCATTGAGAGGTTTGAAGATCTCAAGGCCATCATCAAGGCCAGGCTCCCAAGTCAGTACTCTGGAGAGAACCTTGAACAATTGGCAGCTCACTTTCGCAAGGATGCAAATGAGTTGACAACTGCTGGCCAGTATGACCACAACCTCACTCTGGCCATGCTCAAGATCTTTCTTTTGGCTGGTGGTTCTGGCAATGAGGACTTCCGCTTCCCTGAGATCTGTCAAGCAGAACTTGGAGCAAGCTCTTTGGACATTGGATTCAAGGACAAGGAAGCTGCCAACCTTCACATGCAAGTCAACAAGCTGACCTACAAGGACATCTGCGCTCACGCAGAGGATGCCTACAGGACGCTCTTTGACAGGAAGGAGTGGCCACCTGCACGTCACACTCGCGACTCCAAGGCTCCACCAGCTGCATTCGGAAACATGGCGACTCCAATCACCAGAGCTGAGGTACTCAACCTCATCCAGTCCAAGGCCTCCAACAATGGTGCTGGACTTGCCAAGAAAGGAGTCTGTCACAAGTGCAACAAGCCTGGACACTGGTCGCGCGAATGCCCAGAGAACAACAAGGGCAAGGGCAGGAATGGGAATGGCAATGAAAGACCAAAGGATGTCAAGTCCTGGAAGTCTACTCCTCCTCCATCTGGAGCACCCCAAGTCAAGCAAGCCAATGGAAAGGCTTTCAACTGGTGCGCAAGCTGCAAGCGTTGGACTACTACCCACGCAACGGCAACGCACACTGGAGTCAAGAAGAGCTCTGAGGGCCCTCAAGGTGTTGGTTCTGCAATCAACAATGTCTCTCTTGCCTTCGATCCATCGGTGTGGACCACGGAAATTGAGGTCGTCCCAAGTGTGACTGACGCGCTTTATCCTGCGCACCATGGTGACCCGGATCCTCCCGTACTCGTTCTACTGCTCACCTACGTGATGGCAATATTTTCAGTCCCGTTTGCAAAAACTATGTGGACCTCCACGCTGGAAATTATTCAACTCGCCATGGCGCATTTTAACGCCGTCGATTGGAGCCAAGTCATGGCAATCCTTCGAGCGCATGTCATGGTCGTTCGCCCGCACGTCTCGCAATTTTTGAGGCTCACCAGGAGGCGCTCATTGCTCCATTGCTTTGGGCCTTACTGGCCATGGTCGTACTGTTCTGGCTTCCTAAGCCCAGCTCAACATCGCCTGAGCCTGATCCTAAGGAGCTACCTTCTCGCCGCCATCGTCGTGCTCTCAAGCAACACAATCGCAAGGTCACACGACGCGCGAATGTTCCCAAGCCGGAAGTATTCGCTCCCATGGACTGCATCGCAGGTACCCCATTAACTTGCGATCCATGGGACGCTACATTCGGAGGAATGCACCAACGTTGGTTGAACAACAGCAGCAAGTGCAGTTGAACGACCTTCACTCCAAGGTTGCAACTCTCCTTCAGCGTGTCGACTCGCTCAAGCGCTCCATTCCGCGATCAACTCACTGGACCTGCCGCCACTGCAACGATACAATCGTCCATGGGCCAACTGAACCTTGCCCCAAGCTCCGTAACACATCCCGCTCGCCATCGGATTTGTCGACGCAAGAGGAAGGGCCAAGGATCAACCACTGCGATGTCAACGACGCCTACCTCGACGCTCCGCTTCGCCAGCAGCGACGCCGCGCCGCAGGCTTCCCAAGTCCAACGGCGTCTATCGCCCCGTCTCTCCCATTGGCTTCCAAGGCCTAGGGAACCATCAGTGGACCTCCAAGCAACTTCAAGCTGCTCGCAAGATGGCAATGCAAGTGAACATGGCTAAGTTTCCAAACGGCAACTACTCCACAATCCTTCGCATGGCTCTCCAGTCAACCGACCGCTTCCGCGAATCCCTTCCCAAGGCTTCAACGTTTCCTGTCATTTGGGACTCTGGTGCAAGCATCTCGATCACTCCTGACCGCAAGGACTTTGTTGGACCCATCAACACCCCTGGCCCTATCACTCAACTGCAGGGCATTGCAAAGGGACTCAGGATTGAAGGCCAAGGTCATGTTCTGTGGGCAATGCAAGATACTCTGGGCAACCTAAGGATGCTCAAGGTCCCAGCATACTTGGTGTCTTGCATCAAGGTCAGGCTCCTATCCACCACAAGCTTGCTCCAAGCTTACCCTGGAGAGACCATCACCATTGAAGCTCATCAACTGACCTTGAGTGGCACCTCTGATGAAGCCAGAGGGCAACTCATTGCAAGAGTCAACCCTGACAACAACTTGCCTACCTCTGATGCACACCGCAGCTCAGATACTCCCAAGGCAGTTGCAGCTCTCAACATTACTCTCAACACTGTTCATGAGAGCAACCTCAACTTGACTGAAGCTGAGAAGGAGTTATTAAGGTGGCACCACCGCCTTGGACACCTTTCCTTTCGCAAGATCCAATTCATCATGCGAACTGAGTCCTGAGTCGGAGTGAGTCGCATCGATCACTCCATACTGCTGCTTGCCGAATTGTCAACCCTCCCAAGTGTGCCGCATGCCAATATGGGAAGCAACATCAGCGACCAGCTCCTGCCAAGATCACAACTGTTATCAAGGATCGAGCTGGAGTTCTCAAGGCAGACAACTTGCTCCCTGGACAACAAGTCTCCATTGATCACTTCATTTGTGGAACAAAGGGAAGGCTCTTCTCTTCAGCTGGAAGGAGCTTGAACTCAGACATGTTTGCTGGTGGCTGCCTCTTCATTGATCATGCTTCCAACTTTGTGCATGTTGAGTTTCAGAAGCATCTGAACACTCATGAGACTCTGAAGGCCAAGCAGAACTTTGAGTTGATGGCAAGGGACAGTGGAGTCATTCCACAATCCTATCTCTCTGACAATGGTGGAGCTTCACCTCAGCTAAGTTCACTGAGCACCTTGGAACTCTGAAGCAAGTCGTCAAGTTTGCTGGAGTTGGAGCTCACCATCACAATGGCCATGCTGAGAGGGCAATCCAAACGATCATGTCGATCGCTCGGACAATGATGCTCCATTCAGCGGTACATTGGCCAGATGTGGCTGATGCAACACTTTGGCCAATGGCAGTCTCCCATGCTATCTTTCTCCACAACCATGTTCCTGATTTGGCAACAGGTCTCTGTCCAAGTGATGTCTTCACTAAGTCCAGATGGGAGCAAAGGAAGTATCATGATCTGCATGTGTGGGGATGTCCTGTGTATGCTCTTGAGAAACCATTGCAGATGGAAAGAAGCTGCCTCGCTGGAAGCCTCGGTCCATCCGCTGCGTCAACATGGGGCTCTCAAGAAGCATGCAAGCACAGTCCCCTTGGTTTTGAATCCAGAGACAGGGTACATCACTCCCCAATATCACATTGTGTTTGACGATTGGTTTGCAACGGTGGCTACTAATGTGGATGCCCTCCCGGATTTTAATACAACGCGTTGGGCCCGTTTGTTTGGCGACTCAAGATATCAGTTCCCATTCGATGACGACGACGACAATGATGCTACAGAGGAAGCGCGAATGGACTCCCAAGCTACAGAAGCCATCAATGAGAACCAAACAAGAGTTGCTGCCTCCATGGATGAAGCTGTTGCAATTGAACAACTCCCAGTTCCTCCCTTGGCTGAGGCTCCACCCAGGACACCAACTGTTCCACAGCCATTGCCAAGCTCTCCATTGCTCACTCCAAGGCCTCCAACTCCCATGATGTCTCAAACGAGGAGCAGTCTATCGATCCTCGGTCTCTCCAGTCTCCTCCAACGCCAGACATCAGAACTTCACCTCTGCAACGCCGTCCACACTCCAGCTCACAAGCCAAGGAAGAGACGCCACGCAAGGTCCCAGCTACCCCGATCTCCCAGTTCATCAGCCAATCTTCTCCCCAGTTCGGGAGCAGACCCCAATGTCTGAAACGAGGAGAGTCCTGTTCCAGACAATGCATTCGCCCTTGACTCACCACGTGACGAGCAACCAGTCAAGTCGCCTCCGCCACCAACGTCTCCGCGCCGGTCCAACCGCATTCGCGCAGCACCACAACGCCTTGGATACGATAACACTCAAGGCCATGGATACTTTGCTTCTCCAAGTGCTTGGATCTTTGAGGAAAATGGAATCATCCTTTCCCCAACTGCCTTCAAGGCAGCTGCATCTGATCCTGACACTCTGAGCTTTGACCAAGCTATGGCTGACATTGAGCATGTGACCAAGTGGATGGAGGCAGCTGCTAAGGAAGTGGCAAGCCTTGAGAAGAATGGGACTTGGAAGGAAGTCAGTATCCTTGAAGCCAAGACCAAGATTCTCCCAGGGACTTGGGTATTTCGGCGCAAGCGATCCCCAGATGGAGAAGTCACCAAGTACAAAGCGCTACTGTGTTCGAGGCGACCTTGAAGAAGGAGAACCTGAAACCTATGCCCCAGTTGTTGCTTGGAGTTCAGTTCGATTGTTCCTTGTCTTGTCCCTAACATTGGGATGGCAAACTTGCTCCATTGACTTCAGCAGTGCCTTTGTTCAAGCCAACCTAACTGACCCAGTCTGGATCCACATGCCAAGAGGCTTCAAGTCTGATCAGCCAAGCGACCAAAGGACTTGCCTACGACTTGTTAAGAGCCTCTACGGTCTCTCGGTTGCTCCCCGCCTTTGGTATCAACACATTCGTGAAGCACTCCTCCTCCAAGGATTGAAGCAGAGTGCCACAGACTCATGCCTCTTGTACAGCAAGACCATCATGATTGTTCTCTATGTTGATGATCTTGGGATTGCCTACTCCAACAAGAAGGATCTTGACAAACTGTTCCAGGATCTTACTGATTTGGGTTTGGAGTTCACTCGTGAAGGCACCTTCACTGACTTTCTTGGAATCAAGTTTGTCAAGGATGAAGTCTCCAACACTGTCACCCTAACACAAAAGGGTTTGATTCAGAAGATCATAAAGGCAACAGGACTTCAAGACTGCAACCCCAACCACACTCCTGCTATGCAAGCATGCCTTGGGATTGACCCTGATGGAGAACCCATGGATGAGTTCTGGAACTACCGCTCTATTGTTGGAATGCTCTTGTACTTGTCAACAAACACAAGGCCAGACATCACATTTGCAGTAAGTCAAGTTGCCAGGTTCAATCATTCTCCCAAGAAGAGCCATGCCATGGCAATCAAAACAATTGTCCGCTACTTGCACCGCACTGCTGACAAAGGAACTATTGTGACTCCACTGGAGACCTCTCTTGATTGTTATGTTGATGCTGACTTTGCTGGCCTCCATGGTCGTGACCCTGATCATTCTGACACCAGCGCCAAGTCCCGCACCGGCTACATCATCACCCTTGGAGGTTGTCCAATTCTCTGGAAGTCTCAACTGCAAACAGAGATCTCCTGTCTACATTGGAATCTGAGTACTCTGCTCTCAGTGCAAGCATGAGGACTCTGTTGCCACTTCGTGATCTTCTTGGAGAAATCTGCAAGGAATTGACTCTGCCACCTGACTTCAAGTCTACCATTCGCTGCCGAGTCTTCGAAGACAACAATGGTGCTCTGCTTCTTGCTACCAAGCAACGCATTACTAATCGCACCAAGTACTTCCTGGTCAAATGGCACTTCTTCTGGCACCACGTTCGCAACGGAGATGTTGAAGTGCTCAAGATTGCAACCACTGACCAGTTGGCTGACTACCTTACCAAGGGCCTCAATCGAGAAGTTTTCGAACGCATTCGAAAGCTTGCTCAAGGTTGGTGACACGCGGCACCGCCGCATTTGTGTTGGGTGGATTTAAGAGTGTTCCCTCTTATCCTGCAAGCCCATATGTTTATGGTTCATGTCCTACATTTTCACCACACCATCACTAATCTATTTCTTGTTTCATTGAATGAGAGGGAGAGTCAAGGTACAGCAGCTGACAGCTGTTATTGTGCCGTTATTGACGTTGAAATTTCGTCCCCGCCAGCTGAGTCCCATCCGGCTTTGGATACGAAGATTCTCACGCCAACTGTATACGGCGAATCGCCAGTACGAAAACTACAGTTGTCCCGGACTGCTTTCCGCCCTCATAACCTCCTTTTCTACAACACCAATTTGTCCACATTAACCCAGTGCAATTCAACTGCAATTTCCCTTCATGTGCCAACTAATTTCCAACATGTGTCCCTCATCATGTTGGCTAAGTCTGGCCATGTTGCAACAGTTGTTGCGACTGTCAATTCGCTCGTTGACGGCGGAGTTGGAGCTGACATTTCAATGCCCTTATCAGTGGGATGAAGGCTTTGAATGTTCACTCCCACAACCCTCTAACTTCGCGAAAGTAGATCGGCAAGATTCAATCGGACCTGGATTGAATTGGTTCCTTCAAAGTGAAACCTAGAAATAAGCTCATAAGTTAAACAACACTAGAATTTATAACTCTACGTTTGACCGAACCCGGATTTCTACGAACTAGTACGCAGCCTTGATCACGCCGTGTACTTCGACTAGTACTGTTCTAGTTTGGTAGAGTCACATACGACTGTCATAGGTCCAAAACGAATACGAACAGGAACTTGTACCACGTTCTCCAGTATGTATGACATATACCAGTACAGAGCATGATACCTACTAGTACCTAGTACAAGTACATGGCTCGACGTCTGCTCTCAGAACACTGTACCGGTAGCAGGGGGTACAGTATGGATACGGTACAGGACGCTACTACTTGTACCTGGTACCGTAGGTGGGAGTCCAATCGTTTTGTAGGGGAGATGGTTGTGTTGACAGCAACAGCTTGCCCCATTGCCGAAGTCCGAGAACAATCCGGACTCTGACTACTTTGTTGCCACTAAAGCAGCCACCCTTCTCTCGTTCCAGCCGTCTTTTCGAGTCGAGAATAACCATGCCATCAAAATGGGCAAAGAGATTAGAGGAGCGCCTCGTCGCTCGGGCAGACACAACAAGTTTGGACTCATTGCAAACGTTGGCCCGGTGGGTATCATTCAATAGGAAACACTCCAAGGAATTTGCAGCACTCTTACGCAAAACAATGGCGTCGTCTCCGTCAGTAGCGCGTTCATGGCTTTATTGGCAGATCTTGGACCAAATCTTGCTGCAGGATAAAGACGACCCTGCCAAGTTTGATCGGTACGAAACGCTGCGAGTGGAGATTGGAGAACAGGTTGTCGTCCCGTGCATGCTAGAGATATCTGCGGAATTATTGCTCAAGGTCAAGCCTCTTTTGGAAGTGTGGGATACAGTCAATGTTTTTGGAGGACCTACTCTGATGAATCAAATCAAGCGTGGTGCGGCGTCGCATATCAGCAGTTCCCAAGCGAAAGCATCTCCCGAAGTACCCATAAAACAGCCCCCCAAGCTTGCTCAGCCTCCTGAAGACGACGATGCTGACTTTCCGATGGATGATGTTTCTGAACCATCTCCACAGGTAATGTCAGCTATGGACGACCTGGAAGATCCAGTTGTGGACCTCACCACCCAACTCAAGGAAGAACGACGCGTTTCGATTGTCGACTTCGACTTTGAAAAGCAAGGAATTCCCGCTGGTCCTGTCGAAGCCAGGGAGTTTCTAGATCCCTGCAAGGCTGTGGCGACCTTACAAATCACACGAGACTTGCGCTCCGAATCGAGCGTCCACCTTCGATCACTTTTGACTGCCATTCCCAAGGACATTCGGAAGGACATGGAGGCCTACAAGAAGCAAAGGGACGAAAGTGGGGAGATGCCGGAATTGGACGAGGCCAAAGTTGAGTACTATTCCCGTGGCCTCCACAGTGAAATTTTAGACTTGAGCGTCGAAGAGGCGCTTGACAACGTTCGATCCTTCCGTGAGATCGTGACTAAACTCAAGGCCGCCCGCGAGAAACTCTTTCACCTTCTGATCAAATCAAGATGTGAGTTCGGGTCGCGGCAAGCGGCACAAGCGTTTCTTGATATCGAGGAACTAACTGAGAAACTCCGGAAACGCAAGGAACTGATCCTGGACGCCATGGATTTGGAAGGGGTGGAGCCACCCGACGAGAAGCCAGAAGAACCTATGAAGGAGTTGGAAGGCTTTAGCTGGTACAATCCAGACGAGCCGTCGGTCAAGCGACAGAAGGTGCAGTAGTCATGATAAGTTACGAAAAGAATTGCTTGCAATGCATCATCCTGGATTCATCGCTTTGCCTTCGCCTTATTATTGTTTTTCCCGTCCTCAAAGTGAAGGCACAGTGTACTCTACTAGATCACCTACGACAGTAACTGGTACTTGTAGCTTGCACCTGAATGCACAAGGCTTTGAGAGGGTGCTTCCAACGTCAACGACCGGTAATACTTGAATACCAGAGTGGTGATACTCTCTACAGTACTTCGTTTCGATAGATCGAGGATGTGAGGATGTTAACCCAACCCAGTACCCAGCACGTACTCCGAGAACATTATTACTGGAGTGCCGTAAATATTACGGATTTTTAGTCGGACCTTTTTGGCAACAGATGAAAATCCGAAAATGTGACTGACACGTCACAGTTCAAACGTCCCTCCAACACATGTCATTTCTTTTGCTACGCACCTGCATGTATTGAACCTTTACTCCTCGCTCACCGCCGTCAACACCGAGCGCTCCCTTCACTACCTTGTGATCACTCCCGCAATCGACCGTTGTCTTGGAGAAACGATGCATCTATTAATCTTAATTTGCTTCTTCATAACTTCCGGCGCTGGTTTGTCGCCGATGGTGAGGACCATCCAACGATCGTCACACTCATCACTGGTTGCGATCCACTCTTCATCCCAAGCGAATTTTGATAAGTCGCAGTCCGTCCAGGGCAGCGGAGTGGTCGATCCCAATGTTTACAATGTGCCGGTCGAGACGGCTGCTGAACTCTGGACTGTGTCAGTCAGCCCAGATACTAAAGCTGGACGAGAGGCTGGGATTCCATTCTTGGACTCCAAGTCCAAAGACTACTTTGTCGACGATGTCCGAGTTGTCATTTCTCGTGTTGGAGGAATGGGCCTGAATCTCTTGGAACTTGCTGGTGGTCGAGCGGACACGTTCGGCATCACAATTGTTTCTGAAGTTACAGGAAATGCGGTGACTGCTGGTGTACTTCCTGGCGATTCCATTGCGTCGATTCAAATTAGAACGAAAACCGTCGAAGGAACAAATGTGCAAGAGACACAGGAAACTTTGGATTGCGAATGTCGAGACTTTGATACAACGATTGGTCTGTTGACATCGATTCCATCCGAAATCAACGCTGTTGTTCTCAACCTCAAGCGGATCCGACGATGGGCCAAAGTTCAAGTTGTCGTCGAGTACCCTCCATCCCAATGCGCCCAAGGCGTCGACAACAAGGTTTACTTGGAGCTATTTGCCGGAGAAAATTTGCGGCGAGCGCTCCAGAACCGCGGTATTGTTATGGAGGATGGAACAGCGCGCAAGTGCGATTTTTGTGGAGGGAAATGCACCGTCAAAGTGGACATGGGAATGCCATTGTTGAGTCCAATGAGTACCACCGAGGATAAAATCATGAAGAACAATCCGAAATGCAGAGTGAGTAAGACTTGCCGCAACCATGACAGCGATTATCTTTGCATTTGCTAATCCAATCCATTGCATTGTAGCTATCGTGCAAAGCAGTCATAGGGTACGGGATGCAGGAGGGAAACATGAGACTTAAAGTCAATTTGAATGCGTGGAATGAGGACGATCGAAAATCGTCATCTCCGTTCTTCAGCGGATAGGAATCCACGCGCATAGTAAGGAGTTAGACATCGTGTGCGACAGATGCTGTCAGCTCTTTGATGGATCGCAATCTCGATAGTTGACTTTTGCGATCGCGATCGACGACGCCTGCATTGGTCACGGAAGGAGCGCAAGGCAATAACTTCGAATAAACATGCATGTTGCTCTGAACGAAAACAGTGTCTAGGCCCCGACTTTCGCACCACCTCGCGACGAGATTGGGATCCGGTTCGCCATTTACAGCAACCGACGACGGGAGCGGGGAGGAAGTCCTGATCGCAAGAACTGCTTCTTCAGCAGGCATTGTCCAATCGTCAAAAGCATCTTCTTTGCCACGACACCTAGCGGCATGATGCCGAGCAAGGGGTATCAAGCTTGCAGTGAGGACCTCCTCGATTATCATTCCTAGGGCAACTTGAGCCGACACCTCTAGTGGGATTGGCTGCTTGATCATTTTCAGTTTTCGAGGCACTGGAACTGTTACCTTGAACGCTGATGTCGGCTTCCAGTTTTCCTTCATCCATCGGTAGGTTTCATCGTCGCTATTATACATCCAAAATTCTTTGTGCTGATCTAGACGTCTCCTCTTTTCCCAGTGCTTCGTTGTCAGATGCATCTCCGGATCCTCGTTCGCCAGAAAGGTTTTTGACTTCCAAGTGATTCTCGCAGGCTTCATCGTCGTCACAACAGCTTGAGCCTTAATAAAGTTAAGCATCGATGGTGCCATAGGAATATTCGGAACGTCCATTAGGTCATTCTGTGGACACTCGCTGTCGCTCTTGAGGTGATTTGCCCAACCAATTAACGAACTGAAATCTGACACTGTCAAGTGTCCAAAAAGAGACTCCTGACTTCCCCATTCAGCTTGTCTCCAGTCTATGGTGGGGAAATCGATCCTTCCGTCGTCAGATTCATCCTCGGACGACGAGGACTGCAACGCAATGATGGTCTTTGTCAACTCATGCAAACCTCCATTTGAAAGACTATTCTTCTGTCGTCTCCGCTTGGATCGCCCATCGTACAATTTGCCCGTTCCCCTAGCTTCCAAGCGGCGTAGATACTGCTGCTCAGTCTGTACCTTGTCGGTGATTCTGATGGACGATGGAAACGAGATCACCGACCCAGATCGTTGCGTCGGCGGATGGTGATCCTCGTCGTGCGAGATTTCTTGCAGGAAGTCGAGGTCGTTATCAACCTTTGATTCTGAATCATCTTCGGAGCTGCTTACTTCATCTCGATCGTAGTCGTCGCTGCTCATTTGGAGACGCAGCAGCAGGCACCCAGGCTCGAACACATCCCAATCAATGCAACCGTTCGTTGGGATGTTGGATGTTGGATCCTGAAATGCTTGGTCGTCAAAATCAAATTTTTGATTTCAGCAAGTTCTCGCACATCGAGTGCTTACACTGTAACGATAGTACATTACTGTAGTATGAGACTGTACTCAGATTACTGTTAGTACAAGTACTAGTACCATCAGGCACAATTGTACCAGGTGCCAGTACCAGAGTGATTCCGGTTACAGGTCATGAAAACTATCTCAACCTTAATTGTAGATCACACCGAGTGCCATAACTCCTCACTGGCAGCCTTATAACGATAGCAACCCTTATCCTGCATCAAATAAATGTCTTCAGTGCAATGCCAAGTCAGTCATAGGCCGGTACAGCCGATACATATTGGACCACTACAAGCCAAGGTATGCTGTCACGGTCTTCAGCTTGTCCATCAAAATGTTTTGCTCCATCTCTAGTGCTCTGTACTTCGCTTTGAGCGCACTACGGCCAAAGGAAATTCCGTTGATGTTGCGTGGGAGGAAGTACACGACGGAGCCTGCTGTCGCAGTGGCGCTGGCTAAAAGGATTTCCTCGCCATTCCAAGGCAGACCATCAGCGTTGCTCACTTCGATGCAGGTTTCGATGTGATAGTTTCGTTTTCCACATGTTTCGTAATTAAGCCCACCCCATGGAGGCGACAGAAATACGGAATCAAGAAACTCCGGCAGTAAGTCCATGCCTCCCAATTTAAAACCATGATCAATCTCAACGGCAGTCGCTAAGTCGCATGATGTCCCAGTTGTCTTTTTGCTGATTCCGCGTTTCCCGTCCTTGTAAAGAAGGAGGGCTTCAGAAGCGTTTCCATGAATGAACACGATCTTCTCGGAAGCAACGTCATAGGCAGCCGCATTGTTTGCTGCCATTTCTAGTTTCTCACGATCACAATCAACGGCAATCACAAGTGACACCTCAGGTCGCATTGCAAAAGCAATCGCATTCCCGCCGCATCCACAAAAGGCGTCCATCACAACCATGCTACCGTGTTCCCCTGCCCGCTGACACTCGACTTGCAATGTGATTTGCAATTGCCTCTGGTGTAACTGAATACCAGCCTTCCTTATCCAAACGAATACCATCGTCAAAACGTGAAAATAATCGCTTGCGTTGGGCCCAGTACTTATCTGGGACTTCGTTTTTGTCGTGGGGATTTACAAGCCCGTCTCCGCAGTCACCATCGGGTAGAGGCTTGAAGCCTTTGGCTTTGAACTTTTTAAGCGGAGCTTTCGCCGTCGGAGCTCGTTGAACAGCTATAAAGGCTTGATCAATGGGCAAATTGAGCTCCGCAGCAGCTTCAACTTGAGCGAACGTTGTCTCACCGAGTTCAGGGTCCTTCGTTTCCGTTACAATCGATTTAGCGAGATCCTCGTTACTCTTAGCTAGCGACCCAGATTCGTCCTTTTCCTCGGCGTTACTATTCGCACCATTCGGTCCGTGCGAATGACCGTCTACTAATTCAACGCGGGTAATAATGACCACAATGGAAGCTTCCTTGTCAGGGGGAGGAAGGAGTTCGACGCAATCCTCGACCCAATGGCGACCAACCTTGCGCCGCTTCTGAGGATGATGGCTAAGCTGATTGTTTTTTTTTCTTTCCCATCTCTGTAACGATCAGTCAGATGCGCGAAACCTGGGAACGGCGCAAGATGCATTGTTGTGAAGAGCATTGTGCGCTGTATGCATAGATGGACGAGGTCTACAGTAATACGATGGCAACAATCAGCGCACGGTCAACCGGGACTACTACTACACGGCATGGGTACCACAGTATGAAATAATTAGTACGGTAACACACGAACGGGTCCACATTACAGTACCTTGTACCACAGTACGGACGAAGTATGAGCACGACGGAGACGGAGCCGGACGCACGGTTTCGATTAGAATGCAAGGAAATGACGTCAATCATGACGTCACAGTACTAACCCCTTCGCGTTCTACCTACGGGGATACAGTACTCCGGTAAGACAGTAGCTTAGGGAGAGCATGCTGATTGGTAGGGGGCTTGACGTCATTTCCTTGCATTCTAATCGGATCCGGGCCGGACCATTCCTACCCTTCTGCGATAAGGTGCTGACTCTGGGAAAAATATAGGTGGTCCTGTACTCCAGCACCAGAGTCCAGAGTCCAGAGTCTACCGGTAGAGTCTGCTCCTACCGGTACTAGTACCGGGTGGTCGAGAACGTATGGCATATGACATAGGATACGACACGTAAGTCGAGTTTGTGAAAAAAATACTCCAGTAGATGTTAGTATCATGCCCATGTGGCGATACCTACTACCAGGTAGAACTCAATGTAGACGATGGCAAGTTGGTGGACGTTTGACTTGGTATTCTCGTTCACAGGAGTGGTGTAGAAACGATACAAATAAAAGCTCGATCGGCTCGATGAGGGCACACACACGTGCTCAGCAGTGGAAAACTAATACTGTAGTACCAGCATCGTTACGAAGTGGTTGATGTTGTAATCCCGAGAACAGGTTGTTGAAGTTTCAGTCACAGTAGGAATTACATAAATGCGACTACGGCAGGTGGCAGGTGGCATTAGTAGAAAGCGAGTGACGTAGTGCCTAAGTACCGTCCCTGCATTCCGGTTTGTTCGGAATTTGAAAAAAGGATGTCTCCTCACGATGTCTGCTTGTTGTCCGTTGCAAAGGCCACTTTTGACGGATTGTGCACGGCACACACAGTGGCTGAACGAAGCCATATTCGCTCCGTCAGTCACACTTGACGGATGACCATATGAATGGACAGGGAAAGCACGCCCTCGCATGTATAATTGCATGTCCAATTTGCCCGTTGACACATCCAATGGCTTAATACTAACAAACATGAATGATTCTCAGTTAGAACAACAGCTCCATCAAGCTCAGGTTCTCGTTCCGCACGACAATGACGTCTTGCTCGGTCGAGGTGCCTTGATCAGCAAGCACCCAGGAAACAAGTGGCTTAGACGCCTCGTACAATCAAACAAAGAGCTGTATAGACAATGTCAGAAACACGATAAGTTGATTTTGGCCAAGAACATAGTCCAGATGGTTCATTTGCGTAATCCTCCTGGACGATTTCTTGAGCAATCCACTGGCTTGTGGAGGCCCGTTTCAAACGCGGTGGCAGTACGTAAAACATCGCAAGCACTTAGGGAAAAGACTCGTAAGGGTCAAAGCGCAGCTGTTACCAATGAAGCTGCCCAGCAAATGACGTCGGCTCATCGGGCACAAGAGTTCCGACTACTACTGCCAATTGTGGCGCAGAACGCACGCGGACCGGCACAAGAGCTCTGTCAACTAATGCCTACTAGTGAGGCACAGAACACTCTCGGAGATTACAGTTCTGCGTATTTAAAGAGCGATGTACCAACCATGGTGCCGCAAAGTCTGCAACCAGTGTCCTTTTCGGTTTTGAGACCCATCAAAACGCGGACTGATCCTATTCTGTCTCCAATTGAACGGTATACCAGGAGTCTTCTCACAACAAATTCAAAAACCATGGAGGAAAAGGCACCACCAGAATCAACGTCTGCTCACACGTCGTTGAAAATGGTCAACGACCAGTTTTCTCTGAAGGGTCAAAAGGATGGATCCCACAATAGAACCTTCGTGCGAAATACGATTGATGGGCCTTTCGAAGCGACGCAGCTCCTGCTACCGAATGACACCCGGCTTGGACACCCCCGGGGGATGGAACATATTGCGTTCGCGAATCAGCGCGAGGCGCAATTCAGTCAAAGGGAAGTCGGCGCGAGTGATCTTCAACTGCCTAGCGAAGAACGCCCTCGCGCCCAATTCGAGAATGCAATAGCATCGCGCCAAAGCGGAGACGAGACCACTTCAACTTCCTCGAACAGCAGAATCTCTGCACACGTGAGACGTTCTCCTCTGTCCCCCTGCTTCGATAGGATTCCCTCCCAATCTGAAACGCGTCCTTCGCCTTTCTCCTCGGGTAGGGGGTCAATTGATGTGCCTGCTGACCCCGGAAAGCAAACAGCGAGCATACCTCAAATGAGTCTACCACCATCCCTTTTGCGGCAGTTTCGTAGACATAACGTTACCTCTGAAGTCGAACCGGCAATTCTGCCGCAAGCAGAGTTACTGCTTCGATCAAGATATGCAAATCAGGAAACAGTCGTGTCGTCTATAATAGATAATCTTCACAACGACACGTGCTATTTCTCTACAAAACAGGCGATGTCGGATGATAAGAAAGTCGAAGATAACAACAGCGGACTTGCACCATTTGTTCTCGGCGATCGTGTCATCGAGATGAACAACAATCAGATACAGTCTATGGAATCAACACTTCCCCAGATCCCCGGTGATTCAGGAAAAGGAACCTCCGGTAGGGTTGATTTGGGGAGTCGTGCCCTAGAACTTACCCTTGGAGCACCTTTCAGCAATACGACTAATTCGAAAAGTTCTCCAAACGAAGTCGATGATACGGGGTCAGCTCGCAACAAAAGCAACGAGATTGCTCCGCTGTCCTTGGCAAGGGCCAGTTCATCGGTGGAAGATGTGTGGGGAACGCTCTCCACCTCAGACGAGCGAATTACCCACCACGAGTATGACTGTGCTTCGACATTCTGTTCGGACGCTAACTCGAATGAAGGATCACCTATTGGCGCCCGTGGAGGAATCGTGAACAATGCTGGTCGTCATACAGTATCTGACGGCTTGAGTTGCAGTCCCGCGTTCGATGGGATAAATCGATTGAATTCGCATCTTGAATCTCAACAACCGTTGGAGATGATCGTCGGTGCTGATTTGATGCTGCCATCGCCAATGCGTCAGCATCCAACGTGGACGGGAATCAATCTAGCAATACTTGCGAAGATGAAACTGCTCCACGACCCCACTGACGGACTTTGAGGCGTTTACATGGCGATGACGATTACTAATGCTGGGATGCAGACGCTCCCTGGGCTTGCGTAGTACTATGGGACTATAAGTTGGAAGGCATGGGCAATGAGGGTTTCCTTCTTCATTATTTGACTATTGAGAGTCCAGCAACGGAGCGCGTTAGTATCATCCCGTGATTCGCCTCCAGAGCTTCTGATACCACGTGGCCGTTGTCACCCAGTCAACATGATCTACAGTATCTTGGGAAGCAGCCCTTATTCTCGGTATCGACCACATCCCACTCCGCTTTGAAATGGCAGCATATTCAACCTTGGAGAGTGATTCGAGGTACCGAATGTCTCGACTCTTGTCCTGAAGTCGATCCGAACCGTGTCGACCAAAGACGACGTCGTGTTGGACTCGAGCGAGTCCCGACTTCACCAACATTGTGCCCAAATCGACTGGTAACCAAGATCCACCTTCCCAGTAGGCGATACGAGCAATCGCGACTACATCGTCCTGATTATCCGAGGTTGTCGACAGTAGCTGGCATCGTACCAGTGCACGTTCTCTAGCCAACTCCTGCAACAGCAAATTCTGGTGCGAGGCATGGCTATCCTGAGATACTCCATACACCTGAACACGAATCAAGTCGCTCGGATCGTCGTTGCGGCCGAGAGCAACCGCTGTTGGACTTAATTGTGTCCCGATTTCAAAGTGATTTCTCGACAGCAGAAGTCCAGCAGGTGAAAGGTGCTTCACGCAGAGAACAACTGGGGACCATGCTATTGACGAAACAACGTCTGCAGTCGAACCAAGGACCGGCGATTCTACTCGAAAGACGCGACAAGTTAAGACACATCGACGGTAGAAAAGCGACTTGGGAATATCCTTTGTCGTACGATAACGAAAGAACAATGGTGTCTGAGATACGGCGTAGGCTCCCAAGAGAAGGACTGTCGAAAGGGTCGCATAGCGAACTATAATCAGATTTTCGTTGACAAAATCAGTGACCGAGTGCATAGACTGAGCTAAAGACTTTCGTAGATCTGGGCTCTTAGTGATAGCGTGTTTGTTGCTGTTGCTATCATCGCTTTCCATCAAGTGTAGTGGCGGCGTCCCAGCTCCATTGTTGTCGTCGGTTTTTTTTTCGTGCCACTCCTCGTTGGTATTCCTGTCATCGTGCATGCTGATTTCTCAATTTTCAGGGAGCAACAATTAGTATCTCACAGCACAAGAGGAATTGCAGGATCGAGGCGCCTCGTTTCAGAGATTGCGGTATCAGTCTGAAGTTGGAAAGGATATACATAGAGCACACACAATGAACAAATTGGAACATCATCACCCTGTGGCCACCGCAATTGTCACAATTGGAGCTCGCAGATCTGCTACAGTACCAATTCTATACTACTTGTACATTACTGTAGTATGCGATTTCTACTCTATTGTACTCCCGTTTTCGCTATCAGGCGAGTCGACAGGCTGTACAGCTGTCATCAATGATACACCATACTCTCTCTCTTGACTGCAGCAGTGTAGAAGCGAAGTTCTGGTGACTATCAATCATCTTCTCATGCTTTTTCAAAGGCGTCAGACCAGAATGATAAAGGGCTTCAGTTCTACCTTTCCAACCGTCGCTGATTCTTGCCCTTGTTTCCTTGCGCTTTGTTTCGCTTTGCCGTTGGGGGGAGCACTTCATCCGGTCCACTAGGGAGCTGTTCGCCGCTTTTTTCGATTTCACGCTTGAGTTGCTGCAGGACTCGGATCTGTGCCAACTTTTGCGGACTAAGCAAATCCCAAAATACCCCCGACGGCTTGGGCTTGCGGTTCGGTACTCGGATGATGCGAGTCGGAGTAACTATGATATCTACGGGTACGTCGTGTTTGGTGAGCGTCGCCTCGGGCATGGGAACCACCTGTTCGTCGTGAACTGTAGTTACAACAAGAGTCGTCGCGGCGTCCAGGTTGCCCTGAAGACTAAGAATGCCCCATTCTAGTTCCGCGAAACCTTCCCCTTTACCAACACGCGCTCCAGATTCGGGGCAAACGGCGGTACTGCCAACAATCACCAAGTCAACATTGTACTTTTCATGTAGTCCGATGGGAGTTCCATATTGTGCAACACCCTTGGATGTTGTGACCTCATTGATTTCCACACTAGAAGGTAACAAATCCTTCCGCAATATTGAAAAGAATCCTGTTCGAAGCCTCGGTTGTGGAGTCAACAGCGTTTTGCCTTCAGCCAATACTCTAAATCGCACACCCTTTTGAGGTGTATCAGGGTTAACCTTGATCAATTTGGCATTGATAAACTCAGGGAGCGTTGCCAAACGAGCAGCTGCCCGATCTGCGCCTTCGAAATTCGGAATACGATGGTGTACCGGACGAGGTGGGCGTGCAATGTTCCGTTCCTCCAACAGGTCCCAGATGCGTTTTCGAATCACCCACTTCCAAGGTGTGCGAAGTTTCGAGAATTCCTCTTCAGCCAAATCCTTCATTGCGTCCATTGCTTCTGCGTCTTTGGCGAGACGATTCTCTTCGTATGCTTCCTCATCAAATGTACTCATTGAGAGTTTGGTTTGGTCAACCCGCGAAGCACCTGGAATACTCGTGAATGCTGTCGAGCACGTAAGTGTTGCAGATAGGAAAAAGAACCGAAAGAGCATCATTCTGTCGACAACGGGTGCGCAATGTAAGTCAATCGTACGGTAGGAAGGATCGCTGGCTGCCAAACTGTGTCATCTGTCGTTACAAAATCGTGGCGATCGCAGTCTCCGACAAGAGATGATACATTTTGAGTTAAGAAACGACATTGACATGATGTGCTTTGTGCAGTGTACTGAGTCAGTGCATGCTTTACGATAGAATGTGTACTCGTACATACTGCGTACTTCATTTACCTGCAGCCTTCAGCTGACTGATGGCTGACGGGTCGTGTTACGGTGTACTGTGCACTCGGAGGGTCGGTGTCTTCGGAGTATTTGTGTACTGTCATACTGTCATACTTGTACTTCTACTACCGGTAGTCACTTCAGATAGACGCCCTTGAAAAAAACGCTCAAGTTGAACGATCAAGATATCTGGGGGTCAATTGTTGACGGCAAAAAATTCAAAAAAATGGAGTTCGTGACAAATTCAAGCGTCGAATGCATACGTGCATCATAAATCTGGCGATGATCAGTAGCACTTTATTGCAACTGATACCATCCTTCATCTACGTCGTTTATCTGACGTCAACCACAACTGGCTTCAGTATAATCCTCACGACTCCGATGCGTCGAACATGTGGAACTTGGACAGGACCGCTACGAAGTGATCGAACACTAGCATCTGACTACGTTATCAACCTATCGGAATCCAGCTGGAGTGCCTATCGAATTAATTGTGTGACAACCGACAAAAATGCACCTAAGGGTGAAATGGCTGTGACATCGCTGTACACAGAGCTGTCTGATGCCGTTGACCCGGACTTCACGTTGTCCGCAAGCGTGCTCAACGACATCATTACAGTCATGCTACAACATGGCCCCACTTTGTCGGGGTTGGACGAAACCTTGATTGCCATCCTTTCTCGTATCATGGCACAATGGGTCATCCAAAAACAAGGAATCCTATCACAACCTTTCGCAGTTCAGCTACCGAATGAGGAGCTCACAGTCTCCCTTAATCTGCACAATGAAAATGAGGTGTTGAAACTTTTTCAGCCGCTCATTAGGTCGACTGAAACTATGGAATTGTCGGAAATGGTAACACAAAATGGTGAATGCCTGGGCATGGTTCCACGAAAGCTAGTTCACAGTGCCAATCTTCTCCATCGAGGTATTGGTATGGTAGTTGCCAAGGACAAACCAATTCTCCAACCAGGTTTCTCAGACTTTCCTGACTTGTACACACATCGCCGGACCGACAGTAAGCGCATATTCCCGTCGCTGTACGATATGTTTGTGGGCGGCGTTTCTACAGCCCGAGAGGACGCGAAGACCACTGCCGCTCGCGAAGTGGCAGAGGAGTTGGGTCTGGAGCGCGCGCTCTGGGATCCGACCATGTTGTCCGATCCCCTGTTCAACTGCACCATATGTACTTCCTACAATCGCTGTGTTGTGACCATGTTTTGCTGCACCTTTGATTCCACAAAGGATGTGATACGATGGCAAGAGGAGGAGGTTGCGTGGGGAAACTTTATACCGTACGATGACATTGTAGCGTCTGCTGACCTGTCGATCCAAAGGTTGATCGACGGAAAATCATGGCCCGGTAGCATTCCACTTGACATGGAAGCAAGATTGTCAAGGAGCAAAGTGCACAAAGGAGTGGACTTGTCAATGAAAGATTGGGACTACGTTCCGGACGGTCTTTTGGTTTGGGAGGCATGGCTGCGATGGCAAAACGAGCCAAATGATAGCTGACCTGAACCTCTAGTTCTCGTCGTAATTGCGCCGACTGTACCTTAACAACCCCTCCATTGTACACACCATCGATAGGTCGATGAGCCTGGAAGGCGTGATAACTGTGACTCAGCTCCAAACCGTAGTCGAGGAATGTGACAACATTTACTGGTGGTAGATATAGTTTGTGGAACCTATGCCGACGAAATGTTACCAGTACTATCACGCAGAACGTCATGCTTCATGATGATGCCGTTGACCTTTAACGTGAAAAAGGTTAGACGATTTTGAGCTTTGATGGATAAATGGATACACCGTGGACCGTGGACAGCGGGTATGCAAAAAGAAATCGACGATGGCAGGATTCGAACCTGATCATACAAAAGAAATCGACAATGGCAGGATTCGAACCTACGCGGGGGAACCCCAGCAGATTTCGAATCTGCCGCCTTAACCCCCCTCGGCCACATTGTCCAGTACGTTGAATGTTCTACGTCTCTAATGCAATGAAAAATTTTGTATTTAAAGAGTAAGTTGTACTTTCAACACATATGCTTTGTGTATTACAGTACAAGTACCGTACATGACTACATCAAGGAGCGGTATTCTGGATTTGAATATGACCGAACGCATATCACTGTGGTTGGCCCATCGTTGATCATTGATCATAAATCCTTCTCTACTTTGGTTCTAAGTTCATCCAGTTGGTGCTGTGATGTTATTTCATCTTCCTTGCTAAGACGTCCAGGGAAAGTTCGCATGTCGGCGGAGTACGGCAGCGGAAGCGCTGCGACTCCTCCTCGTTCCGACAAAGCAACTCGACAACAAATACAACACGATGACCAAGACGTTGAGGCACTTGCAACCATTGTGACGAAGGATGATCTGGAGGGGATCGCTTTGTTGCGCCAAATTTTCCCAGAATTATCGGTCGAGGAGTTGCACAAGCTCCATACGGATCGCCTCCTGCGCCGCCAGCAGTCAATAGGTGGAACCCATCAACAAACAACGGCGGAGCCCCAACCGACGTCCTTGCTGGGGCGACGACTGTGGAATGAGTGGCTGTCTCGAGATCAGGATTCGAAGGAAAGTGAGCAGGATATAAGTGCGATAAACTGCTGGAGACCCATAGAATTGCCAGATGGCTTTCTGCAGTTGCCACCGTCACTGGCTGTCAGGAGGTTTAACGACAAGAACGGAAAGTGGTACTATTTGGTAGTAAAACGCCTGGAAGAACAAGTCTTGGAGCAGCATGCGGCACTAGAAGACTTTTCAGGATCACCAGTACATCTGTCTGAGAATCAGGGTTGCTACTCAAGGGTGATCCATCGTGACGTGAAGACTGGCTTGGGGATGAGTTTGTGCGAAGAAGGGGGTAGGGTCTGGGTGCATTCCTTGCTGGGACGGGATGGGCGTCGATGGTTCACAGCCCCATCCGCATCGGAGCGAGGTGGTCCAGCCATGGCGGCAGGTGTTAAGCCAGGTCATTGGTTGCTTGGAATCAATGGTCGAGCGTTAATACCACCGTCGTCTGACCAGAAAACGTTGCTCCGTGATGCCGTCTCGGCCATTCAGTATTCTGCAGATCCAGTTGTACTTCATTTGCGTGAAATCAAGGTTGATTCCCTTCATCCCTTGGCTAGCAAAAATAAAAGTGAACTGTGTACTCCTCCGAGAGGTCCTGCATTGCTCGACATGACCACACTTACCTCGTTAGATGAGGATTCGAAAATTTCACATGACAAAGCGATACCTCCACCTCCCCGGATACACCCCTTTGTGATGGAACTAGATGCCAAAGGATTAATGAAAGGCATCGAAGGTAGGTGCGCGAGGGGGCTGCAGCCAAGGTGCTCATCGATACAAGCGCTGTTCTGACACTTCATCATCCTTAGACCAACTGCGATGCACAGAGCAATTACGGCAATTCACTGAGCGAACGCGTCAATGGGAATCCTTCTCTTCATTTCGTCTCGACGCCCGCACTTACGGTCTTTGCTCTCATTTTGATCCGAGAGACCTGCCACCAAAGCATTGTGACGAGCATCTGGCCTTGGAGGGGGTAGAGGAGGTCTACATGCGTCCGTTTGCGCCGTCGACGCCATGCTTGGATCTGTCGACGGATGATATACCATATGAGTACCTTGCCCCGGGCGACGACTTGTCTGTTCTCACTGACGATGACGAACCATTTCTCGTGGAATCAACAAGCTTTTTGAGTGATGGCAGACCAGTTGGCTTGAAGGAGTCATTGCATTCTCCAACGTCCTGGCAAAACTTTCCGGGACACAGTAAGCAGCGGCAAAGTCGCACAACTAATGGAACCGGCGGTGAAATCTTCATACCTCTTATTGGTGTTCGAAAGGCACTATGTGTCCGAATCGTCAATGCATTCGTGGACGAGACGCGAACAGCTTATACGATTTGGGTCTTTGACGTAGAATCCGGACGCGAGTGGTATGCCCCCGTTCGATATCAGTCTGATTTTCAAGACTTACGGTTGGCTGCCTTACCGTTGTGCCCTTCGTTGTCGCATCTCCCCTTCCCACATATCGCCTGGAAAGTATTCGGAAGAGATAAGTCGGAAACCGAGGAGATCCGGGAGGTGAAGTGCCGTCAGCTCGAATATTTTCTCCGAAAACTATGTGGTTTATTGTATACGGATGCGCTGCATCCTGTCATTTCGGACATTGCGATGCACCTGCAAAGCTTTCTGGGGTGTGACGGAGCTGATGCCAGCCTTCGTCTGCAATCCCAAATAACTCTCAACGAAGCGATGATACGACAGATGACTGACGCTTCGCACAGCGGTTCGCAAATGAAAGTGCGCCTGCTGTTGAAGCGTGCCATCCAACGCTACGTGTATCGACTTTTCCTTCTGGAACAATTACAGAAAGTTGTGAACGATTTTGTTGATGCCACCAGAGAGAGAGGTCCCAAACTGCGAGACATTGAAATCATCGAGTCTCAAGGACGCAACAAGCTCAAGGAAAGAGCCATGGAGGACCTGGTAACAATCCAAGCATTCTTGGATCAACTTCAAAACACCATAATGGAAGGCTGTCGGTCGGATTTCCATTCAATCTGCCAGCGCCGTGACTTTGCTGTTCTACGCCCCTTTATGGAGGGATCACGCGGCGATGCGTACGTTGATCGTGTCTTCCGCGAGGCTGTCCGCGAACAAATCGAAATCGAGGTGTACGTGCCACTTCGAGGAGTCGTTTCGAGACTCCTGGTTAATGGATGGAGGCATGATGACATGGAGATTCATTTCAAAATGAACGAACTGAGGCGACGACCACAATCCAGAATGCGAATTCCTCCTGATCAGCAAAGTCCTTCGGGTTGGGCATCTGCGTCCCGCATTCTAAACGAAGGTGTCGGTATGAGCACCTTGCCGTGTGCAAAGCTGCGAGCAATCGTTGACTCAGCCACTGAAATCTCTCGTTTGTACGCACAAGAAAGGCGCGTTGGCGAGGGCTCTCAACAGGAGTTGGGAGCCGATAATTTTCTCCCAATTTTCATCTACTGTGTGGTTCAGGCCGAGATGGAAAGACCGTGCGCACTTTGTGTTCTGCTTCGAACTTTATGCGAGCCAACGAATCGAATTGGGGAGATTGGCTACTATCTTGCGTCGTTTGAGGCTGCACTGACTCACATCCAGGAGATAAATCTAGCAGAGAACTAATAATATAAGACCGTTTGTTTACGTGGACAGAGCACTTTGTGACCATAGGACGGCATACGCTCCATGGATATTACGAGGACCTTTCCGTTAGCCAACCGATCGAAGTGGGGAGGATCTACTCGTTCGTCGATTGTTGGACGCCTCACTAATGATAGAAGCCAAATAGCAACCCCTAAACAGTGCGTGAGATTCGCATCCTTGGACATACTTCGAGTACCGACGAGATTACAGAAATGCAAGTTTCAGATCTTTGCGCGCTTTCATTTCTGGAAGCACTTTTTCCTTGAGAAGGTCGAATGTATCGGGCGCTGTGTCGGGAAGGGTACACACTGTGTATCCTTTCTGGTTTGCGTGTGTATCCAACACAACAAGATGAGTCTTCCCCAGATACATAGGCGCTTTCCCACCTCCCTGTTCAGATTCGCAGAGTGCTTTTAGTCGATTGGGGGTTCCTACCACAATTGCAAAGGATTGGTTTCTAAGCATTTCCTTCTGTTCCTCGATGCTCAAGTGCTTAGCGAAGAATTTCCCGCATCGAATTTTCAGCCCGGATAGTTCCTTCAAAACAGCAACAGCTCTCCTTGCAGATATGCAGACAACGACAACCATTGGTGATCCAATAGGTTTCCATCCCTTCAACTTCTTTTTCGTTACCACACTTCTCAGTCTCGCTTCTAGGGAACATTCTTTTGAAGTGACGAACGCAGATGGGTGAATGTTCATTAACCCCTCAACCGATTCGCCCTTCATCTGCACGTAGTGTTTCAGTGACATTGTCAAAAATGCAGCCTGAACATCAGTCGGCTGTTTTTCCAGATCTCGACCTGCCTCAATCAAAACCTTCATGGAAGACTTTTTCGACGGAGCCTCGTCTGCTTTTTCAACTTCGTCAACTTAATCCTCATCGTCTCGCTTTCGCTTCTTCTCAACAATAACTTCTTGCCGTTCAATCTTTTCCCGTAATCGATCTTCAGCTGTATCCTGGACGGAGGGATTCAAGAATTCATCGTCGCTATCAAGGTCGTCTCCTCCCATGATGAGGTTTCTTTGGGTGGGAGGGAGTTTTGCAGATCTGTCACTCGACCCTCCAGATGATGATGGTTGGTGGTGACTGGTGCACAGCGAGGAAACCCAAGGGCTGACGCCGGTTGGACAAATTCCTCCACAATTTCTACCACACAATAAATACCCTGTGTACATACTCGTGTATAGCGTATGTAGCGTACTACGAGTTCATAGGACAACATGCCAGGCAAGAACAATAGTAGTTACCAGTACTGGTACATGGGTGGACTGCCAGTATACGGTATGCATGTAACATAGTAGGGGGGATGCATGCATAATATGATCAGGGTTTGACAGTACGTCCCCTGTGGTCACCGGAATAGTATAGTACACTAACGCCTCGGAGAGTCCCTCTTTAGTATACTAATAGTACATAGTACTTCTACCTTCGTACTCCAGAGTACCAAACTAGTGTACTATTAGTGTACTATTAGTGTACTATTAGTGTACTATTAGTGTACTATTAGTGTACTATTAGTGTACTATTAGTGTACTATTAGTGTACTATTAGTGTACTATTAGTGTACTATTAGTGTACTATTAGTGTACTATTAGTGTACTATTAGTGTACTATTAGTGTACTATTAGTGTACTATTAGTGTACTATTAGTGTACTATTAGTGTACTATTAGTGTACTATTAGTGTACTATTAGTGTACTATTAGTGTACTATTAGTGTACTATTAGTGTACTATTAGTGTACTATTAGTGTACTATTAGTGTACTATTAGTGTACTATTAGTGTACTATTAGTGTACTATTAGTGTACTATTAGTGTACTATTAGTGTACTATTAGTGTACTATTAGTGTACTATTAGTATACTAATAGTATACTAAATGCACATGAAGGCGCGCCCCGCGCGTCGTTCATGTTCTTAGTTCTTTTCGCCCGTAGGGCGAAATTTTTTTTCTATCATCTTCATGTAGAATTGCTGTTTCAGTGTGGAGAAGAAGTGCATATCAGCACATAGATTATCAAAATCTAAGACTGATGCCTACTGTTATCAAAACTGATTTTACAAAATTTGCAGCACATTTTGTTGCAAGTTTTGTGTGACAAGCCTGTTTACCATCAAAACAAATTGTTAATTTATATTTATTAGTCATAAATGAGGAACATTCATAATGTGTAGAAATCTGCTTATCAGGTTTTCATCATACAGTCAAACAAATGCCTGAGTGTCTAATCATGAGCATAACAATCATTCTACTACACAACATTGTGCAATGAATGTCATTCCTTGGGCTTCAAATTAGGGACACCTTCTGGATTTGCCCCATCTTGGGCTGCAATCACAATTTCTGACATGGACAAGAATGACAGCTGCTCATCAGGTTTTCATCATGCTGTCAAACAAATGCCTGAGTATCTTACTATCAGGTGCATTGACAACAATCATTCATTGAATGTCATTCCTTGGGTCTCAAACTGGGGACAAGCAACTGCCAATTTTGCCCCATCATGTGCTGCAATCACAATCTCTGACATCAAGGATATCAGTACTAAACTCTTCATTACATGTTTATAACCGATCTATTTCTAGGTCGGTGCGTTTCATGGTGCTGGCCTCACGGGCGGGCGAACAGGTTAGGGGCAGATCGAGACAAAAAAGCAATAGCTTGCAAGCTATGTAGCAGCGGGAAGATAACTATCTCAAGCGTGGAAGGCACCGAAGAGAGTTCAAAGAAGCAAATGCATAGTGCATTGCAGCAGAAGGAGTGAGTCAGACACCATCGACAGGCGATGACCTCCTGTAGTAGGATGTGATGGACGATTGTTGAAGTATGTGGGGCACGGAGGGTTGATCAGAAGGCAGCAAAGCCGGACCGGAGGGTGCCTCATGTTGTAGTTGAGCATAAGGAAAATATGTTGAAAGAAGCTGTTGTCTTGCTCCCTTCGCAGAGGAGTGGAAAGTAGCGAGACGTGCGAGCCGAAGCCATCGTTGTCTCTGCCGGGGAGACTGGCGGAGTCGCGTCTCCAGAGGTAGAGTAAAGTAGCTCTGCAGAATAGGTGAGAACGTGTGTTGCAAAGCATTTAGTTGGGATATGGAGTGGTTTAGCGCGGCATGCACAATGAGAAGACTGTCAGATCCATATTCATGTAGAACTTCATTTCTACTCTTCCAGATGGCGAGAGTATAATCTTGGACTGCCGAGATCACCTTAGTTAAGGTTTTCTTGGACTGACAACGGCGATCATGTTGGTGCATCCGTTGTATGTCCGCCGTGGGATATATAAGGCCCCAGTCCAGACTTACAAAACCACGAAACAGGTGAGTCCAGCCAATGTTTGTTTGACTCTCAAGTGCCTGATCGATCGCTGCCTGAATGTCATGGCCGGAGTCCCCAGGTGTCAGAACGATGGGATCTAATGGAGTCTTTGTCCATGTTTGGATGACTCGAAGGAGGAAGGTCCCAGCGTCGCCAGATTTGGACAGAACTGTTCGTAACAACGGAATCGCTGCGTCGTACCGAAACTTCTGTGCACGTGGGTCAATGCATGTAAGCATGTGGATAAAGTCTTCATCCTGGTGGCAGTATGGGCAGCAGCGTGCAATTTCCTGAGTATTCCCTTTGGACCCAAATTTAACTCGTTGCGAACCAAGATGGAGCCAATTGTGCACAATTTTTGACCGGGTGACCGGGTTCGTGAGGTTCGGTTTCCGAGCACAGGTCATAAAATCATCCCATGCAATACAGGACCAGGTGTGGTCAGACCATTTGTACTTTCGCTGGAGAAAGGTGCGATGGTGGGTTAAACTGATACACTCGCGAAGTCGTGCCACATAGTGCGATGAAATTATGTGTTGGTCATATTGGACGGCAACCTCAAGGTTCCGAGGAATCAGTGGGACGGAGAGCGTGCGCTCAGCTTCATGCAGCTCCTGCCTCTGTAGTTGAGTAGTAGCCATGGTGTCGCATAAAACATTGAGTTGCGCGGGAAAAGGAAAGTTTCTCCGAGGCAGTCGTTTGTTCTTGATGACTGTGCACATGATTCAAACGAACGTGCTCAAGCACGTGATGCGCAGAGCTCATGGTAGACAAGAGATCGGCGTGGTTGGGGAGCCGTCGTATGGGGATAAGATCTCGGATAGTCTTGACATTGCTGATCGCGCCGGTGCTATCGACATACAAACGAAAAGTACAGCAAATGTCAACTTGATGATACGTGGCGAGTTCATCCACATATAAAATGAGGGAGGCAATTGCAGCAGCTTCGCTGCGGAACGAACTTTGACATCTGTGCCATCCATCCACCGGACCAGCATTAAGAACGAGTTTTTCGCGGCCAGGAGAGCATATGATCCAAGAGAACGAGCCGTTGTGGTGTCGTTTGCCCCCATCTGTTCCAATTCGCAGTGTGCATGGAGTCTGGAGATATTGGAGCAGCGCTTGTTCCGCATCGCACTCTGCAAAGGTGTGGGATGAGATAAGTCTGCGCTCCGCTGGGGGTAGTTGTTGTATCCACTCGGCAAAGGAAGTGGCTGGAGGTGGTATACTTGCAAAAGGCACTTGTCGAGCTCGTCGCTATCAAAATATGGCAGCCCTCGACGTCAGTTGGGACTGCCTGAGACGGGATTGTTGCTGTGTACCAATTGGGTTTGACCTCGTAGAAGACCGATTCCCGTAACCTAGTAGAGACCAGGTGTTTGGGAAAGTGAACCGAGATATGGCGTTCGTTTGTCGCATCTCCCCTTGGTATCGAGGGATCGCTGCGATACAGGTTAGAGTCCCATATCATATTGCCCCATCGCATCGTAGACTCCGCTGTCCAGGAGCCCAGGGGAGTGAGAAGACAAAGAGAAGAAGTAGTTGCCGATGAGTGTAGTAGATGTCGTAGAAGCCTGCGCCACAATCCGCATTGGTAGCTTGTTGGTTGCTCCTGCCGTGCGAAAGTGATATGACTTACACGATCCGGAATCGGATATCCTTTCCATGTGCATGGATGTATCCTGAGCCCATCCGCGGTCGCAATGTCGCTTACGGTTGTGACACCAAGGAAGATTCGTACCAAATTGAGATCGATTAATTCCTGTTTTTTAAGTCCCATTGTAATAGCCATGTCCATGAGCAGAGAGTCGCCCTCTCGAGAGATCAGGGGTAACCGATTCTTTTTTACATATATCGAAATGTTGTGCTCGGCACAGAACTTCCTCAGGTGGAGTATCCAACAGTCGGTAAGATACGTTAATTCAATTTGTGGGGACGATAGGAGATCAAACGAAACCCCGGATTCAATTTGCAAATGACGGAGCGAGATTAACATAACCTGTCCCACTTTATGTTGCGTGCCCACATAATCGATAAATGATTGAATATGTGTCAGGCCTTGCTCAACTCTTAGATCAATGAGACCGCACCCAAACACCGAGGAGGGTGCAAACGCCACAGCATGAGGATAGTGTCGATTGTACCCCAATTTGTTCAATATACTTGCTGTCATAAGCGACTGTATTTTGTGTAGCGTACCGCTTGACATCGATGTTATGGGAAGCGAGTATCGAACGGACGGAAGGTAAAAGGAATTGTAGAACAATTTTGACATTGCAGGGGAGAGGGAGGATTGTAGTAGACGCCGCGCCATGCCGTCCACTTTAATCCTCAGCGTAGCTGCATGTTGCGCAAATGTACCCGTGAAGTTCATGTACACTCCAAGACCTTTCAACTCGGTATCATTCGAGTGCTGACGAATAATATGATACTCGGGGTTGGTGCCGCTGGTCATAAGAAGTGGTGGATCATACTTAGAGATTGGAAGGAGATGAGGTCGCCCTTTAGTCCAATGCCAGTATTGCAGGGTCCACGAGCACTTCGATAGATTCAGGCTGCCGCCTGAGATATGAAGAAGCGATTCCCACAGTTGTCCCGCCCTTCGTAGCTATTTGTTCGACGAGGTCCTCAACCGAAAGTTCTCCCTTAGCGTCGAGGATGCCTTGATTTGTATCGTCCACAAAAGCGCCGACGCGCCATTTCGCACTGAATTCATTCCACGGATCCTGGAACGCCAACCCGGGAATATCGTCTTCATCGGATATGCGATCGAGTGCGTTTAGTAGTATCACTACTAGGCCCAGCCATATGGCTGGCGAGGCACCGCTGCCTTGCCCGGTGCCAAAGAGTGGTTCCGTTTCCGTGCTCGAGTATTCCATCGGAGAGATGCCATACGCGTGTTTAACCAAATAGCGCATGAGCCTCAGTGTCTCAGCCTGACATTTGATAGCATTTTCTGGCATTCCCAGGCGCCGACAAGCTAACATGCCCAGTGACGTAACAATGCGGTCGTAGCACCCTGTCGCGTCATTATCCATGTGAGCACTGTTCGCCTTTGTTTGTCGAATTAGATCCTTCTCCAGCCTAGCAAGGAAGAGGGCATCGGTTGTCATTCTGCGAGGTCGCGATCCATGTTGTTGATCATTTAACGCCTGAGCTTGCTCAGCATTTTTTACCATTCTTCGGCCGTAAATAATTTTTAGAAAAAGATTGTAGTCGGCCTCGAAGAGGTGGATCACTCTTAGTCTGGTTAGGTACGGTCGGCCAGCATCTTTTTCAATGAGTGGTGTCACCGAGTGAGTCCATCGATCAGGGGCAAAACCATTTGTAATAGGCAAATTCAGTAGATCGGTGTGCAGGGCTGCTACGTCCAGATCAAGGATTGCCGTCCGATAGTGCCCAAGGTGTCGACCAGATGGGGAGGTGGATGTTGATTCCTTCCATGTTTTGACGGAGTTGATGTACTGCTCAGGTGTGATGGTCGTATCAATGGAGTCCACTGAGTCGGGACGTTGACATTCCTCCAAAAATACTCTAAGTTCGCGCTGCATTGGGATGCCAAGATGAGCGATGCAATCCCCTTTGATAATGGCCGAGGCAGTCTCCGTCAGTCCATTATAGCCAACCATATCAAATAGCTCGCCGTGCCCAAAGGGTGTATCCTTCGCTTGTCTGAACCAAGATCGATTGTAGCGAAGTAGCTCATCTTCAATGGCATCGTCGCAGTCGAGTAGTGTCTTATATTCCACCGAAGTTTTGTCCGATTGGGCCATTGCAATTAGTTGGGTAGGAGATACAGTACCATCGGCATCGCAGAACCGCGATGCCACTTTGTGGTCTTTAACGCCTGATGGGCAGGGGTGTCCTATTTAAGGCGACCGGGCCGGCGCGCCTAGCAGCGCCTTAATTAGTTAATATAGGCGCTTTTTTGGACCTTCAAAAAGGCGGTGTAAGGCGGTGGGGGTTAGGGGTTAGGGTTTTGGGGATTTAGAGTTAAGGTTTATGACTGTACAGTGCAGCTGCAACGCTCATCCCCACTTCAGTCCATCAAGAAAATGAAACTGCCAACAGACCTCACAGCTCACCATGAACAATCATGGATGTAACTTCAATTGTTTCAGCTTTTTTCACTGCAACAGTTGAGTTCCAAGTCCAAATTAAGCATCTGGCTACTGGCTACGGATATACTGGAGTACTGTACAATATGGTACTGTATCCATGTTTTTACTGTATGTTGTTTATAATCTACTGGAGTACTGTCGTACTATGCTACGAGAGTGCTCCGTACAAACTTACACGTACAATTCTACGCGATGGTATGTTTGTAGCGTAGAATCTACAGGACCTTATTTAAGGCGCTTTTTCAAGGCTTCAAAAAGGCGATTGGCCCCAAAATTAAGGCGCCCGCCTTAAATAGGACACCCCTGCTGATGGGACAAAAAGCTTTGACAATCCGCCAGCATGAGTCCCTGCTTTCATTGACGCGTGAATGACACGAAAGGGTGTGCGCATATTTTCGACATTTATAAGGCGTTCCATTCTACGAATTTTTTTGTCATTTTCCGTTCGAGCACCAGCCTTGATCTCATCCTCCGAGAATTTCAGATTATGATAGCTTTCCAGAGTACCCAAGAGGTGAACCGCACGATGATCATACGCAGTGTTGCGTATGGTGCGAAGCAGTTTTATTGCCGCCTTCCATTTCTGTTTCAGGGATACAGCATCAGAACCGAGGTCGTTGTCTGCAGGGTCAATGTTAAGAGATTGGAGTCGCAGTCGAAGCTTTGCCAAGGCAGATTGAAGACACAGACTCTTTTCAACTTCTCTCAGACGAAGATGCCAGTAGCGTGCAAGGAGCCCAGCTTCTCGCAGTTTTGGTGACCATGCATACTTCCCAGCCGGGCGTCGTGCCTCTTTTTCTGCATGAAGCATTCCTCGCGTCACATCTCTATCAATAGCATCAAAGCATACTTTACATTGCGCGGACGTGAGAGTGGGGGCCACTGTTGTGAGGCCCTTCACTCGATCCCAAAGACGATGATCATCTGCGTACTGCTTGAAAGCAGTAAGGTATCTATCAACAGATGGTTGATCTTCGGAACGAAGGACTCGTGCTTTCGTAGGAGCGATGGAGGCAACCGAGCCCATCAGCTTGGTAAAGTCGAGATCAATGAAAAGACCGCGGTGTTTCGAAAACACACCATTATCATATGCATTGTAACCTGCACGACAGATAGCCGAGGCAACTGCAGCTGAGCCAAACATGAAGTCAATGCGCCTGTCCACCCCATACTTGTACGTTGCTGGCGGATCTGACGGGCCAAGGAGATGGAGGTCGGTGAGCGTACATTCGTCGATGAGATGCGCAAGACCGAAGTGTTTGTCTTGACCCAGCGTCTCATTTGCATCGAGAGAAACGATCACGTCATAGCCTTTGGATTGCAAATTATTAACAAAGAGGATAATATCAATAATGAACTGTTTGCGAACATTCGGGTTGGATACTCCTTGGGAGAGGAGAAGGGAATGTTGCTGGTCAAAGAATCCGAATCCACCGGTTGGTTGTTGTCGGGGACTGCGATACGCCGTAAGAATGGCGAGACGTTTACCTCGCTTTCCAAGATAGCATAAACCTGACCACCTTCCAAGGCCTGATGGATCAACGAGGGGTATGCCTGTACTGCAGGATGACCATCGGCCTGTTGTTGCCATAAAAGTTCCACCTGGTTGGTAGCCACTGGAGCCAGAAGTATAGGTTTCGGGCAGTGTACTGGACGAACACGCACTGCGAGCCGAGTGGAAGTGATTTCCTATCGGACTCTGCAGGCTTCGGCGAACAGATGGCTGAGAGAAGTCCAAACCGGGATCTGCCCAACAGAAAGTGCCAACTTTGAGTTGAGCCATACTAGAGACGTACAGAGCAATCTCGTCAACATCCTTTCTGAGACCATCTATGTTCTGAAAATAAATTCGATGAAGTTCTCCCGGATCATCGTGGATAGAGTCGCCCCACGTGTCGTCTGGTGGTGTCGTGCTTGTAGGGGACGTTGGAAAGAAATCAAACAAGGTGTTTGCTTTGTTTGTCGGGAGTGCGGGTGATGCAGGGTTGGAGTCAGATGAGTCATACAACCGCTGCTGACTGTCTAGAGGGGCACAGATGGTATCGCTCCCGGGAGCAGTAACCAAATGTGCCAACGCGAGGGCGTGAAAGACTAACATGGGTCCCCTCCCCCTGAGCCCGTGATTTCATTGTATTGGAGGCTCAAGGTGGATGTGGATGGTGACTTTGTTGGAGTTTCCGCTGCGCGGCGTTTGAGGGGGTTGGATTTCTTTGGTGTACCGAGGAGATCCAGGGTAGAGCCGCTATCGGACTCAGGAGGAAATAGGAGTATACCTTGCATGCCGTGATGGATGTCATTCGGAAGTAGGTGGGGAGAGGGCTTCTGTCGTGGCCAAGGTGGTGGAGCATCGTGTTTGGCAGCTGTTGATGCAGATTGTGAACTAGTTTTCAATGTTGGCGATGTATGGTCCTTTCTCACCATGATTGCCTTAAACATGTCCTTGATTTCCTCCAGCGATGATTCGAACTTGTCAAGCCGACTGTGAGCAGAGGCTGCGGTCAACCCGGATTGTGACGAAGAACGTGATGCTTTGGACTTCGCTGACTTCGATGCAGTGGGAGAGTCAACAGAGTTTGTTCCCGACCGAAGGGCCAGTTGAGCTTCAAGAATCTCAATGCGCTTACGTTGGTTGATCTCCGTGGAGTTCACTTTGGTTGTCGTCTTTCCCTTTGTGTTCGAAAGCCAAGTTTCCTGAAGGGGTTTCTTCCATGCAATCGACCCCTTGGGAAGAGTAGCGCCTGCGGCTCCTCCTCCTGTAACTCCCGTTAGAGATGAGACTGGAGAAAATATCGTTGAGGAGTCATCGGTGGAAGCTGCGTCCTTCTGTTTTGTGATGGTTTTTGCTAAGATCTTGTCAATGTTGCGCGTGAAAACCGTCATAGGAATATCAGGGTGGGACGCCCTGCTTTCTGTGTATAACTTTGTGGCATGGGAAAGCGTTGGATTGCGCCGAGTCCAGTAACTCTGTAACTCTGCCGTTGCGAAGCTAAGAGAAACAGACGGGACCACTAGAACGGCTCTGCTCTCATTTGCTCCACCGTTTTCTAGATCAGCCTCTAAAGACTTACCGTCAGGCGAGATCAGGCTCTTTGCCCATTGCCGAGGGGTGCGACTAATAGTTTCACCAGAGTCAAAGAATTCTGTGAATTTGGTATCGATGGATGCCGATGCAGAAAATAAGAGGTGCGACACATCATCGAGGAATTCGTTATGAACTTGATAGATACGTTCATGATCGCGTTTAGAGGTTTGGTTGGCCCCTAGCGCCAGACGAGAGATAAAAATCTCTGGGTGGATGTCTTCACCACACAGAGCTGTGCTCAGAATTTCTGCAAGCTTTGTTGACACCGATTTTCCACAGCGTACCGTTAGAATATTGATGCGACTTCCCGTGGGATTGGAATGCCGGAGTTTAACATCAAATACAGGAGTATCAGCTTGCAGAACCTCATTTCGAAGATACTTAAGATATTGTCCTCGATGGGTGACCGAAGCATCCTTGAGCAGAATATCGCCGATATAGACGAGTTCGCCCTGAGAGGCTGGGACTGAGGACGGATCAAACGTCAAATTTTCACCTCGTTTGGCGATACCAAGAACCTTCGATTTCACAACTTGTAAGAATTGAGAGCCTGATGCATTGATGCGAAAGCTGAAATAAAAGCATTGTTCTTTGGCAACTGGGACAACTCGGATACTCAAATATTTTGATAGTTGAACTGGATCAATGTCGTTTGTCTCGTCCATTTGGTCGGTCTGCCATTCCATCATCCACGAATGTTCGTTGTTGAAACACGAGAGAATAGGGGCAAGGCGACGATACATTTTTTGTGACGAAAGTCTGAGCTCATTAAAGTCTTTTGGAGCCCATCGAGTTTCCACGCGAACAATATTTTTTATCATTGTCGACGAGCGTTGGGCACGTGTGGGAAGTTGGTTGTTCGGTAGCGACTCTTGGGTAGAATTGCTATCGTCAAACAGGGTTGAAAGTCCGGGTGAAGTTCCTGCGGAGCCTTTCTTTTTATGGAGCTTGGGGGGTTTTACGGGAGAAAAGGTCAGCAGCTGATCGTGTTCTTGCGTAATGAGAGATTCATGTGCTACAGATAGCGCCGAAGCTATTCCCTGTGTGGGTGATAATGCCGTAGGAGAGACGTTTGTCGACTGATAGGCATTGATGTTGTTCTTGCTTTGTTTTTCGGCAGCAGCACGAAGCGATGATGCTTCGAGTTCGTCTCGTTTGCTGTTTGTTGTGTCAACTTCCATAGGGGTGCAGGAATGGTCAGATTTCTGGAGACCTTGGAGGTATAAGTCCATATCCATAATGGACATGTCAAAGAAGCCAGGATGAGACTGTGCAAGCGCAGTTTCAACAGCAGAAATTGTTTGCAATAAGAAACCATCAATTTTTGCATGGTTCTCAAGATGATTTCGATAGTATCGCGCCAGACGAAGGTGCCCATCATCAGTAGATTCGTTTTCCATATGAGAGTAGTACTCATCCGGACCTACGAAGTCCTGAATACCGAACGAAACATAGGTGTTCCAAGAGTTGGCAGACAGAGTTTTGTAGGCCCTGTTATAGTGTTTGATGCGTAGCGCAATGACTGACGAATCGATGGTTTTAAAACCAATAAGGGTGGGGGGAGCCTTATACCCTAAGGGCGGTAAGGCGGACAGAGCAGCAGCAGTGAGTGGGTGCAAAGAACCCTTCACACTGCGGCTGGATCGCTTGGGATCCACCATGGTGGATGGCTGACAATTTCGGGCGCAGATTCACTAAAAACGGACGGACAGACAGAACGTTTCTAAATAACTCTAAACTGAAAATTGTCACATCAAGGATATCACTGACAGCTGCTCATCAGGTTTTTGTCATGCAGTCAATCATTTTAAATTCTTCCTCTTGACTTAACCTGCCAAGGCCTTGCCGCATACTCCGAGTACTGCAATTAACTCTACTAGTGTACCATGCTACTGAGTACTGTACCGTCGTTTTGTACTAATAGTACACTAATAGTACACTAAGGTCGATCTCCCAAATTAGTAAGTAGACTAACAGTACATTATCCTCCCGGTCCCAGATTAGTGCAGATACTATTAGTAGATAGTACGTACTAACTACTAATAGTACACTAATGTACTAACTTGAGACTATCACCGGAGATGATACTCTAATCGTAGGAAATAGTACGTAGTACCGTAGGAAAATTACTGTAGGAAGGCTTCACACAAAGTACGTTCTGAGAAATTATAAGCTACAGTAAAACTCGGCACTCGATCGTATGAACGACAAACTCGTCGAACGTGTCAAATGGCATTTGACATTTCGGGTAGTTCGTACGAAATTAGTTAGAGACCGGACAGTACAGCGTATCAAGTTTCACATTTCGATGGATGACCTCACGGTAGCACAGTACAACGATGGCATCGCAGTCCAGTGCAGCGTAGGTTTCAATTCTCCCTTTCATCCATAAATGCTGAAACAAAACACAAAACGTCAGTTAAAATAGATACGAGTCAAACGAGGGTTACAGTTTGAACAAGAGACACAAGGGTTTGGGTGGCCGTTACCATCCTTGGACCAGTTTGCGGACGCGTTCGAAACTCTCACGATTTAGTCCTTTCGTAAGAAAATCCGCCCACTGCTCTTGAGTGTCGACCTTCACGATGGCGACCGTGCCATCACGCACGTGCTGCCAGAAGAAGTGCCACTTCACCTGGAAGTACTTCGTGCGGTTGGTAATGCGTTGGTTTACGGCAAGAAGAAGGGCGCCATTGTTGTCCTCGAAGACTTGACACTTGATCGTCGACGTGAACGTGCGAGGAAGTTTGATGCCGGAGGCGACTTCCTGGAGCATGGAACGGAGGGGCAAGAGCGTACGCATCGCGGAGCTGAGAGCGGAGTATTCGGCTTCGAGCGTGGACAGGGAAATCTCACTTTGGAGGTGAGATTTCCACAAGATGGGACATCCGCCGAGCGTGATGATGTACCCAGTTCGAGACTTCGCGGAGGTCGGAGAACGATCGGGATCACGGCCATGGAGACCGGCGAAGTCGGCGTCGACATAACAGTCGATATCCAGCGTGCCGGTGGGCTTGACGATCATGCCCATGTCGCTCGTGCGATGCAAGTAGCGAACGAGAGTCTTGACGGCGGACGCGTGGCTTCGTTTCGGGTTATGACAGAACCTGGCGACCTGGCTGACGGCAAAAGCGATGTCGGGGCGAGTGTTGGTTGACAAATAAAGGAGCATGCCGACGATTGATCGGTAGCTCCACGTTTCCGTCATAGGAGATCCGTCGGGGTCGATTCCAAGGGCGGCCTGAGCGGCTGGCGTCCAGTTGTAATTACTGTCGGACATGCCAGTCGCTTCCTTGATTTTCTGAATGAGGCCTTTTTGAGTCAACGTAAGGGTGCCGTTCGTAGTATCGCGAGTGAAATTGATGCCGAGGAAGTCGGTGAACGTGCCCTCGCGAGTAAAGTTAAGCTTTTCGCTTCCAAGTTGGCGAAGAGCTTGTCGAGGTCGTTTTGGTCGCGGTAGGCAATACCTAAGTCGTCAACGTGAGAACAACCATAATTGTGTCTTTGTAAAGTAGGCACGGGTCGTTTGCGCAGGCTTTAAAGCCTTCCTCGCGCAAGGCCTCCGATAGATGCTGGTACCAAAGTCTTGGCGCCACACTCAAGCCATAAAGGCTTTTCAGGAGTCGCAGGCACGTGGCGTGGCCTTTCGGAGAGTGGAATCCACGAGGCAAATGGATCCAGACTGGATCCGAAGGGGCTTGAACGAACGCGCTGCTGAAGTCGATGGTGCAAGTTTTCCAGTTCAAAGTTAGAGAAAGAACTAGGAACAACCGTACAGTACTCCAAGCCACGACTGGGGCAAAAGTCTCCTGAACGTTTTCTTGGAGATCGCCTCTTACACAGTAGCGTGCCTTGTACTTACTAATAGTACCATCGGGAGTACGTTTGCGACGAAACACCCAAGTACCGGGCAAAATTCGAGTCTTGGCTTCCGTGATCGGCACTTCGATCCATGTACCGTTTTTCTGCAAACTTTGAATTTCGTCGTTTGCAGCCTTCAGCCATTTTTCGATGTTGTCATGATCCGCCATCGCTTCGCTGAAGCTCAGAGTGTCAGGATCGCTGACACTCGCCTTATACGACGAGGGAGGTGGCGAAAGACACTCGGCGACCTCATTGTAAAGCCATTCGAGGAGGTTCCATCGAATTCGGCGATGTAACCATGTCCTTGCTGTCCGTCGTATCCGAGGCGGACAGGTGCCGAACGATTGCGAGTGGAGCGACGAGGTTCGTGTTTAACGGGTGTGCTCTTTGCTTTTGTTGCTTTCGGGACGATTGGTTGCTCGCTCACTTTGTTGTCGCTTTCGTTCGCAGGACGAATTGGAGTCGGCGGCGACTGGAAGAGTTTGACTGGAGTTGAGTCGGAAGTTGCGGCGCAGTCGGCGCAGGCGGTTGCGGAGTCACCTCCTTGGAGTCAACAACGGAGTGGCAGGGGAGGAGGCACAACGACTGGTGGTGGCGTGGCGACTTGCTCCTTGGAGGCGGCAACGGAGTTGACAGCGGAGGCGGAGCGACTGGAAGAACCTGAGGAGGAGTCGCGTTGTCGAGAGCGGTCGCGACACGTTGCATCTGGGAAAGGAGTTCGTTGGCTTGTTCGTAGTCGGTCGACTCAACAATCAACCTTTCTTCGTCTTCATCGTCGAGGACGTATTGAAACGTAGAGTCTTGGAACATTCGTTTCCAGCTGTCGTCGTTGAAGTTCGGAAGGTCGTCGGCGGAAGCGGGAACAGTTGCGAACCAATCGTCGAAGACGATGTGAAACTGTGGGGTAATGTACCCCGTTTGTGGATTGAGAACGAGAGGGACAGAGCTGGCATGTTTGTCCGAGAAACCGAGGTTGACCGTGCGAGTCGAACGAGGAGTCCAACGTGGCAATTTCTTGCCGTCCGAAATCATTTTGTCGAGGACGTAAACTGGACATCCCCAAACGTGAACGTCCATCAATTTCTTTGTTCCCAGCGAGTCTTTGTGAAAACGTCATGTGGGAAAGGCCAGTTCGTGGGTCAGGCATGTGGTTCACTAGGAACACAGCATGCTTGACGGCGAGGGGCCAGAGTGTGGGATCGGCAACGTCCGGCCAATGGATGGCGAATGCAACATCATGGTCCTTGCAATGGCCATGATTGTACGAATGTTGCGTTCGGCGATTCCATTGTGATGGTGAGCGCCGACGCCAGCGAATCGGATAACTTGTTGGAACTCGGCGAGGTTGCGAGAGAACTCGGCGGACGTGAACGTTTTCGAGTTGTCGGCGAGATACTCTTGCGGCGTCACTCCTGTGTTGCGACACATTCGCTCGAAACTCTCTTTTGCCTTGAGAGTCTCGTGCGAGTTCAAGCTGACTTGGTGCTCGACAAAAATGTAACCGGAGGCGTGGTCGACGAAGATGCAACCGCCGGTATACATGTCGTCGAGTTTCGTTTTTCCGGCGGAGGTGAGTAGACGTCCGCGAGTGCTGCAAATGAAATGGTCGACGGAGATACGCTGACCCGGGAGAAGATTGTCCGTTTTGAGAGCGTATGCTCTGTCTTTGACGACCGACGAAGGCGTCGTGCCAGGAATTGGACGTCGATGTTGCTTGCCGTATTGACAGGCGGCACACTTTGGGAACGAGGTAAGTCGACACGCAGCAGTTTGCAATCGGCGACTTTCTTCCGTTTTGCTGACGACACCGGAACGCAGGATGAACTGGACCTTCTTGAACCCGACGTGACCCAAACGATAGTGCCAACGAAGCAATTCTTTCTCTGCTTCGTTAAGGTTGAGGTTCCTTTCGTGGACGGTGTTCACGATCGAAACGAGAGCGTCGGCGGCCTTGAAAGGATCGGTTGCGTTGTACGCTTCCGACGTTGGGAGATTGTTCTGCGGGTTGACGTTTGCAGTGACGGGTCCTCGATTGGCGTCGTTTGGAACGCCGCTGAGTGTGAGACGATTCGGTTCGATGATGATCGTTTCATCGGGGTAAGTCTGGAGGAGACTGGACGTCGAGAGGAGTCGGACTTTAATGTTGGGAACATGGAAGGCGGGGACCTTGAGAAGACGCAGATTTCCGAGTTGATCATGGACAGCCCAAGTGACTTCGCCTTGGCCTTTGATCTGAAGGCCCTTCGCGATGCCCTTTAGTTGCGTGATCGTGCCGGGCGACGTGACGGGGCCTTCGAAATCGGAGAGGTCGGGCGTGATGGAAATGCTGGCGCCTGAGTCCCAAATGATGGGGCTCGTGTTTGCTTTGGGTCCGAGGGCTTCTCGCATTCGAGCGGGAGCCTGAAGAGCCATGCGAAGCGGCGTGGAATGACACGCAAGGTGAACATGAGAGAGGATCTTGTTGGCGGCAGCACGTTGGTGAAACGTCAGCGGAGCAAGCGCGAACGGGTCGGGCGAGTTGGCGGGTGCCACAGGGCAATACTTCGCGGTTCGTGGCGACGGACGGGGGCGTTTGGAACACCAGGGAGGGCACGAGCGCTTGGATTTGCCACTTTCCTCTCCCTTTTGGCCTGTGGTAGGCGGTAACGTAGCAGGGCGACGGGAGTTGCGAAGCTTGTCGGCGCGACGTTGAAGACGGAGTGCGCGTTCTTTGAGAGTCGCGAAGTGACGAAAGTCGTCGCGCTCAGCAACCGTAGGAGGTCGCGAAGCGACATATCCCTGTTGTCGGAGACGGAGGGGGTACGAACGGTGTAGTTTGTTGACGCGAATGCCAGAATTGAAGCGTGGCGGAGCGAACGACTTCTTGAGGAGTCGTGAGAAACGACGACGTTGATTGCGAGTGAACGGAGGAGGAGATGAGGGAGCCGTCGAAGCAACGGGAGGTGGCTGCAGGAGCGTTGACGGGAAGACCGAGAGGAAGAGAAGGATGACCCAAACGGTGGGAGCGAACGCGAGCGTTGGGTGGCGGAGCACAACTTGGTGAAGATTGTTGGCGACCCAAGCAAAAATGGTCGTCCATGGGATGGCGGAAGCCAAATAGATAGCTAGGTTAACCAGAATAGGAACCATAGCACAAATGGCAAAAGAAAAAGCAAGAAGTAGCCATGGGTTCGCACCTCGGATGAGGTTTAGGAGCGAACGAGAAGAGGGCGCAATGTGTGGCTTGACTGGAAAGTCAAGCAGCCAAACGGAGGGATCCGGCGCCAACATGCTGAGATTTGCCCTTGGCGACGGTGCCGGAGCAGGAGGACGACGTTCTCCACCGGTGTGAGTGGCGGTCGTGTGCGTGACTGTCCAACGACGACACTTCTCGCACCAGTTGAAGGTTTTATCCTTCACTTTCTTGGAATTGCTAGTTCCGGGAAGTGGTGGAATTGTGCGCCAGGATTTATGTTTGTTTGTGCGATCCTGGCGGGACCCAGAGGAGGAGGACGGACCGACTTACGTGAGCTCTGGACACTTGTTCGCCCAATGACCGGGCTTTCCACACTTGTGGCAATTGCCCTTCTTCGTTGGAGTTTCGGTCCCAGATGCCTGGGACTGGATCAACGTAAGTACCTCGGCTCGGGAGATACCTGCGGGGGCAGTTGCGACATTGCCAAACGTCGCAGACGGAGCTCGGACATCAGGTGCATGACTCGCTGGAGGCCATTCCTTTCTGTCAAATTGCGTACGGTACGCGTCTTCAGCTTGGCGACAAATATCTTGGACGTCAATTTCTCGGCGACCATGTGAGCATGGGCGCCTGACTTTTCCTTGTATCCGATGTCGAAGCGCCTGATCAAGTCGTTGCTTCGTCGAACGGAGAGGAAAGCGGAAGTCTTCGTTTCCAGCTCCTCCGGCCAGAAGAAAGGTCTTGAGCATCGTGAGCGTCAGGTTGTGGTCGTACTGACCTGCCGTCGTGAGCTCACGTGCGTCCTTGCGATAATCGGCGGCGAGGGCTTCAAGGTTTTCGCCGGCGTACTGGGACGGGTGGCGAGCCTTGATCGCGCCTTCAGGTCTTCAAGCGCTCGATCGACGTGGATTGGATCGTCTTGATCAGCTGAAGCCAGACGACGTGAAACGAGTCGTCGTCGTCCATTTTCTCTTTGATCTTGCTCATGAGAGCGGGATCGAGAGACGAGAAGGAACTTGGTGGCGGCGAGGTCGTTCGACTTGTCATACTTATCGTAACGAAGAATCTGCTGGGAGCTTAGAGTCTTCGCTGTCGCGACGGTGTAGCGAGTGGCTCCTGACGACATTCGTCATCACGGAGGAGCTTTCGGGATCGGGAGGTAAGCGATGGTATCCATCCCACAATCAACGAGATGGTCCCAAACGGCGTTCTGGAAGTCGACGAGACTGCTCGCTTGGGTGAAGAGGGTCGTCATGCCGGTACGACGAAAGTTGTACCCCTTTTGTGAGGCTGAGGCATGGACAGGGCGGAGTTGGTTTGGTGACGTGATGTCGTCGGCAGCGCTCGGATCGAGGCCGACCCAACCAGGAGCTGGCTTACCGCCAGTCCAAGCGGACCAATCATCCCTGGAAAGGGAGACAATGTTGCCCATAATGGGCTTATCGGGCCTATCAGAGGCGACGATAGGGTCGGAGACAGGTGGCGTCGGGGACGCGGTGACGGGGTCAGAAGTTGGTGTCGGAGACGCCATCTCGGAGAGTATGGAGCGAAGGGCGAGCTTGGAAAGGTCTTAGGAAGGCAAAGCACGGCGTGCTTTTAGATAAAATAGGTAGCCTAGTTGGTAACTTAGGCGCTCGGAGAGACTTGTTTGTAGGTTGGAAACCGTAGAGTAGAAGATGGTCAACGGAGTTGACTTGGGCTGCAGCGTAGACGATTGCGGAGCAATCGGGGAGTAGATCCTTGGAAAGGATCGACCTAAGTGTCCTTGGAAAGGAGACGACGAATTCCTTTAGAGAGGAATTGGCTTGCCTGGAAGGAAGCGTGAGGGGGTTAGCCTATAGATTGGGCAAAATAACCACTTGAGACTATCACCGGAGATGATACTCTAATCGTAGGAAATAGTACGTAGTACCGTAGGAAAATTACTGTAGGAAGGCTTCACACAAAGTACGTTCTGAGAAATTATAAGCTACAGTAAAACTCGGCACTCGATCGTATGAACGACAAACTCGTCGAACGTGTCAAATGGCATTTGACATTTCGGGTAGTTCGTACGAAATTAGTTAGAGACCGGACAGTACAGCGTATCAAGTTTCACATTTCGATGGATGACCTCACGGTAGCACAGTACAACGATGGCATCGCAGTCCAGTGCAGCGTAGGTTTCAATTTACTATGTACTGTCAAACCCTGAATATGATACTACTAGCAAATACCAGTACGAGGTAGCACGTAGCTAGAGTGCTGCTGACGCAATCCTGCCAACTCGTAGACAACGATCATGCCGAACTTCGGAAACTCTCATGATACACATCATCGCTCTGATCTCAGCATCTACTAACTGCTCTGATCGCAGCATCTACTAGCTCAGTAAAACTGTGCGTGTTCATGCTCACTCACGCAAGAAACAGCTCAGGAAAGGGAAAGGATAAGCTACAATGATCTCATAATATCTAGCAACAAGAACTAAGAAAGTACATACCCCGACATGAAGACGAGTATTCCTATCCTTGCTCTCTGCCTCGCAACATCGCAGGCCTTTACGGTGTCGACAACATCTGTCCAACGCCTACTCCCTCTCAATGCGTATGTCCCTTCCGGTCTCACAGCTGAAGACTACAAGCGAATTAAAGAAGCCGACAGAAAAAAGATGGGCAAAAATCTTGGTGGTCTCGGACCTCGCGGTTTCAAGTCCCGTTCCATGCAATCATGGCAAGAGGCATACGAACGCGGTGAAACTGGACACTCAATAGCTCCATTCGGTTACAAGGAGTCTTTGAAGGCTGGTAAAATCAAGAAAGAGGATGTACCATACATGGTCCGGGGAGGCTCTTGGGATAACAGTGATGTCCCCGGCGCCAAGCGAAAGCGATGGTTGAAGACAGATAAGGAATATGCTCGGGGTGGGTACAAAAGGAGCAGAGCGCGAGCATCCTAGGTAGTGGGCCGGGCTTTGATTGGACGGGTTCTAGACCCCGTGAAGAAAGCTTCAAGAAGTTGGTCCCTGGCTTGAGTTAGATGAGTTCTGAACTCTTAATGTGATTTTAGGCTTGCTGTACATTTCACGTTTCTAAGTGTTTTGCTCCAAGGATTGACTGCAACACCTCACAGTGCAACACAATTCTGAACTGCGCGTTTCACGAGTTGAAGTATCGTCCTGGTTAATTTGAGAACTTGCTCTCTTCCCACATCCTCGCCGGCCTGCAACTCGAGTGAAGTAGGGATAGCACAGGTTGCCACAAAAGATCGCGACTGCTTGACGTTGCCATGCACCCATCTGCACCTCCAGTCCAACCGTCCCATGCGGCTCATACACCACTCACTTTTCCGTAAAAGTATCTAAATCCCGTGATCATGATCGTCACGAAATAGCAATCCCTTGCCAGTAATAGAGGGTCAACAGATAACGCCATAACTTTGCTCACGGCAAAAGCAAGACCGAATTGCAACAACACAAAGGCGACGATAATTTTGGCCAATCTCGGAATTTCGATCCAATTATCATGCGACACCAAAAGGGTGGAAAGAATCCAGCAAACACATCCGGAGGATGTTCGCTGTACGAAATCATCAAGTGTCGCCGGCACGGCAGGTAACGGTTGTGAAAAGCCTCCATTCTCCCAGAAGGAGGCATCATTGAGGACGTCCACGAGGCCAATTAACTGACTAGCAACGACTATGGCCAAGATATCAACCGTGAGGGCCGGGTTCAATGGATTCCTTGCCATCATGATTTCCAGAATTTTTGGCGTGAAGAATGCAATTACTGGTAGTAAGTTGGGGTGCAAGATTGATATGTGCACAAGGCAACTGCGTGGCTGCGAACGAGTCAGAGGCTCTGCCTAGGGACGAAGGAAGTAGGAAGGATTTTGTTAAAGGTAGTGCAAAGAGCAGGAGAGGGAAACGCATACCTGAAGATGAGCGCATGGCGGTTGCGGACTCTTCAGTTTCTTTTTGGTGTCATCATCATCCTGATCAAGGAATTGTCTGGAATCCGTCGACTGTCGAGCTCCTCCGTTCCCGCCATTTCAGCCACGAGCCACGAGACGGGATATTGTATGCAATGTATACGATGCACGCCAGGATGGATCCGATCCTACAAGTACCGTAGAGTGCAGTGAAATGCCGTCAAGCCGTACCTGGTACTGTACAGTAATAAGGTACTCCGAGTACAACTCTCCGCATGTCGAGTTACCAGGTACCTGGTAGTAGTAGACGTCTACTCTCGTGTAGGGTATCATATGCATATGTCTTGTACAGTAATGACTGACTACTCGAGTACGCTAGTACTTGTACTATATGTCACCATAGATATGTGTGATAGCAGTACATGTACAATAGGCATCAGTACCTGGTACCAGTACTCTGAGATGTCATGATTTCACTGCTATGACGTATGCACTTGTACCGGCACAGAGTTTTATACAAGTACTGTAGAAGGTATGACGGTGCATGGTTTGCACGAAAACCTGCAACGAAACAAATTTCCGATTCATTCCTTTTTATTTTTTCCCACTCCATGCTCCGATGTTTCACTAAGGATTTTTGTCATGTGCTACCTGGCACCTGCTGTAGTTTTTTAGAGAGTCACTCGTCCTTGCAAAACAACTCTATTGAAAAAATGGCGAATATTTTTTCAAATAACCGCCCAGCGCTCGGGATTCGTGTGAAGCAGCAAAGCGCCTTCGTGTGAGCGGACAAGCTAGAGAAATGCAGCGTCCCAACACCTTTTATCTTATACTACTCCTCTACCTTTCTCGTTGACCTTCCTTCAAATCGGCGGGGCATGAAAAAGCTTGATCCTGCCCACCTGTTGAGTGCCCACCGATAAATTGTTGATATAAGTTGTGGCCAGGAAGGATAGGCGTTGAAGGAATCAGAACGCAAGCGGCGAACTGCTAGTTCATAAAGAGATTCATCGAACGCGAACTCATTATGCCTGCGCTTTCAGAAAGAGCGTCCAGAGTTCACAGGGCTCGCCGTTTGCAATTATCCAATGATTCACTGAGGGAAGAGCGCCTGGCAGTCAGTGCTTCTCCTTCCGCTACAACCCAAGCCGACGCCGGTTCCAGACTACACGAAACGATCCAGCTCCATCCCTCCCACACCAACCACCCGCGCAAATTCGATACCGCCTCTGGTGGAGAGGAGGTATAGTGGAAGGGTCTCTCCGATGACATCGATTGCCATAACACCACGCTTATCGGAAGAGACCAGTCGTAGCAGATTCATGGATGCCGACATGGATGAAGAGATGCCAATGGACGAATTGCAGCAGGTCTTGAAGTCACGATACTCCGAATCAACAAGCATTCATCCCCCTCATCTTGTTTCTCCTGTTAACGACAGCTCGGATGCTGTGTCTTCTGTTTCGTCGTCGGACGGCTCGCCAATCAGGCGGACCAGAAAATCTCAACTGCAGCAGCAGCAACCGCCTGTGGTCACCCCGCCCACAAACGCTTGGAGTGGTATCAGGCATGCCGCCGCATCGAGAAATCCCGGTGCGAGCTATGAAGCTGCGGCTGTAGAACCAAAAGAGATTGTCCAAAGTAGAAGTTCTGATTCGACGGCTGCGTCGCGGAGGTACGTCAGTCGCAGCCCAAGTTACGACGCGGTTGAAACCCCGCCAAGGCACACAGCACATAACTTGAACGATGGCAAAGTGGAATATGCGAGGCGTCAGCTTGACGTAACCAGTAACCGCAAAAATCCAGTCGCTCCCTCCATTGATCGTCTTGCGACCGCGATTCGTATGAAGTCAAATCGAAGACCTGAAAATCTTTCCAAAGACGAAAACGACCTTTGGGAAGCCGTTCAAGGTACGCTTAGCGGACAGAGGTCAGAGATGATGGCTAGGCGCCGGATTATAGAGCGACAGCTTCAAGAATCGACGTCGCAGGTTGACAAGCTTCGTGCACAACTTGAAGCTCCAGAAAGAATTGGACACCACCGTCACACACCTTCAGAATGCGAAACGCCAACTCCATGACATGCAAACAAGTCAAGCAAAACAAAGAGACATCTCAAGTGATGAACAAGTGGCGGCTTTGCAGGCGCATGTTGCAGACTTACAGCGAAGATACGATAAAGCTGTTGAATTGACCGAGACTTGCCAGGATGAACACGACCGTGCTATCTGTGCCATTCAACGTGTCCTTGCAGATGTTAACGAACAAAAGGAGGAGCAGGTCGCTGTCCTCCAAGCTCGAATTAAGGAGCTGCAAGATGAGATAGACCAGCAACAGGACGAAAGCAGTCGAAAGTCAAACAATGATGCCGCCGATGTCGCGACATTGCGCGCTCGAGCGCAAAGGGCGTTCCAATTGGAAAATGAAATGGAAGAGCTGAAGAATTCACAGGCGCGAACGGAAGAAGAGCGCGACCAACTTCAGCAAGATCTTGACAAGAAGACTGGAATTATTGCTGTATTGGAGCAGGAGTTAAATGTCATCAAGAACGCACTTCAGAACGCGAAGGACAAGGAGGCAGGTTTCGAAGAAGTCATCACCAGACAACGCAAGCAGTTAGCCCAACAAGCAAACACACACCTTACTGGTCCTTCCAGTGCGCCTTCGGAGGAATTTGAGTCTTTGCGCAAAAAGTTGGATGAAAAAACCAAATCCCTGGAGAATGCGAAAGCGCTGATAACGTCGCTGGAGGCGGCTAATGGGTCTATGGCGGTTGATCTGCGTTCAAAGCTCAAGGGCAAGGACGAGCAAGTGCTCATTTTGAAATCGGAGGCCGCAGATCGCAAGCGAAGAATGGACAGCCTTGCCACCGAGCTTAAGGATCTTCAAATTCTGAAGACCGGGTCCGTCGAATTTAGTGCAAAAATGCGGGAGCAAATGTCGATTTTGTCGCAAAGCTTGGAAAGTGCTGTTGGTGATTTGCAATCTGCCAGCGTTGTTCTTGAATCCAGCGACGGTGGAGAAGACGAAGCTGTGGATAAAATCTCTGTGATTCTATGCAACGCAGTCGCAGCTATCAAGTCAAGCCTTGATGCCATGAAACACGAGGGCGTCGCTGATACCGATCGGCAGATGAGACCTGAAAGCAGGGGCTTTGACTCTTCTTCGCGTGATGTTGAGGATAAACTCAAGAAAATGGATACGAAGCTGAAGCTTGCGGACGCATCTCTAAAGAAGGCAGAGGGCGAAGTAGCTCTTCTGAAGGTCCAGAATGAACGTCTTAGACTGTCGAAGAGCCACGAGGAGTCTAAGCTAAAGGAAGAGATTCGTCACCTCCAAAGTCAAAATGAGAGTAATCTTGAGGCCCTGGAAAAGAAAAAGCAGGAGCTCCAGGTATTGCGCGACTCTCTTGAAGTGGGCGACGAGGTTGGATACATCTCGGGAGACGAAACTGATGAAGAGGAAGAAAACCAGCAAACAGGAACGAACGCAGCTAGCGCAACTTCGCAGGACGCGTTGAATGCATTATTGGCGCGTGGCGGTGTTGATATGGCAGGAACCGTCAATGCTGCTGAGCTCAATAAAATGAAAAATGAACTCAAACGGGTGGAGCGGGAGCGACAAAGAGCCAAGGAAGCCCTGAAGGCGGAGCAGGAGTCGTTAGCCAATGCAAAGATGATTATTTCTTCGCTGGAAAAGGCTAACAAGACGATGCTAGAAGACCTCCGCTCGCGCTTGCAAGACAGCAATACTGCGATCGCTGCCCTCTTGGACAAGTCGTTGGTAAACGAGAAGGTGTCGAAGGATTTGGAACAAAAGCTCGAGCAGCTGACGAAGGAAAAGGAACAGGCGGATGCGGATCACCAGGTTGAGATCGCGAAGCTGAAGAGTGAAGCTCTCATCACCGCCGTGCGGCTCGCGGCCAAGGAACGGGAGGTAGACGAATTTTCTAGCAATTGAGGCGACATTCAGGGTGAACCAGGCTGGGTCACAGGTGTAGTTACGAATGCAGCGCTTACTTTTGGTGAGTGAACAATTCGTTAACTAGGGTGTTAGACTAGTTCAACTCGGTGTCTGCATAGGACGCAATCATAAACTCGGAATTCCATCCAGAAAACTTTATTACAACTGCAGAACAAGGAATGCGAGTATCCTTTTAAGCATCGCTTGAGATTTTTGCAAGGTGAACAAAATCAACAATTTTGAAGTCTTCCTTTGCATCCTTGAGAATGGCATCAGTGCCATCGATACAAACCAATTCTCCTTCCACCCCAACGTCAGCCCCTCCTGTCACCAACACGATGTCATGTTCTTTCGGTTCGACCATAGATAATTCACTAACGCGAACACTCTTGCTAAGGCCTCCTTCAAGCTCAAGAGTGGCAGCTGAACCGTTGATTTCCTTGATAATTCCTCGGACTGGTCGCTTTTGAGCATGACACACACTCGCTCCATAAACCACACAGGGGTCTCTTCTCCATCACCTCCCATCGCATCAGGCTCAGATTTTTCACGTTTGATCTCACTGGTGCCATGCTCAGCGACTTCCTCATCCTTCACTACAGTTGGGGCAGGAGCAGGCGCGTTTGTTTGAATGTTGTCGTTGGCACTACTTGGTGCCCAGGTGCTAGCGTGGGATGACCCCCAACCGCCAACAGCATCGCCATCCGAAGATCCAAACGGATTTGACTGCTCCTTGGAAGTCGCGCCCCATCCATCCTCATTCTCTGTGGTGTCTTGATCCAATGAGCCACCTGGTCTCCACACTTCTTCTCCGCCGGACGTATCATGCATGGGGGTCGCACCACCGTGCATTGGAGTGGCTCCGCCGTGCATAGGGGTCGCGCCACCAGTAATGAATGGCGTCGTCGGAGCCAACATGCTTGATTGCTGGAGCTGGCTTCTCGAGGGATCTTCAGTTGAACCAAACTTGTCTCCTGCCACCACCACACGCTCGCGAACAACCATAACTTTCTTCAGACGTGAGTGCAACTCAACTTGTACATGAGTGGCAGTTGCATCGGAAACTGTGCCAACGTAACCCTTCCATTGACCGGCCTGAATTCGGACACTCTTTCCAATGAGAGCATCGTCATGCTTGCCACGAGGACCAATTGCACCACCGCCAGATTGAGTCCGTGGAGTCGAGAATGGGCTTGCACCACCATCACCAGCTGATCCTCGGTTCTGATTTCTAGAGCCGGCCTGCATACAACTGCGACTGCGAACTACAAAAATACCAGCGTTTTCTGTTCGAGTTTGTGAGAAAAGGAAGAGCTGAGTGCGACTCATTCTCTTTATCGTAGCCTGTTTCCCCTTGTGGGGGCCTTCAGTGACAGTAACTTGATCACCGACTCTTATTTGGTTGCCTTGAACGTCCACCGCAATTGCACGGTTTGATCCCTGGTTCCGCTTTCCACGCAACTCCTCAGGGCGCACTTCTCTAACAAGGCCGTGGTTGTTGATGACAGTGAAATCTTCGCGACCAACTCTAACAATCACCCCGACTTCATTTGAGGATCCGCCTCCGCTCAGTACTACGAGATCGTACAATTCATAACCAGCTAGCTTGTCTTGACCAGATGCGATTTCAGCTGACTCACGAAGCTGAGACGTTCTCACGGTGATCTCCTTGTTTGTGACGTCTGTCAAGACCACAGCTGTGCAGTCAGCTTCGCCTTCCAACTGCTCAACTGCAACAACGTTTCCAGTCTCGTTAGCATATCGCCCATCCATGACCTTCACGTGAGCTCCAACAGCGATATACTTTCGGACTTGACTTGCCAAGAATTCAACCTCCTCAGGAGTTCAAGCTTGTTCGTGATAGGTTTAACCTTCACTGTCGAACCATCCAAGTTAATAAGCTTTCCTCTCAACCCAATCAAATCACCTTCAATAACTTCGACCGTGTCTCCGATCAAAAGGCCGCCACCGCCTGATGTTTTTGCCTTAGTTAATCCAGTCTTCCCTTGCAGCTCGGATAATTCGTCCAAGAGGGACCCCGCAAGTTTCGATCCTTCATTTTCTTCACCGTCATCGTCCTCTCCAACGGATTTAGACGCCTTCCTGAAACTCTGCAGCTCGTCGAGTGTCGGTGGAGTCTCGTCCGTAACTTTCTTCACCATCGTTCCAACAGTCATCTCTTTCAACTGGTAACCTTCGTGATAATAGTTTCCCTCAAAGACATCGCAAAAGATATCAAGACCAGGAAACCGCTGGCGCATTGTCTGCTTTCCCATTGCCGCAACCTCTTGAGAATTGAAAACTTTTGGTGGACGAATCGTACGACGTCGAACTCGAGCCTGTTCAAGAGGCAGATCTGACAACGTCAAGTCGAGACGTGGAACGAACTGGACGACGCATTTCTGCCCAGACTCGCGAACAAACTTGACCAAACCTAAGTCACCCTTGTAAGGCCCCCTTTGAAGCCTTACCCACTCATTTTCCTTAACTAAACGCAAGTCGTAAGTGAATGAGCTTGACATGGAACAATGAGATGCATCGGCACGGTCGTGTTAACTTACCTGGCACTTTGACTGGCTTGACAGTCATAACTGTAGTCATATCGCCAATCGGAATTAATCGCATGGAATACTGCATGAGACCACGGATACCCTGAATGGCATCCACCACAGCTGGTTCACTGTAGGATTCGATATAAATCTTTCCCTTGGTTTGCGAAGCAATGACACCAGTAATGCCCAGAGGTCTACCCTGACGAGCAAATGCAATACTCTTATTCATGATTTGATAAACGAGCTCTTCTTCTTTCCCCGTCAAGCAGTTGACCATCCACAAACTGGGATCGGAAACTGAGGGCACAAGCGACTGCTGCGAGACTGCAGTATAGGAAGCATGCACCGATCCACCGTCGTCGTCCACTCGATCTGGGACGGAGGGGCCTCTGTCTAGGTAGGAACGGTCGACCGTTCTACGCTGCATCCGATGACGCTCTTCAATCGCTCGAGCCATCGCAGCAACTGAACGCTCGTCTTCTTCTTCGACATTGAACCGTCCTGCCTGCTGACGACGACGATCTTGTTGACGGATCAATTCTTGCGCCTCGTCATCCATCTGCTCCCGACGAATATCCTCCTCTGTGTAATGCTTCTTAACAATGTCATGAGGATCTCTGTGAGTACCATATGGTTCATCGTCATCTTCTTCGTCGTCCTCGTCATCCTGCGCTTCTTCATCAAAGAACGAGCTCATCTTCGGTTTTTTCTTGGGTCCGCCTGAGGCTGAAGGAGCTCTTCGTTTCTTATCATCCTCGTCGTCCTCCTCTTCCTCGTCCTCATCATCGTCATCATCGTCGTCGTCATCATCATCGTCATCTAAGTTCATATTCGCCTTCCGAGGTGGAGGCGCATCGTCTTCCTCTTCTTGATCCTCCTCCTCGTCAGATGACTCGTCATCATAGTCTTGCTGATCAGGCCGTAGGAATTTCCCTCCACTCCGGAACATTTTTCCGCGAGCACTGGCATTGCAGTCGGGAAAAAGTGAGCTGGGTTCCAGGCGATAGCACAACAGTTGACAATTAATTGCACTTACGACATGATTGCTGATTGTCGCTAGAGCAAGCGCTTTCGATAGAGTGAAAGGGAAAACTTTGAGTATCCGACTTGAAAAGAGGACGGCGTGAGGTCGTCTGGGGCAACAGAGATCATACACCAACACCGACGAGGAGTATGCTGTCGTAGCTCAATGGCAAATCGGACCTGGATAGTCGTCGGCTCGACATGAGGATTCCATCCAGATAGGATTACAGCGTTGCCGCACAGAATCTGAAGGCTGGAGAAACGAACGATTGGGAAGGTCACGTTGAAATAGCTCGAACCTTGCTTGCTTTCAGGCATATGCATAGGACCCGTCTACCGGTACTTGTAGTGTGTAGGCAATTAGCAATGCTTCCCAATTCCCTATCCCCGACATTTGTCGAGAAATAATACTGGGTAATGTAGAGTACTGGAGTACAAGATACTACAGTACTACAATCCTACAACCTTGCATCTGGTACAATACTCCAGTACTTGTACGCTCCTACTGAGTTGCTTGCACCCCTTGCACATAATGCTCCAAACTCCGGACCGACGACCGACTCGAATCTACCGCCGACCGCCGGTCGCCGGTGGAGTCTGGAGTGTGCAGTGGTACTGGTACTCGTACGGTAGGTTGAGTGTAGGTTGGAAAGGCTAAGTCATATTACCCTCGTACTACTATACCTTGAGCAACTCGACGCGTTGTGCATCATAATACGGCATATAGGGTACAGTAAAATAGTTCATCAAACATGAAACATGAACGACAGTGCTTGAAATGACGAATGACTGCGATAGCTCACAGATCAGGCAAAAGTTAAATAATGATATATTATCAGCTTATCAAGTTTCTTTCTGCAGAACGATGTTCCATTCTTCAATGGTGTGACCTGTTACGACTCCACCTGAAACATACGGATCTTTTGAGACGTACTCCAAGGCCGCAGCGGCATCCGTAAAGATGAAGAGGGCTCCTTTCGGAACCTCCATGCCTACTTCTCCTGTTGGACCCCCGCTGATACACCTTCCAGCAGCAATCATTTCCTTCGCCAACGCAAGGTGACCTTCTCGGTAGGGGCCACGCTTTTCCAAGACATCAGGAACGTACTCGTATCGCAAAAGATACTGAGTTGCTGGAAGGGTGGTTGTCGAAGAGAATTGACGAGGAGCAGTAGAAGCCATGAATGCCAGTACGGAGGTGCGACTGAGAGACCACATCTAACAATTCCACAGCAACGACGGTGTGGATTGCGAAACTGAACCTTCACTCCCGCCTCCCGTCTCGCGCTCCCTCCGACAACGGAGTGCTGTATCGAAATGATGCGAGATGCGAGCAGATGCGAGCAGTGCAAGTATCACGTACGGTAGTTCTACTATAGGTAATACCGTGAGTACTAATACCAGGTAACAGTACTACAAGTACCGTAGTAGTAGGATGCGAGCTCACTGTTGCCGACTCCGGCATGTCTGGATTCTGGAGGCTATGATCTTCTGGTATGATACACTCACTATGAACTATGATAATATGATCTATGATGGTATGATGATACATACGAGCTCAGGAAAGTCTTGTCCCTGCACTACGTATGCTTTTAAATGGTCAACCGAGTTTCAAGTAAAGCTATCAGGATATAAACAAAGCTGATGTCCAAAGTTCGACTTTGAAGCAACCTTAGTCACGCGAAGATTGTTAGGTTTTGAATTGGAACCACATCATGTGGCCGGCGCCCATCAAAATCATAGGTTCGGTCGTGTCATCACCCCAAAACTGAAGATCATTCTGTGTGCACCAAAAAGGCAAGAACGAGTTCCCTGTTAGGCCGACGAGCATGAGAGCATAGAGCTCCTTAAAAGGAAGAATACCACTGACTACTAACACTCAATGTGCCAAACAACATACGACATACGACATTCGACGCCATGCAATTTTTTCGACTCTTTTGGACTTTTGGACGTGAAGTTGTAGTGTACGACTACGTAGTACCGGTACCAGTGTGCTCAGATTGTACTTTACGGTACGAATGTTGTAGTAAATGTACGAGGTCCAACGTACTGGAGTACTAGTAGTACCAGGTATACTCCAAGACTCCAAATCTCCAAGTACTCGGAGCTCGGACTACACTTCTACTGTAGTAGAGCAACTACCGGTAGCTACTAACCATCTAACCATGCATAGCACATATGTACATGCGACCTTGCACTGAAGTACTCGCTACTAGCTAGTAGTATGTAGCATATACTATATAGTAGTAGTACTGAGCTACACTTCTGCGCTTAATGCATACTGTGTATTGGTAAAATGTACGACCCCAGTCAGTGTACTCCGAGTACTGCAGCGCGCAATTTCTACAGTACTAGTAGTACTGCACTTCTACCAGGTGCAGAGAAAACCTTTTGTGCCAGTTCCGGCTTTCGGTGCGACGTTTCAAAGTTGGCGCGCTACAGTACAGAAACATTGTCACATGTATCCAACAATCCCAACTCCCATTATTTCTCGTTGATGACCTCTGTCAAGCGTCAGAAGGCCGAGAACCTCTCAACCTCTCTTGTCATATCGTCTCGCCCTTGATTTCATCTATCACGCTAATCTCATACCTCATAACTATCATCATGAAGCGAACACGTCCACAAAGTGAACGCAAAATCCACGAGTAAGTTGAAAAAAAGAGGTGCGCGCCGTCTTCCACCAATACACCAGGACCTCACGATGGTCGCTTTTCTTCCTTGTCACAGTCTATCAAGAAGTCCCTCCACAGTCCTCGAAAACACCTTCTTCGAAGACACGAGTACTCCTCTTCATTACGATTATAGCGTTGATACCATTGTGGACCGTCTTGGTGTAATGTTGGCGAAACAATGCTCATATTTCGATTATTGCGCCACCACTCTCGAGGGGGCATCATCGAATTCCCACATCCTCAAATGGCGAGGACGTATGCTAGAATGGTATTTCGAGGTGATCGATCATACTGAGCATGATCGTTCAGTCGCAGCTCTAGCCATCAACTTCCTCGATCGCTTCGCAGCCGTGAAATCCATCGACAGTGAGCTCACCCAACGAGAATACTCCCTTGCAGCAATGACTTGCCTCACACTGGCAAGCAAACTCTACCTATCGCGCCACAACTATAGCTGCCATATATCGATCAACTATGTTCTCCGTCTCGCTCATGGAAGCTATACTCAAACCGACGTGGAAGCTTCAGAACTTGACTTGTTGGCAACCTCAAGTGGATGATCCATCCACCCATTGTACCTGAATTCATCGAGTATCTTTTTCACCTCGTCCCTCGTTGGGAAAACGACCGTGCCGTTCGAATCACCGCTTTCGAACATGCTCGATATGCATCGGAATTGGCTCTCGTGTCGTGCGTTCCACATTCTGAACCCGGACGCATGGCCTTGGCCTGTGTTCTCTCTGGATTCCAGGATATTCCGTCTACGATTCGCAATGCCTTTGTCCGCAATGTGACTCAAGCAATGAGTCTGACTCCTGAAGGTGTAGTTCGCGAACGGGAGTGTGTCGCATTCTTGATTCGGAGCGTTCAACCTCAGCCGCGAAGTTGCGAGAGCAAATAGAGTCATTTCCTTGTTCAGGGATCGTCTCAACTGTAGTGCATACGTTGTACATTGTTCGATGGCGTATATCGATGTTCTCAGAGTACGTTTTTATTGCGACGTATGGTAAGGTGCTCTGTTGAAGTCCTTGCTTGAATGTGTTCAACTATACGTGTTTCAAGACTGGGATGAGTTCCGATTTCTGAAAGCACCCACTTCTAGTGTTGCAGCCAAGTCAACCAGCTATCGCATACTCGTAATACTTTATAGCTTACATATTGCACAGAATTTTCATGTATACACTGGCGAGGGGTTAACTGCGCTGTAGGCAAGTTTGGCATGCTCACCTGACGCAAAGGTAGAACTCACGACAACAAAGACCTACACAGATTAACTACAGCGCGGTATCCACATGCATGACTCATCACCACGGGTGAATATCCTCTTTAACGCTTCCCATTTTCAATGGGCATCACCAAGGACCGCAATGCCTTTCGTAATTGCCCGATGTTATAGTTGATCAAGCTCTTCTTTCGAAAGTTTTCTGACCTGGTTATGCACACGAGCGCCAGCATTGTATCCACCTCTTTCAGGTACAGAGCCATTCCATTGTTCAAATGAATCACAGACGCTGATTCTTTGTCGTATGCGGAATCAGGATCAACCATCTCATCTTCCACATCATCTGACTCTTTTGGTCCAAGACCGTAAATCCCGCTGACATCTAAAACAACATCAATCATGTCGGAACAAAGCTCGACCGACTGCATATCCACTGGGCTAGAGTCTGTCGAGATGTACAATTTACTTACAACGTCAAACAAGTATGCCTTCTCCATGGAACATGTAGACACCATCACATTCAACAAGTCCTGGAGCGTCGGCAATTGCGGGATGAGTCTCTGCACAACTCGAGATAAGGCTTCGTAAATGGAATGATCGTAAATCGACGTCAGATGATACCGAATCGACACGTCTTCTGGTCGGACCCCTGCATCTTGCAATTCGTCCGTCACCTGTGCCATAATGTCTCGCCGACAATCGTACTTGGAATCGTCACTGAGAAACAATTCTCCATCTACTTTGTTGATAAAGATCTCAATCGTAATCTTGGGATTCACATACACGGCTCGGGTAACTGCATTCGTGAACGATTGTAGGACGTGATCGTAGGGTTCGTCTTGCGCGTCCATAACGAATATGAGTGATGTGATACCCCCAAAGACCTCGTCTTCTCCATAGTAGTCGCCAGGAAAGTCCCAAATCGTGAAGCGACAAAGAGGCGTGTGATCTACCACTGCGCGTTGGAGACTTTGGGTGGGTTCCAGTCGAAAGAGAGTTTCATGAGGTGACATCTTGGAAAAGACAACTTTCTGAATACGGTGCCAAAGATAACCAAGAATGAAATGTTGTGAGTTACGTGGCATGCTACATTCCGTTGACGCACGAAAGTTTGTGCAAGCACCACTTACTTGAATTGACGTCTTGCCCCCACGACGAGGACCCATCAAGAGGAGACGGGGAAGCGATGGCATTTTTGGATCAAGATCGATCGATTCAACAGCCCCTTGCAACATGTCCGAGAGAAGCGAAATCGGTTGTTCGTCAACGACATTGCTTAGTAGAGACTGTTCCATGATGTATACACTAAATCACTTGCTTATCAATGGAAATGCAGCCAAGTAGATTTCCAGGGACAGTACCGATCGCGGTCGTCCTCAATGCTGACAAAAGAAGAGCGGTTGATTGTTTGCGAGTGTTGGCGAGTGTGTGTGCGGGAGTTGTGGACGTGTGATGATGGGCGCGACGAGGATTGATGAGAGCTGTGAGGTGTGCAGTGCATAGCCGTGCACATTTCACTGACTGTATGCACTACGTCGTATGCACTACAAGTACTCTGGACTCTGGTATGTTCATACTCTGGAGTACATATGATATTCGACTACGACTCCATGGTATTATGGTACCGGTACTCGTATCAGTACCATGGTCACAAATTACAGATACAGTACGACTAGTATGCATGCCCACGTACGCAGTGAATCTGAACATGAGACAGTACACAGTACAAGTACGGAGTACTCTGTACGAATTACAGATGCTGTACAGTTCCAGGTTGGGTTGCTCCTATATATGCATATATGGAATACACAGGAGTACTGTAGTAGAAGTACCTCCGACATCTACACGAACAACATGGACCTTCCGACGACAAGGATGATAGCCATCACATTCCTCGTGACATTCCATGCCGTGAAGGCACTTGCCATTGCGCCATCAATCAATCTTCAAAGCCAACATGCACATCTGTCCCCAGCTGAAGCTCTTGCACAACTGAGCGAGTCCTGTCTTGACCTTGGGATATCGAGCTTCGACGTCTACGGCGACTTCGACGTCAAGTCCTCGTATCTTCGCAAGTTCGAATCAGAAATCGCTGCTGAATTCGGTAAAGAAGATGCTGTCTTCATGCCGAGCGGGGTCATGGCGCAGTCGATTGCACTGTTGATTCACGGTGGAACGACCTTTGGCTGCCATCATTCCAGTCACCTGCTCTTGCACGAAGCACAGGCATACCGCTACTTGATTCGCATGGAACCTCTCATCATCGATACTACACATCGAGTTGCCGAAAATGGCTATAGTATACCAGCCATGAGTTTTGAAGATGTACGAGAAGCCTTCGAGAAGCATTTTGAAAAAGTTAATGAGGGGAGCACTAATCCACTCTCGACGTTGATAATCGAGTTACCACATCGCGAGTTGGGTGGGAAATGTACATCTTGGGAAGATATTGTAAAGATACGAGAATTATGCGACAATCGTGGAATTAAGCTCCACTGCGACGGTGCGCGTATCTTCGAGGCCACTTGCTACTACAACACTACCTTGAGTGAGATTGCCTCCGTTTTCGATTCCGTCTACATCTCATTCTATAAGGGACTGGGAGGCATATCTGGTGCCATGCTCTTAGGCGATACTGAGTTTTGTGAGAAAGCACGAACATGGTTGCGAAGGTTTGGTGGGAACCTCTACACCTTGTTGCCCTATGCTGCCTCTGGGTGGGCAGGATATCGACGTCATTGGCTGGATGTGGAAAATAACATGAGTTTTCAAGAGAAGCATCGAAAGATCCTCCGGCTGGTGGCACAGATAGGTGTGGATGATGTAGTGTCCTTTGACCCGGAGATCCCTGAAGTGAATATGGTCCACGGCTATTTTCGACACAGTGTTGACTGCATCAACGCTGCCATTGATCGAGTGGAGCAAGAGATCGGGCTCTGTGTGCTGAAACGCGTGTCAAAGGTCGAGAAAACGGACCACGCCTACAGCAATGGATACAGAACCAGGTTCGAATGGACCGTTGGTGCTGCCAACGGGAAAATATCAGACTCCGACTTCCTCCGAGCGTGGAAAGCCTTGGCCTCGGAATTGACAGACTCATATTCATCAAGATACATCGGCATTCAGCTTACCATTCCCCACTCCGATGCTTCCTGAAGGACCTGAAGGACAGCCAGTGGTTCTACGCTATTAGCGTCATTAATCTCCGATTGCTCTAGTAGCTCTACTCCAGACCATTGTGGCCATGGTTTTCTGAAGAATTGGAGAACTACCAGGAAAGCCAGTACTTGGAGCTAGTAGGGAAGGTACAGGTACACGTAGTTTTAAGTTTTAAGGAGTACTGCAGTACCAGAAATACTACTACCTGGTACCATGAATTAGCCATTAGTATGCATGCTGTGGGAGACTCTTGGGATCCTCTCCGTATGTTACTGTCGTACTGGAGTACTGTATCACCGTAGGAAGTACATGCAGGCCTCAGTACTGTGACGTCATAACTGACGTCATTTCACTGCATCCTAATGGAATCCGTACTCCAGACTCCAGATTCCAGAGAGTACCTGGTACCTGGTAGCTATGATAGCTACTGTACCGGTAGAGTACTTCCAGAAACGGTGAGGGTTGTATCATATATTGTTGTATGCATATTGCGTACTAGTACGACGTATACAGCACCTCGTACGTTGTATGTTTCAGGCATACAGAAAACATCTCCACACTGTCGACAGTCAACGGTCGACAGCTGGATACTGGAGACTGGAGAACTACGAGTACCGTAGTACCGGAAAATGCTGAGTTGGGAACAATCGCAGAGGATATTCTATATTTAGAGCGAGCTATAAAGGAATATCGAACGGTTGGCCATGTCAACAGTGAAGTGTCATCATGAGGTTCTCATGCCGACAGGTGGTGTGGATAGAGAACGTTCGTTGAGAGATCAGAACACCTCATAAAATGCGTCGAATCACCTTTATGGAAACCATCATCACAGACCCGACATCTGTCAGAATCTTAATGTCCAGCACAGATTCTGCTCTCGACCGTACTGTATGTATGCATACACCTGAGAATGGATAACATTGCATAAATAGAGTTAATATTTGTCTCTCGAATAACAGGCGCGTAGAGGTCTATTTTTGAGCATCGCATCTTTTGGCGCTGGGCGGAAGTCTCGTAAAGTTGATGATACGAACACAGCCATTCGTTTCGTTGCTGACACCCGAATCTTTACGGGGTTGCTGTTGATGCACTTGTTGCGCGCAATGACTGATCCGTTCATTAGCACACACATCTGCATTGTCACGAGGATAATATTGGTTTGATCATGTTTCTTTGTGGAGCTTCGAACGACGATGTCGATGTTGATGAAATGGACGACACCCTGCTAGAGCCCCTGCTGCCATCATCACCACACAAGAAACCTAAGCTCTCTTACTGGGACATGTATCATGCGCTGAGCTCAGATGAATCCATGTTCTTTCCGATCGAGCTTTGCTCCTGCGTTCGAATCGTTACGATTATCAACTTCTTTCTCTTCATCTTCGTCGCCTTGTCGAAACCGTTTGTCTGGGAGTAAGTTGGAAAGAATGGACCATGTTTTTGGAGCTACTGACACCAAGACTGACTGCTTCATTGCTTGCTTGTCAAGATCACGAACGAATGGACTGTTGGAGATAGCATTTGTGTTACTTGTCATCTTCTCCTTCACGCCTGCACTAATGCACCTACGAATGCGCACTTTTCACCAACTGGGTGCGATCGGGCTGTTGAAGAAGGAGCATCACTGGGTCACATTGCTGAATGGACCACAGAGCTCATTCGCCGCTAACTCTCTCCTCCGGATCGCCAAGGTATATGAAATGCTGAATCAACTCGAGGAAGCCCTGACGACGCTCCAAGCGGTAACTACATTCCCTTGCGTTGCAAATCGCGGCAGAGGAGGTATCATGCTTCACCGCGCCATGGGACGAATCTTGACGAGACTCGGTCGCTTTCCTGAGGCACTCGAAGCGTTGCAAACCGCCTTACAGTTGACCAAGCTGCAACCGGCTCATGCCATTTTGATCCAAGCCGACTTGAACGCAATTGCGGTCGTACACGAAAAGACGGGAAACCTTTCGGATGCGATTGCGACACGCCAAGAAGCGTGGCAAGTTCTAGACGACATAGGACATACACAAGTGGTGACAGCGGCGGTGTGTCTGACGCGTATGGCATCCACATATGAAACCATGGATCAACAGGACGCGGCCTTGGAAAAGCTGGAAGGCGCCCTGGCCATTTACATTATAAACGAGGGCGAGTTTCCTAGAAGCACAATGGTGGCTCGTCTGCATAATCGGATTGGAAATCTGCAAGTCGCCATGGGTAAGTCGGGTGCTGAACATTTTCGCCAGGCGATTGAAGTTTACCGTCGTGGAGGCATGTCCGATGAAAACACGGCGTTGGCCAGTCTGCTGAGAAAAGTAGGAGCAGATGATAATGTCTAGGCTGTTATTTCTTGGGTTTTTTTCGTGGTTTGAGTTGGTTCACATCCTTCGGTTTCATCGCGGAATCGAAGAATGAAAGTTTGCCATCTACATATTCTTTTTTTTTGAACGCTCTCACAGGCTGAAGAAGGGGAGGTCGAAGTGAAATTGTAAAGCGACTATTCTGTATCATACGCCGAGTACTTGTACATAGTCGTATGGAGTAGCGGCCAGCGGCCAGTATAGTGCTCGTACGAAGATTCGATTCCGAGGTTTCAGATTCGGACGACTGTCGTCTGTCAACTGTCAACTCTCTCGACGCAATAAAGAATCCGGCATCCGGCTCCACACACTGCAAATAACTATGTAAGAACACACCACACCCGACATCTGACAACGACTATCCTACGACATAAGTTTTACCGTAGTGCAGTGCGTCACACAAGTCACAATGTCACAATGCACCTGCACAATACATAATACTGTATGATATTTCTTAATTCATATGTAGAATAGTGCAGCTATCATCGCCTTCACAAGGGAGTGACAAAAACAAGCCGGTGTGCCGGTGCGCCGGTGCGATGCGTGCCCCAACCTAAAACACCAATTCTTTAATATTGTTCTCTCCTGACGACGGATTCGAGAATGAACGAAGGTGGCATCGATGATACTACATTGCAAGGCCGCACGGAAGCCGGCTGTGCAGGGGCCTGCGACTGTGAACCCACTGAAACCAAGGTGGAGACCAATGAATGTGACGACGCCAAGAAACCCAGATTCCAACACTTGTGGACGAGAGTTTTCGCTCGGCAGTTGCTTGCCGAATTCTTGGGAACTGGGATCATCGTAGGTCTTGGAACGGGAGCTGTCAAGTCCTACATATTTGGCGGTGCACTTGTAGGACTTTTTCAGGTGGCAGCAGTCTGGATCATCGCAGTCACGATCGCCATTGCCACAGCAGGCCCGATTTCTGGAGCACATTTGAATCCTGCCATCTCCTTGACGTTTGCCATTTTTCGCCCATGTGGAGGATTCGGGTGGGCCAAAGTCCTTCCTTACATTGTTGCCCAGATTTGTGGAGCCATGTTCTTCTCTTGGACGAATCTCATCATGTACAGCCCGCTGATCGTGGAGTTTGAAAATATGAATAACATCACCCGTGGTGAGCCAGAGAGTTTCAAGTCGGCGAAGGCATTCGGTCAATACTATGAGTAAGTCAAGTGTGATTGTTATTGGACGTACGCGCCACGGTTCACAAATTCGACAAGCAACCTCGACTCACGTGCAAAAACGATTTTGCGTTCACGACAGGGATCCCATCAACACTGCGACAGCCTTCTATGCCGAGGCGTTTGGGACAGCTATTTTGACTTTTGTCATTTTCTCATTGACACATCAGACAAACGACACGATGAAGAACATGGTCTACATCCCGCCTCTTATAGGCCTGACAGTCGGAGCTCTGATATCAGTGTTTGCACCAATCACGCAAGCCGGTTTTAACCCTGCTCGTGATTTCGGACCTCGCGTTGTCGCCTATGCAGCAGGATGGGGAAGCGTTGCCTTTGAGGGATGGTGGCTATATGTTGTGGCGCCACTTGTGGGGGCTCCAATCGGTGCTGCGCTTGCTGATTGGCTTTTGTACGGAGCGGAACCATCATGTGAAGGTTGTTCTACATGGGGAGTTTTCTAGTTTTGTATGGAACGCCCAGTAAGGTGAAGGGTGGGGCTGTTCGGTGAATACGATGTTTTTACTTTGGATGCCTTTTTGCAAGGAACATGTGTTACGTCTTAGCTGTGACTCTCATCCGGACCATGATGGAAATATATCATGGATCGCCTCCTTCGCCGATCCGCCGGTGAAGTTAACAGATTTCCAATATACTTTCACTGGCGGTCTGCGCATAGAAAGGACCTTCACCATTTCCTCTAGTGATTGCTCCGGATCGACTTCCAGCATGGCCAAGTAGAATTCCTTTTCCACCTCTCCAACTTCAAATGTTATGCACATTTCCCCGTAGTATACTGTTACTTCCATTCGCTTCTTTTCCTCGTCATAGTCCTCAGGGAACGTTTCACGCGCTGAAGTGAACAAGTCGGAATGAACTAATCCCCCAACCTTAAGCTCTGCTAGGCGTATATCACCGATGTTCGATGAGTTCTTCGGAAAATCAACGTTCCATCTGGTCGGATCCATGGTATGTCCATCTTCGAGCTGAGCTTCTGCCCAAACGCCGCTTCGTCCCTGAATCGTAACCCGTCGTGCCCGACTCAGTTGTCTCTTTAACTCTTCCACTTCTTTGAGCATATCAAGAACCACCTTGTCCCTAAGAGCTGCGGCAACGAACGGAGCTAGCTCGGACATTGTGCTTGTCTCTCACAGCGGTCGACTAGTCTGTTGTTTCGTTCTGAGTTATTAGTTGAAATGATCAATGGTAGGAGAGTCATCAATCCTTGTGTCACGTTTCTCGTGTACACGGAGTATACTGGGCAGACATCCATGTACAAATGCATACTACTGGTACCAGGTACAGTACCAGGTACAGTATGCTACGACAGAATATGACACTGCACATGACACATGACACACATATGTGGTACAAGTTGTACGTTGTATGTTCATTGTTCATTTTGTTCATTGTTCATGCTTGTTCATACTTCATACTTCATACACACACGCCAAATGGCATCTATGATCTATGTATGTTCAAGGCTACAGTACAAAGGATTACCAGTTACCAGTAACCAGTAGTGCTACTACCGGCAGTTTTCCTGGTACTCCAGTACTCTACATCCTATTTGCAGGATCGGCGATCAACTCACAAAATTGTTGTTGAAGGTTGAAGGTACAGTAGTACCAGGTACAAGGACTTGTAAACTCGTACTCCTTGCACTCTAGTAGTACGAGAGGAAGAAGATGATAGTACCATCAGCGTTCTTCTTCATTGAATCACTACTCCTCATCCTTCAATTCGATGGATCTTTACGCGCTCCGCGAGATGAAGGTTTTCCAACACAGAAATTGGGCCGTCTTGCGTCTTGTAGTGCCATTGTACTCTCCGACGATCGGCGTCGCATCCTTGCCATTGGCGGCCAAATGTTCCCTCTACTAGCCGGCATGACATCGGCCGATGCCGAATTCGAAGGTCTGCTGCTAGGATTGGAGTTTCTGTGTGACACTAGGCATCCTTATAATTCCAATGACAGCATCGCGTCGCCGCCATTGCTGGTCGAGGGTGACTGCAAGGCAGTGATTGATATTATGAATAGTAATGCACTTGGACGGAAAGTGGCTTCAAAATACGACGCTGCCATGAGCTACATCGCCGAGCTCAACCCCGATGATATCAGATTTCTTCATATACCGAGAGATTTGAATCATCACTGCGATTATATTTGTAAAGAAGTCATACAAATTGCTATCGACCAGAATTTGAAGGAATTGAACGTCTCGCTAGAATCACGGACAATCACAGTAACGGATGCTCTTCAGCAATACTTTGATGACAGAAGTATTATTCCCTTCTCGGATAGACTTTCCGTCTACAACATCCTGTGGAATCATGCAAAGCAATCTGGAGATGGCGCGGGCATTCATCAGCTAGGAAAGCTTATTGAGCGAGACGCGAAATTGTGGTCAACAGACTCGGAACATACACCGTGCAAACTCTCGTTGTCGCACTTGGCGATTCGAATGCAGCTTGAAGGATACGACCTTCTTGGTAAGAACAAGGAGGCAAGTAGGCTACGGCAAAGGCATCGGTTTGTCTTAGAGAAATACGCGGAGAACTCAGCGGTAGTAGCGGGAGCACTTGATACGAGGATCCGACCAAACAAAATTCCTGCCGAGTGTGCAATCTTTCCCTTGCAATCTTGGACGCGACATGCTCGCGAGGTGTTTTTGAATGGCGAATCTATGAGACTGGCGAAGCGCAAAGTATGGACGACTCTGTGAGCTACTTTTTCTTTCCCTTCCTCTTCTTGTTGTTCCCACCCTTTCTTTTTGTAGTTGTCTTGGACCCTGACCCACGGACAGCCGAGCTCTCGTGATCATGCATCACAAGACTGGCAAGAGAATCTTCCAACTCGCTTATCGTTTCCAATAGAGTGTGCGAGCTAGCTTCCTCTGTCGCGCGATGAAGCATAGCTTTCAATTTCGCCATGAGCTCCAATCGCGGAGGGAATACCAAATGTGCTGCCGTGGCAAACACGACAACATTAACATCTCCCTTATCTTCGTCTTCGTCATCCTGACGCGATGTAAAGACAGTTTCAAATACCTCTTTCACTCGCCCTATTACCAAGTCAAACATTGCCGGATCTCGAGCGGACACGTTAATTGCTATCAAGCCCGTTGGTTTAAGAAGCGACTTGAGCGTTGTAAGGTATGCATGGCCCACGAAGGCTTGGGGAGGACAGGACATGCCCACAGTGTTGTCTTTCGAATCCACGTCGACGGCAATGAAATTCAATGACTCCTTGGCTGCAACATGAAGACCTTCCGACTCGTCGTCTGCGGCAAGTGTAAGCCCGTCCCCAATATGTACCGTCAGCTTTGATGAATCACTTCTATCAAAACCAAAGTATCGCTCTGCAACGGTGACAACGGACTCGTCCAATTCGACAACGGACAAAACGTTGTTTGTCAAGACACGATGCAAGAAATTCACTAAGCCTCCCCCTTCCAATCCAATAACAACACCGGACGACGTTAAGTCCTCGTTCAGAGACATCGCGATGATCCCCGCGGACATTTGTTTATGATAATCGAAGGCAAGATAGTGCTTGTCGACATCGTCGCTATCATCCAGCATTCCCACTTCGGATTGAATGACAAATGGATTGTCCATGAAATATAGACGACGCACCATGCGGCTGTCAGCCTTTACCTGTTCCACTAGATATCTTCCAGACATAGTCGTTGCGCCCTCAGCCATGACGTTTCGAGACCCAATCCCGTCGAGGGCCATGAAGGGAATCGTCAAATTCTTGTTATTCCGCTTGTAGACAGCAGGTGGCAAAAACAACCCTTGTTGAGACAATACTTGCACAACAAACGTCAACTCTTCTTGCACTGCCTGTTGGCTCTCGAATCTGTGTCGCCTTCCAAATGCCACAGCTATGAGCCGGGCGCAACCAGCCGATTCTGCAACCGACAGGAGCCCACGCTGACTCGCAAAGATGAACTCCGATTCACGCCCTGCCGGGATCAATACGACAGCGGTAACGTGTTGCAGAGCATCGGCACAGCGGTCGACGACGGTCAACCGATAGCGGTAGTCATCCTCGCCACCAGAACCATTACGCCCCTCTTGGTAGAGCAAGACATGGTCCAATCGTGAGGGACTCCAGGTCTGAAAGACCTTGGGATTGATTGCTGGTATTGCTACCAGCGCACCTTCAGTCACGCCATCTTCGATCGTTAACATCGTCGTTTGAGGACTGGGACTTGGTCCTCAGGATGAGGTTAGTGTCACTTGAGGTGAAGTATCGATTAAGCCGATGTCTGGTTGTCGGTACCAGTAGCCGGTGGCGAGTTGCGGCAGACGGTCTACTGGAACCGGCTACTGTACTGTTGGACTGTCACTGTCCTACAGCCTAGTCGTTCCACGACTACTGTCCTGCTCCAACGACTACTGTCCTGCTCCTTCACACTATCTACTCTGCTGCAACGGCCATTGCACAGAAAGTGTCGTCTCTAACGCCGATTGAGGTTAAGCAATCAAGGTGCTCCGCATCGCTTGAATTGCTACTCCGCGACCGTCTCTAAACGGACAGCGACCCCTGTCTGGAATCATTGCATGAGATCGATCTACTACTTTAGATTATAAGTTTAGGATTTACTATTTGTGAAGACTGAACCGAACAAACCCTCACCTAACAAAGTAGACTCGCAGCTTCCGGCTCACGAGTCTCCCAACTGGTTATTTTGCCCAATTTAGACTAACCATCACACGCTTCCTCGCGGCAACTCCTTCCGGGACCTGCCAAGACGAAGAGCTCCGCTCCAGTGAGTTAGATCTACAAGGACTGCAACTATACTAGTTTCCAGCTAGTACTAGTCGCCTTCAGTTAAGCTTTCCAAGCAAGAACTAAGGTGCTTAAAGTCTAGCTTCCAGCTAGCTATCCACAGTTAAGCTGTCGGATCCACCAAGTCCTTTATCAAGTGCACCTGACAGCTCTTTCGAAGATCTCGCCGAGGACCTTGCACTTGTCACCGCTATCATCGAAACGTTACCTCCGAGTATGTCTTCATCTGAAGCCGGTGCCGCTGACGTGGCTGTCAAGCCAGTCAACCCAATCATGGGAGATGTCATTCTACTTTCTAAAGACTCCTGGTCCGCCTGGACAGGAGGGAAACCCAAAGCCGATTGGACCGGTCTCGATCCAAGCGCGCCAACCGAATCCACGTCACCAAACCAGCTCCGTCCGGTCTTTGTCTCCGCGGCACAGAAAGGTTACAATCATCGCCGCACTGGGATGACAACTCTCTTCAAGCCCGCCGACGACTTAATCTCCTTCCAAAACTCCGTCTGGAATCATTTGGTCGATACCGGAATGGACAGTATCGCGTACATCCCCGATCCGACCGATACTGAAAGATGACGAACGTCGTTAAGTCACATGCCCGTTACACGGTCCAGTCCGCTCAGCAGTTGATTGAAAAACAGCTCGAGCTCTATGACAAGTACGACAAGACGAATGACAAAGCAGCACGCACGTACCTACTTGCGTCGCTCACACCGTTGCTCAGTAACAAGGTCACGGAGAAGCTTGACGAATCAGATCCGTTTCCGATTGTCTGGCTTCAATTCTTGAAGGCCATTCAATCGACCTCTATCGAGAGATTCGAAGACCTCAAGTCGTCGATCAAGCTACGCCTTCCAAGTCAGTACCCGGGAAAACTTGGAACAGCTCGCCGCCCAGTTCAGAAAGGATGCTCTCGAACTCACCACCGCCGGCCAATACGATCACAACTTGACGTTGTCGATGATGAAGATTTTCCTCCTCGCTGGAGGATCGGGCAACGAAGACTTCCGCTTTCCACTCCGTGCGACCAAGCAGAAGCTCGAACAAGCTCTCCTTGACATCGGTTTTAAGGAGAAGACCGCTGCGAATGATCACATGAGTTCACTCAGACTCACGTACAAGGATATTTGCACTCAGGCCGAGGATACGTACCGTACCCTTTTCGATCGCAAAGAATGGCCACCGGCCAGGCACGCTCGTGATTCCAAGGCTCCGCCACCTGCGTTTGGAAATCTTGCCGTCGAGGTGAATGCTCCCATCACCCGAGCGGAAGTTCTCACTTTGATGCAGAACAAACCCCGCGTCGGCGGCAGCCCAACTAAGAAACCTGGCAACTGCAACAAATGCGGGAAGCCAGGACACTGGGCAAACGAGTGCCCTGACAAGCAGCAAAGCTCCAATCCTCGTTCCCAACGCAATCAGAGCAATCGTCAGGCACATGTCAGTGCATCTCGCAAGCCTGGTTGGCGTTCCACGCCACCAGCTGCCGGTGCTCCAACTACAAAGAAGACGGACACCCACACGTTCAACTGGTGTGCTTCTTGCAAAAGGTGGACGACCACTCATTCGACAGAAACACACACTGGCGTCTCTCGAAACACCGTTTCCAATGGCACTCCTGCCGCAAGCTCCACCGCCATGCTCTCTCTTGTCCAAGACCCATCGGTGTGGATCACAGAAACTCAGAGAATGCCAGACATCAGTGATTTGTTGTATGCCTTCTCCATCCTTCCGTTCTTCTTCAAAGTTGTCTTCCTTCTCGCCATGCTCCCTTTGGTTGGTCCGATTGTCTGGTTCGTTGACACCTTCGTCGTACCCATTCTCCTTCCGATCTGGCGATTCGACTATGCGATCGTGCTCCGCACTCTTTCGACAAGCATCCTTCCATTCGTCGATCGCTTCCCGTCGTTTGTCGCCGCCAACTACACCGCCTTCCTTGCTCCGCTCTTCTGGGTTGCAGTAACGAGTTACAGTTGGTGTCAACTTCGCGCTGTCTCACAGCCCAATCTCGAAGGCCCTGCGGTACACGCGATGTCTCGCACCGAGTATCGTCGTCATCGACACGAGTTGCTCCGCAACCGTCGTCGTCCTCGTGTCGTTCATCAGAGCATTAAGACGGAGGGTCTTCATCGGAAGTACCCTCTCAATCTTCGCTCGATGGGTCACTACGTCCGTAAACACCAAGCGCCAACGGTCGAGGAACAACGACTTCGCGACGAAATTCGCAAAATTCAAATTCGAGTACACGCCTTGGAACGTGAAGTCAGTTTGCTCAGCAAACTCAACTACTACGATCCTACGCTTGAGTCACCTTGGCAACGTCAACAACAAGTTCCCGATGTACGTCGTGAGGAAACCCGGTCAGACATGGTCAATCCGGTAATCGTGTTCGTCCGAACTTACATCCCAACTCTCCGACCGTTAATCGGGCAGCCGGCCGTCCATTTTATGGACAGCAACCCGACGTTCACCGGCACCTGTTGTACCTGATCGCCCAGCCTCCCGTCAGCCTCATACTGTCGATGCCAACGATGCCTATTACCGTCCTACTGACCCCGAATACGACCGTAACTCGGTGGATGCACACATGGCTCGTATTGGTGCTCCAACTCTTCTCGAACGTGTCGCCTTATTGGCACCAAGTCGATTCAGAGCTGCGATGTCACCAGAGTCGACGTTCTCTGTGATTTGGGATTCTGGTGCTAGCGTCACCATCTCCCCTGAGAAGCTTGATTTTGTCGGTCCTTTGTCCCGTCCCAGTACCATCACTCAATTGAATGGCATCGCAAAAGGCTTGCGAATCGAAGGAGAAGGAAAAGTTCACTGGTCGTTCCACGACTCCACCGGCAAACTTCGAACGCTCGAGCTCCCAGCTTACTACGTCCCAAAGATCAGAGTACGTCTCTTGTCCACTACCAGTCTTCTTCAGACGTATTCCGATGAAACGATCAAGGTCGAAGCGCACCGATTGACGATGAGCGGAGTCCCCGACGATCCGAATCGATCACCAATTGTTGCACATGTCAATCCTGACAACAACCTGCCAACCTCGCAAGCTTATCGCCAGCCAGCCATTCTTCCTGCCGCAGAATGCCTCAACGCAACCATCTCCGCGGTCAACGAAGCGAATCTCAACCTCTCCGAACCTGAGAAAGAGCTCCTTCGTTGGCACTATCGACTCGGTCACATCAGCTTTCGGAAGATTCAGTTTTTGATGCGCTCAGGTGTCTTAACCAAAAGCAACAACAAGCGAAAACTTCATCAAGCGGCATGTTCCTTGACGGAGTTACCAAAGTGTGCTGCCTGCCAGTATGGCAAACAGCATCGTCGACCAGCGCCTGGACGAGTCAGTACGGCAGTACGTGATCGCGAAGGTGTTCTGAAAGATGGACACTTGGTCCCAGGACAACAAGTTTCGGTCGATCATTTTGTGAGCAGCACCAAGGGCAGACTCTTCACATCCGCAGGAAGGAGTCTCAACAGTGAGCTGTATTCTGGCGGATGTCTTTTCAATGATCACGCCTCTGGCTTCGTTCACATCGAGTTCCAAACTCATTTGAACACGCACGAAACTCTGATGGCAAAGGAAAACTTTGAACTCATGTGCCGAGACCATGGTGTGATCCCGCAATCGTATCTATCAGACAATGCAAAGTGTTTCACTACGAAGGCTTTTACTGAAAGGTTAAGTCTATTTGAGCAGATTGTGCGATTTGCTGGTGTCGGTGCTCATCACCACAACGGCAACGCCGAACGCAGCATCCAAACCATCATGTCCATTGCTCGGACGATGATGTTACACTCGGCCATTCATTGGCCCGACGTCGCCGACGCTTCACTTTGGCCAATGGCTGTGCAGCATGCTGTTTTCCTTCACAATCACATGCCGAATCAAGTCTCTGGCCTTTCCCCTGTCGACGTGTTCACAAAATCCAGATGGCAACAACATAAGTTTCATGATCTTCATGTTTGGGGCTGTCCGGTTTATGTCTTGGACAAGTCGATTGCTGATGGAAAGAAGCTTCCACGTTGGAAACCTCGCAGCACTCGTTGCGTGAACATGGGATTGTCAAGCAAACACGCAAGCACCGTTCCGATCGTTCTCAATCCATCGACGGGCTACATCACTCCGCAATTCCATATTGTTTTTGATGATTGGTTCTCGACCATCACTTCATCGCTTGAAAGTCTTCCTGACTTCAATTCCCGCGCATGGGCACAACTCTTCGGCGAATCCTACTTCCAGTACCCATTCGACGACGAGGACGAAACAGAAATGTCGATCAATGATGATCCAACATCCGACGCCATCGTTGCCAACACACTTCGCAACATGGACTCTGTCGCGACTGCAATGGACACATCATCTCCACCGACTCCATTTCCTGTTTCGCCGCCACCGACAACTCAGTTTCCAACTACGCCAACTCTCCTTGACAGCTCTACGCCTCCGCGCCCGATCTCGTCAACGAGGGAGACAGTACATCAACAGCACGACGTCGTCGACAATTCCATTGTTGTCCGACTTCGACGCCTGTTGCAACGGTTGACTCGATTGTTCGCGCCCCACCATTCCCATTACTCCCCAACACCTCCCGTTCTCCGACCTCGAAACTCCTCGCGCACCGACTCCTTTGCCTACGCCTCCGCGTCCACCATCTCCGTCTCCGACCCGGATGTCTCCAATGAGGGAGACAACATCGACGAATGATACGTCGTCAGCAAAGGAACCACCATCCGCGCCCGTTCGCTCATCTGCTCCAAGCCCAGCACCAGTCGTTCGTCATTCGCCTCGCCGTTCCACTCGCCAACGCAATGCACCTTCTCGACTCGGCTACGATGGAAATCAAGGCGCCGGATACTTTGTCGAACCCAGCGCTTGGATCTTTCAAGAATGTGGTTTTCTTGGTCCTCCGCTCGCTCTCAAAGCCTCTCTCTCCGATCCCGACACTCTGACGTACGATGAAGCGATGTCAGATGAACCGAATCTCTCGAAGTGGATGGCAGCCGCTGCGAAAGAGATTGCCAGTTTGGAGAAGAACAAGACGTGGATTGAAACGGAAATATCGAACGCCAAGTCTCGAATTTTACCGGGCACTTGGGTTTTCAAACGCAAACGGACACCTGACGGTGTGATAAGCAAGTACAAGGCACGGTACTGCGTACGAGGTGACTTGGAAGAAGGTGAACCTGAAACCTTCGCACCCGTGGTCGCGTGGAGCTCCGTTCGCCTATTTACAATCCTTGCTCTGACGCTCAATTGGGACACAAGTTCTATTGACTTTAGCAACGCATTTGTCCAGGCTAAGTTGGAAACGCCTGTTTGGATTCATCTACCTCGCGGATTCCAATCTCCACGTGGAAAGTCTACGTGCCTACAACTTGTCAAAGTTTGTATGGTTTATCTGTCGCTCCGCGACTTTGGTTTGAACATGTTCTCGAGGCGTTCACCGATCAAGGCTTCAAACAGAGCACCTTGGATCCATGCTTCTTGTTCAAGGACACCATCATGGTCGTCCTCTATGTCGATGACGTCGGAATTGCGTACGCGAACGAGTCCGATTTGAATAAACTGCTCGACGGTCTCGAACGACGTGGACTACAGTTCACAAAGGAGGGCACGTTCACGGATTTCCTTGGCATTAAATTTGTTAAGGATGCTACGAATAACACCGTCACGCTCACCCAGAAAGGACTGATCCAGCGAATCATCGACGCCACGGGAATGGCTGACTGCAACCCAAATTGGACGCCAGCTATTCAACTTCCACTCGGCATCGATCCTGACGGTGAACCGTACAATGAATCCTGGAGCTATCCTTCCATCGTTGGAATGCTCCTCTATCTCTCTACGAATACTCGACCTGACATCGCCTTCGCCGTCAGTCAAGTTGCACGCTTCAACCACAGCCCAAAGAAGAGTCACGCCACTGCCATCAAGACCATCATCCGATACTTGCATCGCACTGCTGACAAAGGCACTATCGTTCGTCCCACTGGTGACCTTTCCATTGATTGCTACGTTGACGCCGATTTCGCCGGCTTGCATGGTCGCGACCCCGACTATGAGCCCTCAAGCGCCAAGTCCAGAACTGGATACATCATTACGCTTGGCGGATGTCCAATTCTTTGGAAATCGAAGCTTCAAACCGAAATCTCTTTGTCGACTCTCGAATCGGAATACTCAGCTCTCAGCGCCAGCATGAGAACGCTCCTTCCACTCCGATCGCTCCTCAGTGAAGTGATCGCTGCGCTCCGACTTCCACCACAGTTCAAGTCGACGATTCGATGTCGTGTCTTTGAAGACAACAACGGCGCTCTTCTTCTTGCAACCAAGCAACGAATCACCAACAGAACGAAGTACTTCCTTGTCAAATGGCACTTCTTCTGGAGTCATGTCACCAACGGAGACGTCAGTATTCTGAAGGTCGACACGAAAGAACAGTGGGCTGATTATCTCACTAAAGGTCTCAACCGTGAGACTTTCGAGCACATACGCAAGCTCGTGCAAGGATGGTAACCTTGCCTTGAACAGCTCCGCTGTTCAAATCTGTGAATGACAACATCACCTCTCTCTCAAACGGCTAACTAGATTGAAATGCCGATGTGACGAGAAAATGAAAGTGATGCAATTGTGAGTCATGCGCCGCATAGTGCGTGTGACTGGTATACCGTACCTACGTCTCAAGCAATGAGAGGGAGAGTTGCGGCAGACGGTCTACTGGAACCGGCTACTGTACTGTTGGACTGTCACTGTCCTACAGCCTAGTCGTTCCACGACTACTGTCCTGCTCCAACGACTACTGTCCTGCTCCTTCACACTATCTACTCTGCTGCAACGGCCATTGCACAGAAAGTGTCGTCTCTAACGCCGATTGAGGTTTAGCAATCAAGGTGCTCCGCATCGCTTGAATTGCTACTCCGCGACCGTCTCTAAACGGACAGCGACCCCTGTCTGGAATCATTGCATGAGATCGATCTACTACTTTAGATTATAAGTTTAGGATTTACTATTTGTGAAGACTGAACCGAACAAACCCTCACCCTAACAAAGTAGACTCGCAGCTTCCGGCTCACGAGTCTCCCAACTTGGCGGAATGCTGCGGGACTGTGATGCTACCCGGTACATGTACTACTACTACCTGCTAGCCTTGGCGCCTTGCGCGAGTGCGCGGACTGCCGGATTCGAGTAGTCGGACCTAAAGTCTACCGTAGTACCAGGACACTGTAGAGCTCTACGTATGTACCATACGTGAAGTCCGTGTGTCCCCAGTCCCCCAGTCCCAAATCCCGTCGTCCTCGTGGCAGGGCCAGGGAGTTGTGTGATGGACTTCACTTGGTGACAGGTGGAACTCTGAAGTTTGATTCTCACATCCATCATCATCAAGCCATCACAATGGCGATAAGTCCAAGATAAACCAACGTGCAGGTATAATCAAGAAGAGCGCAAAAATCATGGTCCACACTCACAAAATTATGTCGCTAGCAACCCTGTTCATTTGTCTCTGTGCGTCAGGGGCACACCCATCGATATGGGGCACCCCTCACTGGAAAGTGCGAGGAGGAGAACAGGCCACTACTGCCCTCGGGGACGACAAACCCCAATCACTAGACGAAAAAGTTCGCAATGCCATGCGAAAATTGGGTCTCAGTGCCCCGGCAATGCCACAGGAAGATGAACCTGAAGGTGAAGAGTGTGAGGGCGGTGCGTGTCCACTGCCCACCGAAGAGAAAGTTACGACGGCAGCGGTCGAACAAGAAAGCGCTTTCGACATGGCTGTGCGCATCGCTTCAGATATGGGCGTCAACAAGGATCTGGCCATGGCAGCACTTGGCGCAACAGGAGAAATTTCCCCAGGGAGCGACCCCAAGTTGAACGAGGACGCTGCCAGGGCAATGATTCAACAGGAGCTGGACATTATTCAAGGTGTTCCTGATGACAATGAGGATGTCCAACAACTTGTTTCAGAAGGTCACGAGATCTTTTTGGCTCGAAGAGCACTGGCTTTTGCGGAAGGAAACATGCAAGACGCAAGAGCGATCCTTGTTGCTGATCAGATGGATGCCGAGGAGGAAAGCAGAGCGGAGAAGGAAGCACAAAAGGCAGCTGAGGAAGCAGATATTGAAGCTGCAGCGCGAGCCAAATTGAGAGACGAAGCTGCGGCCACGAAGAAGGCGCCGATGATGAAAAGTGTGAGCGTGGATGCAAACTTTGATCCAACTATTTCCGGATTAGGGGCTACTTCAACAAAACCTCAGTCACCTTCAGGAATCTCCCCTCCAAAACCTGCCCAAAAGTCAGAGGTAGTTTTTGAGGCCACCACTGCTCAAATTCAGGAATTAGTTCTCGAATCACCGGTTCCAGTTCTGTTAGATTGCTACGCTCCTTGGTGTGGACCTTGCAAGGCATTAACGCCCATTTTGGAAGATATCGCCATCAAGGGTGGAGGAGCGTTTCGTCTTGTCAAAGTCAACACTGACAACGAGCGCCCCGTTTCTGCTGCACTCGAGGTCACAGCGCTTCCGACAATCTATGCTGTTCGCGATGGAAAGATTATAAATAGCTTCCAGGGGATGCCTTCTGGGGAGGAAATGATGAAGAACTTCTTGATGGGCCTGCTGATGCCTGGCGCTAAGCTGTTTCTGCAGAGGAAATGGCAAAGTACGATGAGTTATCGACAAAGCTGGCCAAAACTGCTGGCGCTGCATCATTTTCCTTCTCGGCGCGCGAGCGCCTTCAGACTCGCATGGCCGTGCAGCTGGAAGCACTGGTCCAGGCACATGGTGGCAACATGGCCGACGCGGAAGACTCGGCAAAAGTGGTCCGGTCGCTGATCTCTGGTGTCATTCGCGAACCATATTCTATGAAGTTCCGTCGAATCAATTTGCAAAACAAAAAGGTAGCATCCTTGGTGGCAGCGTACCCGCCGTGTCTTGCAATCCTAAAGAGTGTTGGTTTCGGGATGGAAGCGAGTGGGAATGCAATGGTGGCCGGATTGAACAAAAAGGTTGTCAACGTTTCACCACTTTCTGTAGCAAGAGACTGCGTTGACAAATGGATTGATAAGAATCGCCACACAGTTGCAGCTGATTTGAGGAAGCGTAAGGACGAAGAAGAGCGAATGAAGCTGGCTGCCCTAGGAGCCGCTGTTGAAGACGAGGAAGAGGACGGCGATGGGGAGGCTAACGAGAACCCTGACGCAGTTACCCTGAAGGTGCGTTTCGAAGGAAAGAAAAAAATGCACAGCATAGAAATGCATGCGGACGATTCGCTGGGCATGATCATCGGCAAGCTTCCTGTTACAATAAACGACGGGGAAGAATTTCAAATCACCTCTGTGGCAAAGAAGTTGATTGTCAAGTCTGTTGAGCGCGACAAGCTCGCACTAAGCTTGCGCTCACTTGGACTGACTCCAACCGCTGCGATTGTCGTCAAGATTGGAAGCCAAGCGAAGACGGAATCACCGTCGAGTCTAAAGGACAGAGTGGCCGCCAATAAGAACCTTAAGAAAGGTAGCCATTCCATGCATAGCATTGGCCTTTACGCCAAAGATGACAATGTCAAGGGGAATCTTGTCGACGGCGGTGGGGGAGTCATGTATGAACAGGAGGTCACCGATGACGAAGACGAAGGGGCCGAGAATGTGGAAGAGCAAGCCGACCAGAGCCAGGAGAACGACGAACAGTAGTAGAGGATATCACGACGACTCTAGATACATAATTGAGTAGTGTATGGTGCATCAGTGCCAAAAATGTAACCCAGGTGTTAAGGCCTAGTCTTTGCCAGCGCTGGTTGTGTTATGAAGGCATTGGATTGTGACGGAAGTGGGATTGGTACCTATCTTGAAACAATGTGGCACGTGAATTGTTTAATTCCTGGTGGCCAAGGAGCAAGCCGCTCTCCCCACGACTTCCGATTGTGAGAGTGACACAGCGACCGCAACCATCGAAAACTGCGTTGCCAAGAGCCACACCATCCATCTCCCTGCGACGCTCGAGACTGTTACGACATGATTTCTTTCCCCAACCCGTCTAACGCCATCAAAAACCTCTTTTGGACATCATGGTGGTATCCTCCTTTTTGCACCCCATCACAATTGTTGACTCCAAATCTAAGGCATTCCCGCCGATGTGTGCTACATGATCCACAAAATTCGTATGACATACAAGCAACTCCAATTTGTTTCACCCTTCTTCCGTCTACGACGGGGGGAGCCCGTGTATGTCCCCTTATCGAGCCGGCCATGACCTCAAGAAGTGTACGGGAGTACTGAGTTCTACTTTGTACTGGTACAGTGTACGGTATTTCTATTCTCAGAGGAGCAGTTCGTATGATAGGTAAAGTTGATGTGTAACTTAAATTAATTTGCAATATAATTTATATGGAGTCGATTTCTTTAGAAAAGCTCGATCGGCTCGATTAGAGCATCCCCAATCCCCACCCGTGGGGATATTTCTCGAACATTTGGGCTTTTAGCGTCATTTAGCGTCTTTTTTTGGAAATCGGCACACCACCGGTTGGGCCCGATGCCCGATGGACATTTTCGTAAAAGTTCATGGAATATCTTGGAATATAACGCTATTCATTCTGCCATATATGGCAGAATTAATATGATTTCTGCTTCCTGGCTATAAAATAGCGTTGCTCGATATGTCCTATTTGATCAACTCGATTCAAGACTTTTGATCACGGTGACAACCCTCTAATTAGTTCAATTTTTATGTTATTTTATTCAACGCTGGATTCAGGCATGGTGCGCCATACTTTGTACTGTAGTACAGTACTTGACTACGTTTCAAAATCGCAACAAAATTGACGTCGTTTGGGATGACAATGGCGACCTCATCGACCTAGTGATGATGTTGTTCTTCACACCAGGAGGTGATTTCACGCCTGAAAACGAAGTGCTTCATGAGCAAATCGTCGTTGCTGACAGGTGGATCCATTCTACAACCATGATGATGATCACATGATGATGATAGAACGCGGGACCACGATGACGACGAAAGAATGAAATCCGAATATCGTACTGTACTCGTATACTGGTACTGAAGTATTCTACGGCGCACGGGTCCGCGCCCGTTTTTGAACCCAATAATAGCGTATCGGGTGGGAATTGGAGAAGTGATCGGACATATCGGAAATGTCCTAAATAAGCTTCTAAGGACGCTACTCAAAAAATAGCGTCCCAAAAAGACCCCGACGGGTGGGGATGCTCTTAGGGGACATAAGCGGCCTCCCGTATATGTCAAGATCTACTGTGCTATTGACGCGGTGTCGAGAACTACTGTATCTGATGGACAGTACACCACGCGCGACAGTACCAGTATCTCTGCTTTTTGTTCTGTTGATCATGAATTGCAGCATGGCAATGGTGTTGATTGGACTGCAGCTGCAACCAAGCGTACAGGACATTGAAGAATGAGGTCAAAAATGAAAAAGAAGATTAAAGATTCTTTTGTTGAAGGGTCAAACCAGTGGGATTGAATGGTTGTTCCTGGAAATGGTGGGATTAAGTATGTGGTGGATGGGATTGAATTATTACCAGACTCACAAGGATTGCATGATTGAAGGCTACAAATGAGAACTTACCTTTGCATTGATGTTTATGGAGCAACAAAGCAGTCAGCTCACAATTAAAACAACTAAGATTTAGTACTGGACAAAATAGTACTGAACATTAATACTACGGTATTTGAATCCGATAGTAATCAGATCGGAAATTGGAACCCGGAATTCTTAAGAACATCTATACTCACACCTTCACACTATTCCTACGTTCACGATCCGAGTTCTTCCCACAACTATATCTAAGAAAGTAGAGACTTGTAATCTTTTTTTTGCTTGATTTGCTTCCTTTGCTTTTGTTTGTTGTAATACCGTACTATCCGACTGTACGGAAGGCTTAAACCTGGTACATGGATGCTAGTAGTCGGATTCTAGCAACACTATTGATAGCAAAGCTAAAGTTGAACAAACTTCACTTTGTTAACGGAATTGTTTTGAGAGAATGATCTCAAAGCTCTACTATTTTGCTAGTCGCCCACGTCCACACCTGCCTTTCTTCACTTCGTCTGCCCAGCACGTTACTCCTGTACTATTCTTGTTTAGTACGTCGGTAATCTCGTCGTCGTTTGTCCCGTCAGTCCCGCGGCCGGCAGCTTGCTCCACTGTACTTCCAACACGCTCCTCGAGCGTCGAAGTTGGGTCCAGGGCCAACGAGTCGACGTGTTCGTAGCCTAGTAGGACGTCGCAAAACTTGGTAAACAATGCACCTTGTAACGGCTTAGTAAAGAAGTCCGCCAGCATCTGTAACGTAGGGCAGTGTCGAATTTGAATGCCGTTCGACTCCGTCCGATCCTTGATCCAGAAGTATCTGATGTCAATGTGCCTTGATCTGGGTCCAGCCGAGGATCGCCCATTCTTTTCCATCTTCATGGCACTCTCATTATCTTGTTCCAAGTAGTTTTCCTTGAGATCGTAACCTTGTGCCTTCAAAAACATCTTCACCCACATCGTGTTGGTAGATAATTGCTGGCTCCGACGAGCTCCGCTTCGGTTGAGCTTTTTGTGTTCAGTTTCTGCTTCGTTGATTTTGGTATGAAACCACCGGTTCCTAAAGACATTATCCCGCCGGTGTGGCTCCGCATGTCGGGGTGTACCGCGTACGACGCGTCTACCCATGTTCGTAGCTTGCCCATGCGGTCTGCTCCGAGCGTGTATTCAAGGTCAATTGTGCCTTTTAAGTACTCCAATACCCGTCGTAGTTTGCTTTGATACTGCTCCGTACTCTTCGAGACTCTGGTACACAGAAAACCGATAGTCGGCAATATGTCCATTCATGCGCGGATCGACACATAGAGTAACTTCGCCACGATCCTGTGAAACGTTTCCGCCGCTCCTTTCTTCAAAGGTGTCGATGTTTGATCAACCTCGAAAAGGATACTTCTTGCTGGCGTGCTTGCCTCGCATCTGATGTCCAGGCCGCACTCGTCAATCGCCTCCGTCAGGTACCTCTTCATGCTAATTACTGCGGTACCCTTGTCGGTGTATTTGATGTTCATCCCGAGAAAAACGTGTTCTCTTCCCCGGGTTACCGTCATCTTTCCGAACTGTTCCTCCAGTTTGTTGATGATCATTGTTACCACTTCGGGGTCCTCGTGCGATATCTTGGTATCGTCTACGTACCATGCAACGGTGCATTGCTTTCCTCCGATCATGCAATTTGCTACGCAGGAGTCGTACGGATTCAACACAAAACCCATCCCTTGCAGTGACAAATAAAAACATCTTGTACCACAGCAGAGCAGACTTCACGCATCCGTAGATTGCTTTGATCAGCCGTACGTACAGTACTTTGATTCCCTTCTCGATAACCACTAATTTAGTATGACTTGGGTTAAGCTTGCACAAAATATCCACCAATTCTCCAGTGAACTTCATGATGACAAAATCATCCATGTAGGCTTTGAGATACGCGCCAACTACGTCTCGGCGTTCGTACGCGGCATCAGTGATTATGGACAACAGTAGCGCGTCTGACGACACCGTTGGCGAGGCCGTTTCTGACTTGTCGCTCATATAGAGACCTTTGTACACTTCCGTCGGCTACAGTGCGCCCCCTTAGGATGCCGTTTTGCTTTTCCTTGATGAGGTTGATGACCCGGAGTGCACCCTTTCGTTGTTCTGCGGTCAGTAGCTTCGAGTCGACTGCTTCGTACACGCTCAACGTCACAAACTGGGCAAACTCCTGCATGAGTGCCTCCTCGGCTGCTCTTCCGTGTTTCTTAATGCCTGCTTTTGCAGTCATTTGTGTCATGACGAAGCCGTATACTCGCTACTTGCTGAATGGCGGCAACAATGACCGCGTGCTGTGTCAACTGCGTGGGCGGGTAGTAGAACTTTCCGTCGTGTAGGTTGTCCATCGCCTCGTTGTTAAATCGGGCCGTCGGTGCCTGGCCCCGGTGTCGTAGATTGTATGGCCGGGCATCGTCACCGTCGTGGGTTTCATTTTCGGCGTTTGGATCGATGTGTCCGACGGGCTCGTCCTCGGGTACTCCTTCTTGTTCATTGTGCGCTTCGTCGTTGTCGTACAATCCTTCGTCGCCGCGCGCTTCTTCATCGTCGGCGTACGCTCCTTTGGCGTCGTGCGCTCCTTCATCGTCGTAAGCTCCTCCGACGTTGTACACTCCTTCGTTGGTATCGTCTTCGTACGCTCCTCCGTTTGAGTCGTCGTCTGTTCGCACCCTGTCGTTTGGAGTATTGTTTTCGTCTTCGTGTGAATGGTCGACAGTGGCGTCGTCGGCGTCGTCGTCGTGGTCTTCGACGGCCGGTTGTGCTGCGTCGTTTTCAATCAACCAAGGGGGGTCGTCATCGTTGGGATCGTGTCGTGGGTTCACGTCCTCATCTGCTCCTTCTTGAGCTAGTAAGGCGACAAGGTTGTCCTCGGGCTCAATAAAAAGGCCGTGTGCTGCGGCATCGTCGAGGAGGTCTGCTGCAGCAGCATCAGCGTCTAATGGGTCGAAGTTGTCGGGGGCAAACACATCCGCTGGGGCGTTCCGTGGTAATGTGAAGTCACGGTCGTACTCAGACTCGTCGATTTGTTGGTCAGGACGCCATTCAACTACTAGTCCACGCTCCTGGATCAAGGGTTGTTCGTCCTGCCTCGATGCCGAGTGCGTGTACGCGCGCGATGGCTGTGTCGGTCATCGGGAGCTCTGTCCATTGGTGTCGCGAGATCTTTGCGCCAGTGGAGAGCGACATGAAACTGTAGTCGCCATGTGAATTCTCAGAGGGACCGAGCGCGATTGCGCCCATGGAACGGGCGTGCGTGCTGGTGTTGGTTTTTTTCGTGCGTGCTGGTGTTGGTTGGATTGCATCTTTGAACACCTGCACATAGCTAGGTGCCGAACTCCAAACGCATCTTGTTGAAATCAGGCGGGGAATGTCCCCTGACAATTGCAGCTGGATTCATGTCTGCGAATATGCCATGCTTCCACAGAAAATGGTTTAGGCAATGCACGGCGTCATCGACCATGTGGCGTATCATCAACTTGGGAAGACGCTCGAACGGCAAGCCATAGACGCATGTGGCTGCGCAGTCGCTCGTTGATCGTACGCACCGATCGCTCGATTTCGCCCACGTGACTATCCGTTGGTACGATGTTCATTTCGACTGGACGTATTTCTTCGCGGATGCATTCGAATTCGCTGTCGGCATGTATGTCGCACACTTTAAAACCGCGAGACTGCTGCTTCATTTTTATAACAGCACGTGTGGCTTGTTCTAGGATGATGGCTTTGCCACGATCTGGCACTTTTTGGACCGTGCGGAAACAGATGCCGCGTGAAATGCCGCGGTAAAACGGTATGCCCTGTACGAAGAAGAAATCCATACAAAGCGTCACCTGTCGATGGTGTTCAAGTATTGGGGGAGGAATCGGTACAGCTTCGAAAGTTGGCATGCAAGGAGCAGCCGTGGCTCGTGTAGTCTTTCCTTTGAGTACTGCATTGTCTGGTCCGTATATGACGAGGGCACGCTTCGCATCGTTCGGTGTGATTGGACAGTTTCTGATGAGGGTTCCTTCGTAGTATGGAGTCAAACTCGACCTCATCGAGTCTTCCTATGTTGCGGTATAGTTCTCGGGCAGCGTCGGCCGCCTTGACTTCGCGTCGCAAAAACAACTTCTTTTGTTCAACTACAGTCGACAAAATGGAATAGCCGGTAACAATTTTGTTAGTAATGTTAGGGTTGTACACATGTAATCCGGACTCGTGTTCTGCAAACTTCATTACCAATCCATCGAGCCGGTGAACGAAAAGTGCAGGCTTGTTGTGAGGCGAGAGTCCATAGTGATGCGACAAACTTTTCGCACATCTGCGAGCGACAGAATGATGGCAATCGACTTGCTGTTGAACCATACTTCCCCAAGGTTTGGGAAGTTGCCAATCATGTTCGAGTCTTGATGGCCCCCGTTTGTGAGGCAGTGCCCTTAGCGTACGTTTACCGCGTCAAATGTTTGATAGCCTGGCCGGGTTTCGGAACACCGAGATCGTGGATTGCAAGTCCAGAAGAATCCAACTCGGATCGATGCCGCTATCGCCTGATTGCGCGAGCATGAAAGCGTACTGCTGCGTGAGTGTAGTTCCTGACGCTGCGGCTCCGCTGGGACACTCTCCGGCGTAGTGACCGTATCCTTGGCACCCTCCGCGACACGTGACGCCTGGGTGTACCACCCCGTCCGTGCCTGCGACGGATGCCGCCACTCGTTCGGCGTACGTGGCACCTTGTTGCATAAAGGTCTACGCGCTGGTGTCCGAGCCAGTGGTGCGATTCGTCAGTCCGGCGCTCCTTGTTGTCGATCTGTGTGTCGAGGTAACACTTGGTCTCGTACCCTGTCTGTAACGGTCACTCTTCGTTCGTTTTTTGATGTCCCGCTTGTCCCACCGTGCGAGCCAGTTTGCTGGTCGTTTGATTTTCTTGTTGATGATCCGCACTCGATCTCCTCTCGTTAGGTTCTTGGCTTGTGGTGGCATCGGTGTTGTTGGTAGTACGGTAGCGACTACTTCCTGCGCTCGTCTTTCGCGCAGTTTGGTTTCCACTTGACTAACTCTGACCTTCAGTGATCTCAACTGGTTAACCAGGCTGTTGATGTCTCAACCCCTCTATCATGTACGTCTGTTAGTTCTCGTATCGTTTTCTCTCAAAACAATGTTGTAATACCGTAGTATCCGACTATACGGAAGGTTTAAACCTGGTACGTGGATGCTAGTCGGATTCTAGCGACACTATTGATAGCAAAGATAAAGTTGAACAAACTTCACTTCTTTAACGGAATTGTTTCAAGAGAATGATCTCTTGAAACAACAATCTTATTCTCGCTCTACTATTTCGCCAGTCGCCCACGTCCACACCTGCCTTTCTTCACTACGTCTGCCCACGTTACTCCTGTATTCTTGTTTAGTACGTCCGGGGTACACTCACCGGCCTTGACAAAAGACCGGCGGCAGTGCAAACCCAATAATTAGGTTTGATTTATTTATTCTTGTTTAGTACGTCGGTAATCTCGTCGTCTGTCCCGTCAGTCCCGCGGCCGGCAGCTCGCTCCACTGTTCTTCCAACAATGTAGTATGTAGGATAGCGCTTCGGTCGGACTTGGCCGGAGATGTGTTTTTAGGACAGGTTATCGCACTGTCACTTCCGTAGACCTTGCAGAGACTCGTATACTACTAGCCTTGGGTAGGTCTACTAGTATTTCTTGCACGTACCATGCAATCTTGTAAAATCTTGTGTTTATGTACTGTATATGTGCATCATTGCGCCGATATTGGTGTCCCAACTCCGAACAAGTATATCTTCTGTATTCTCAATTCTCAACATGCTCGTTTGCCATAATGCATCCAAACTTCCTGAAAGTTATTGGAATGCATAGATCACTGAGTTTGCCGTGGTTATTTGTGTTTGATCAACACAACATAAGATTTTAGCCAGCCCCCGCCGCTCTGTATTCATGTTTGAATTCCCTCGCCTCCACTGCCACTGGGTGGCAATCTTGCTCCTTGTGGGCTTTGTAAGCATTGGTGCCGCTAAATCTCCATGGAAACTCCTTGTCGACGTCGTAAACCATGCGCTCATTTCGAAACCTGAATTTTCACGCCGTCCGTCTAATCGTGCCCTAGCGTTTGGTACGTTAGTTTTTTAGTGCAGGTTCAGTTCAAATCTGCATCCCTCGCAGATATCTTTTTTGCAGAAACTGACCATTAGTTATATTGGTCTTGCAGGAGACTATGCGGAGATTCCGGGGGCGTGCCGAGCCACTACTACTTGCCCCCTCGTGTGCGTGGCGAACGCAACAGACTGCACAACAGCTTGCGACGATGGTTTGTTGCTCTGCAATGATGGCGTTTGCTCCGAGAGCTGTGAGGATTGGATTGAGACTCCCTGTGAATGTGACGGTCTCCCAGTTGTTTGAGCAAAGGTCATTGATTCCTACGATGTGTGCTTTGAACGGTTTCAGGAGTTCTACGATACTTAGTATGCGGAGTGCCTAGAGGCCATATCAGAAGAAATTCCTTTGCTTTCCTTTACCGAACCGGCCCTTATCTGCTGTTACGTTTGCATCTCGGCCGTTACAGCGCTCGTTTGACCTTTTCAACCAGAAGCTCTTTCCTGTTCCTAACTCCACAAGATCATTTTCACCGGCGGCTGACAGCTCTACAGAAGGCTGGACGCAAGCTGGCTACAAGACACACTGGATCGGTAGTTTCGTCCATGCGCTCGTTATCTTAACGTTCGTGGGCATCCAGTTTTTGCTCCTCCTGTTGACCATCTTCTACTATATGCAGCAAGAGGCGATCACCACATGGGCGCCTGTCTTCTTGGACGAAGTGCAGGTTCTTATGCCCATTGAGATTGTTTGGATGATTGGCTTACCTTGGACCCTCGCTTTCAAGTACCCAGCCAGCGTTAAAAGCCTAAACCCGTGGAAATGCAGCCTCGAATGTGCTACGTATATTGCTGTTGTTGCCCCAACAAAGGCTGTGGATTTTATGACGGTTCCAGGAATGGGTGAAACGATGGCTGGTAATCTCTGGGCCCCATTCAACTTCTTCCTCATGTTTTTCTTCTCGTACCCTTATGCCATCCCCGGAACTGTTACCAGTTTCTGCAAAGTTGAGAGCGATGGTACCAATCGAAGCTTGTATCATCGTATGAGGCGACATGTTTACAACGCCGAAGCTGTTGGTTTTATCCCTGGCAGTATGAATGTTGGTACAACCATTGGCAATTTCTTAAGTCAAGCGCAGGGTTTAACATCCGACAAAGTTGCAAGGCGGTGTGGTCCGGCAGGCCCAAACGTCATCAAAATAAAGGAGCCCACAATTCATGGATCGATATTGAAGGAATTCAGCAAGGGATTCTATGTCTATCAAACTTTCATGGTGTAGGTGTATGGCCCCTATTGGTACTACTTTATGATGATTGTGCATACCATTGTTCGAGTTAGTTGCGGAGTTGTAGTTGGTGTCTTTCAGTTCATGAGCGACTTGGTCTTACACAAGCTTTCTCTTGTTGAAGGGAACATTGAGTAAGTTCCTCTGATATATGCTCTTCACCTCAGGTGCTGTTTTAACACCCGCACCCGCTCCCCCTTCCAAATCGCGAAGGGTACTTTGCGATGGTGAATTTTTTGATATTGCAGTGACGGACGTTGTACCAGGTGACATTGTCGTTATCAAATCCGGCAACGCCACCTGTGACATGGTTGTTGTAGAGGCACACCACATACTGCTGGTGGATGAGAGCGCTCTTACTGGAGAGTCCATCCCAATAATCAAGATGGCGTTGGATCCAACATTGAGAGAAGTCGCGTACAATCCAATTCTGCACAAATCGAACACCATATCAGCTGGGACCGTCGTGATTGAAGTTGGTGACGACCAACAGGACTTAGGTTTGGTGCTGAAAACCGGTTCTTTCACTACAAAGGGGGAGCTTCTCAAAGACGTTCTATCTTATGAACTACACAAATTCAAGTTTGACGCCGAGGTGAAGCTCGTTCTTATCATTTTGCTAATCGAAGCCATTGTTCTAGTCGCGCTTGTGTTATACTTCCTGCAGGATTAGTGGGTGTATGCCTGGTTCTACAGTGCGTAATGAGGCTGCCACAGCAAGGAAATCAGGTGCAAGTGATCTCACGTATCAATCGCGGCCAACAGGACTTTACGTTGTCGGCACCATCCTCCCTCCGCTGCTTCCTTCCGTGTTCGTGGTGTCGGTCGGTATCTACGCCAATCGTCTTCAGGCTAAACAACGTATTTCTTGTACAAATCCTGAAGGGATTCTCGTAGCTGGCAAGGTGAGTAATTTCAGAGGCGGGACTTTGTCTTGCATCGTCAATGAACCCAAACCCAGACCTACGGTAGGTGGATGCGGTCTTCTATGACAAAACAGGAATGTTAACAAAAAATGGAATGGATTTTCAGTGCAGACAATGCACTTGTGGAGATTGCGGAATCTTGGATCAAGCTTGGGATGGCTGTGTGTCACACTCTTGCAGTAACAACCACGGGGGAATTGGTGGGGAACCAAGTTGGCACCATTTCCTTTGAAGCTTCGAAGGCAATCATGAAGAAGGAGAATGGCGAGTTGCCTAAGATTTCTTACCTCGGCGAATAGTTTACTGTCCTTAAGCGGTACGAGTTCGACACGCACCGAGCAACTCAGTCTGTGATCGTCCAAAATGAAGGCGGCAAGATGCTCGTCTTCGTTAAAGGAAGTCCGGAGGCCATCCGCACACTTTCCAGCTCATCCACGTTGCCGGCTTTGTTCGACGCAACGCTGCGGAATGCTTCTAGTACTAGGTCTGGTATATATCAAATCGCAATTGCTCACAAAGAGTTCGACCTTGCCGGTACATACATTGCTGAGGTTCACAGGGATGACGTTGAGAAGTCTTTGACGTTTGCGAAAGAAGGGAACGTGCTCTTGGCCATGATCACCGGCAAAAGTGTTCTTACTGGCATCTGCATCGCCAGAGAAAGTGGGATCATTGGATAAAATAGGAAAGTTGTCATCAGGAGCAAAAGTTTCACACGATGAAATTGAGTGGACTGACGAGGAAAGCGATGAGATAGTTAAGAAACCAATATGTGATGTGCTGGACTCGGCGACGAGCGGTGTGGACTTGGCCTTGCTTGTCAGGAGAGGCTTGTTGGTCACTTCTTCGCAGCAACGACCCTAAATATGCATCCGCGATTGCCAAACACGTCTGCGTTTTATCCGACAGATAAGGTCTCGGTGGTGTTGACCTTTGTTGAAAATCGGTATAGTACACTCATGTGTGGGGACGGGCAAACGATTGTGGAGCTCTGAAGAGCGCTCACGTAGGTGTTGCACTGAGCACTTCGGAAGCCAGCATTGTTGCTCCGTTTACTTCTCTGGACAAAGTGATCTACTCAGTGCCAGAAGTGCTTCAGGAAGGGCGCTGCGCGTTGGCATCGGCATTCGCTGCGTACAAAATTTACATCACCTACGGCCAAATTGAGTCTTTTCTTCAGACCATCAGTGCTTACCTTGCCATTACATTTACAGAATGGTGCTGGGTGTTCTATGATGGCATCTGGTTGATCACCCTTGCTTTTAGTCTACCTCTTTCGAAGACTGCAAGGCGACTCTCGCGGATTTGTCCAACTGCCTCGCTGCTTGGCAGGCACACGTTGTACAGCGCCTGCGGTCTTATTGTCTGGAATTTGTTCTTGGTAATCGCGTTGCTCACTCTATTTAATCAAGACTGGTTCCAATGCAGGAAGTGGAACTGTGAAGATGTCAGCAACTCCTTGATTATTGGCGACAATTATGAAAGTTTGGTCCTTTTCCTGCCTTGTTGGGGGCTATCAAGTGACCGCGTCAGCAATTGTACCCAATTTTGGGTACACGTTTCGTGAGAACTGGTGGAAGAACTACGTATTTGTTTTCCTTGCAATACTGTGGACTTCCTTTGTGTTTGTCACGACTATATTTCCCTCTGGAATTTCCTGCGTATGGCGAGTGAACTGCGAAATGAGGTAAGGATCGACGACACGAGTCGAATGGCTGCTTGATGCGTCCCACTAACCAACCATATTTTAGAACGCTGTGCGGGGAGTAACAGAGACAGGACCTGATGCTATCAACAATCCTTGGAACACCACAGTGATGCCCGTAGCGTTTTGTTGGACATTAGTTGCCATTATGGCAGCTAATCTTCTTGTGACTCTAATTGTGTGGTAAGTTGCCCAGTGGTGGTGAATCCTTTTATGTGAAAAGACTAGAAGCTCAATTTGCACCGACACAGGGAATACTGTTTCGTCAATGGCTTCTTGCATAGAGGTCACGGCGTTAAGATTGACCAAGAAGAGGCCAAGCTCGTTTCCACAACTCCGCCATCAAACGTGATTGGGAAGGATTCGCTCCCTTACTGATTGACTTAATGTGTGTGGGATTAAAAATGGACGAAGAGGACAGGGCCTGATTCTTTGCTTCGGCTATACATGCCTGAGTATAGTAGCGGGCAGCTAGTTGCGTGTGCTCAGGATTAACAAGAAGCCCCAAATACGACATCTTAGCCACCGCATGCTGCATCTTGTGGACTGTGTTCTGGTGCAGTATGCTACCTGGTACCTATACTTCAGTGATCGCCTACAAGCTACAAGCATAATGGCACATGACGAAAAAAATGTGAAAATTTACTGCACCTACTACCTGCGGATAGTCTACGGATCCGCAGATGAAAGCAGCGATTGGTCGTATCGTCGTATGACATATCACATCGTCATATTCATAGCAAAAAACTGTCAACAGAAATATCCTACCACTACCACTATACGGTGGAAACTGGAAACTAATAAAAGCATAGTAGTAGAACTCAGTACTGGCCCTACGTAGTTCTTCGGGCTGAACTCGTCAGATAGCGGGATGAGCAAGACGACAAGAATGAGGGAAAATTTCTGGAAATGTGGGCACATAGACCTATGATAGCAGATAGCACAGGCTGAGAGGTGTCTTTGTTTACGTTGTTGCATGCATCGGGATCTTGACATGTCATAAACAATCATAAACTGAAAACGTATCTTTTACACAACTGTCCAATCTATCTGGCCACCTGTATGAGTACATATAAGGAGGGATTGGAAGTAAATAACCACCGGTACCGGTAACCAAATACCGACGGTATTATACTGTACCACGACTGGGATTTTTAAAATGCCCCATAACTGGTTACTAGTACCTGCGTGCTGCAGAATACCAACCAATAACCAGGACCCTGAGTTCTTTTCTACTGATTTTAGTCGGTAGTATTTTGAATTCCGGTGTTCGGGAATACCAGTCATAACTTCTATAAATGTTCTGTCATGGGCATAGATGTTCTACTTTGTATATTAAGTCTGTAGCACCCCGTTCGCTGGTACTTTACTAGCATTCCTGGTTTCATACTACAGACTACAATACGGTAGTAGAGGTCTATTTACGACTCCCGTACTCGGAGTACTTGACTACAGGAAGGTCCGGCAATACACGCTTAGTCATGAATCAAGGTCGAATTCACGCTGGCCGGAGGCGCAAATCATTTCCGTTCTGTGTCTGGCTGGTGCCAAACTGGTTATGCCAGCGTCATCTTCGTTTTGCTGACACTTGCTGACGAAAAGACAGATCTGCTGACATCCGCTGACAAAAAACGAATTTGCTGACATCTGCTGACGAAAATCGAATCTGCTGACATTTTCTGACATATGATGACGAAAATGAGTTTTTTCCAGTACAAAAGCTACGGTGATGCTGACAATTTCTGACGTTTGCTGACGAGAATCAAGTTTGCTGACATTTGCTGACGAAAAGCAAATCTGCTGACATTTGCTGACGAAAAAGAAATCTGCTGACATTTGCTGAACCTAGCCAGCTCGAATGATACGACACAGATCCTAACAAGCTCGCATCACGCCGGCCGGTCATTGGCTGGCGCGCACATCCTTAAGGTACATCTTGTTAATCGCGAAACGTGCTTGGGCCGGACCTTCCAGCTAAAGGTATGATCAGATTGTACGAATGAGAAGTACAATCCGGTTTGTCGCGTGTCGACGCAACTTTTCATCACCTTTGCTATTTAATCAGGGGCAATATAAGGGCGTGTTTATACAAAGAAACATGTATCCAAGTTTCCAAGTTGCTTACACTCTTTTAAGAATTTAGTTTTTGAAACACCTTTCTGCCCGTCAACCGTTCTCGTACTCCCCCCTACGGAATCTCCTCGTGACCAACCACCATGATAGGAGGATCCACCGCTTCTGCCTCTCCCGTTCGCTTCTGCCTCTCCTGTTCCTCGTCTCTTCCACCGGACGATGACCCTGTCTTTGGCTTCTCCACTTTGAAGTGGATCGAACCTCCTGAGTTTGAATCGAAACCAGTGGAAACCCAGAAAGATAGAAACAATCGTTTGCACAGAGGCTGATTTTCGCAACAGTCATACTCCAACAGCTTGGCATAGGTACTGGTCCTCGGACGTTACGCCGTGAATGGAGAACTCTTCGAAATGGCATGGAACGAGTTTGAAACTGTCCCAACCAGATTGCACAGTATTATCTGGTATAACTACATGTACCAAATCGAGAGAAAGATGCTAATTCCTGACAAACTCGAAGTCTGGGCCACCAAGCTTTCTCAACCTCTTCTTGCCGTCAAGGAACCATCTATTATGACCACCGATACTCTGACGACCACATGGCAATCCATTGCAGCAACCAAAGGTTTCTCGATGACGCCATGGAAAAAAGTTGGACCACAGAAAGGACGATCTCAATCTGCTAAAGCGAGCAAGTCAATGGATTTGCATAGCCTCGGATTTACAAGATCTTTTCGCAAATCTTCCCTTCTCGTATCTCCTCCAAAAACACTTCAAGAAGAAGCAGAGCAACCTCCAGTCGAAACTTCACCAGATGTAACTTCACCAGTTGAAACTATTCCTGTCACAACAAAGGAAGTTTCGCCTTCGGGAAAAACAGCCCTGCCGGACCAAGTTTTTGCCACCAAGAAAACTGTAGAAGATAACTCTACAGCGTCATCTGACGGAAAAATCTCTGCAATTATTCCCAACATGAACGTTCCAGTTAATGATGGTACATACCGGATCACAATTCGCTGGAAGACAAAGATCGATCCAACAAACACTTCCCGTCAGGCCGCCTCTCTGTCAAAGTCTATTTCTGATCTCAAATGATATTTTCAGCGATGACGATGGTCTCTTGTATCACTGGGGAACGGAAGGACTTGAGAGGTATAATTTGATTTCGAATATGACGCCGCAGGAAGTTCGATCGTTCATAAGTCCATCGGTTACTTTGATGCCTTCCCAATCCATGATGATCATTCCAATTCGCTTTGGATTCACGCGTAATACACCTTCTACATGGAGGAACCAGGACACAACAAAGGCAGCACTTGACAAGTACAACGCAACGGTCTCGTTTTCAAACTCCAAAAGTACTAGCGGGAAATTGGTGATTGCAGGATATGTTCTACTCAAAGCTCCGATGACCACTCATCGACTGCGCTACTTGCAATTTCTTCGAAGCACTCTCCCAGATTCCACACCAGGTTTTGACATTCTTTTACATCGCCGAACCCCTTTAGACCAGGGAATCAACCATCTTGCTATTCAATGCGGGGAAAAGCATGTCCACCCCATCAGTCAAGTGCTAATTGCCAATCTCACTGGAGATAGGAGATCACCGGTATATATCCCCCGTTTTGCCTTTGCTGACATGACAAAGGAACAAGCTGGAAAACGTTTTGAAACTCATGACACATACATAAAGTCACTCAAAGGCATTCCTCTATTCCCCACCATGCTTGCAAATCTGGACACGATCCGCACCGAATATAAAGACAATCACATCGTCTGATGGAAAAACTTACATCCCATGTGACGTCGTCAACGGCGGGTATGACCAAAAAGCATATCTTCTTGTTCCACCGCAATACGAGCATGCAGCGATTGAAGCTTTAGAAACGTACAGGAGGAAAGTTTTCCCCATTACACAACGAGAGGCTCGTTTTCGAGCAGACATAGGACCACCATCAGTTATACATGTGAACTCCAAATTGAAGGCAAACTTGAGTTTTCTGGAAAACCTATCCGCGTTATCAGAGTACAAGAACACAGCAACACAGGACAACAAGGGCTCTGAGATACACAGTGTGGCTTCTGATAAGCAGTACTCGGTCGACTCTGAGGTTTCTATGGTGAGCAATGAATCCGACGATCCTAAACACGATGGGACTGTGAAATGACCACCAACATCTCTAGAATCAATCCGAAATCAGTATCGGACCCGGTCGGTCGACAATGCAACTGCGTCAACATCCTCTAACAGTCTTTCAGGCAAGTCTCGTCAATCCATGCTCTCAACGTCCAGTGCAAGGTTCATTGAACTTGAGGCGCGAATTACACGTCAGCAGACCGAATTCGATCGTAAGGACAAGATCTCTTCCGACCGATTGGCGCAGATTGAGAGACAACTGCATCGTTTTGACGAGGTTGAGACAAAAATAGACTCTCTCAAAAGCGACATCGATTCGAAACTCGACGCATCACAACAGGTTCAGCGAGAGGATCTCAAAAACATGAATGGTCAGATTTTAGTAGTGATGGAAAACCAAGCGGGGTTTGGTGCCTCGATAAACATCCTGAGCGACAAGATCAGCCTAGTGATGGGTCTGATGGCTGAAAGTAAGCTCACAGCAAATGACGAGTCATTGAAGATTCGTCGTCCATCGCCAAACGTGTCTCAGGCTATTCGCACATCCGATCTAGGTGGCTACGATCTTGAGACCAGAGGGCCTCCCCTGGCCCTGATGCCGAACACGAATGAGGAGGAGAAGATGGAAGATAATAATGCAAACCGCGAAGACAGCAGTGTATCTATGAAATCTTCCGCATCAAAATCATCCTCTTCAACCGATTCGGGTAAATTTCGCTCCCCAGACAAAAAGAAGCAAAGACCTGTGAACCAGGCTCACGGACACCGGGCGAACAAGGATGATTCAGAGGATACGATCAGCAATGATGGAGACCAACCAAATCAAACAATAGTCATCAAACGTCTTGATGACTCTTCCACAACAAACCGATCCCTTGAGGATATTACCACCGACCTAGAGAGTCGATACAATACCCAAAACTCTCTCGGCGGAGGGTCCTCATTATGATCGCCCAGCAGCAACGGCAACCTCTTCTGCGGGATACGAGAGTACCCCGCATTTCTCAACAATCTATTCACCAGATTGATCAGTCCGAATCATCTCTTCCAATTTCTCCCATTCTGCAACTCCCATCGCATCGTCCTGGCCGAAAGACTGGGCACATCCTCTTGATCCTAGCCCCGACAAGTCATATGGTGATACCATCCTACAAAAACGAAAAGGCACTGTACGACTATTCTTTCAAAACGTTAAAGGATTGACGTATTCGACAGCAGGTGACGACTACCGATACTATCTTTCATGCCTTAAATCATACGAGGTGGATATCGCAGGACTTGCCGAAACAAATACTTGTTGGACACATCCGCACATATGTGCTGATTTCCGTCAAATTCTCCGTCGCCAATTCAGCCAAAGCAAAGTTATCTTCGGATCGCCTAACCGGATATTGATCCTTGTCTACCAACGGAAACTTTTCAATCAGGAGGAAGCCTTACGCTCGTGACTGATCGAGTGGTCTCAAGTGTAAACGGCGAGATCGATCTACAGGACACAACCGGTCTTGGACGCTGGAGTGGAATATCTTTTATGGGACGCGACAATTCTTGCCTCTCGATTATAACGGCATACAGAGTTTGCTCCGGATCACCACAAACGGCACCTCTGGGCAGTGCATTCCTTAGAGAATATGATTTTTTCCGTATCCATAATAAGCGACATAACAACCCACGTTCTGAAATGCTCCAGCCAAGACCTAAAAACGCTTATACATCGGCTTCAGAATAGTGGGCACATGATAATACTCATGCTCAATGCGAACTCGACGACTGATACTGACTCAAAGCTGGTTTCTTTTATCCAAGAATGCAATCTCTTCGACCTACATGATAAGTCTCCTGCTCCTTCGACATACATTGGATCGGCATCGAGGAGAATTGATTTTATCTTTGGATGTGAATCGGTGCGGCGACAAGCGACTCGTTCAGGTACCCTCTCATATTGGGAAGGACCCCAGTCAGACCATCGAGGCCTTTATGTTGACATCAATTTGATTGGTGTTCTTCAGAAGAACTCCTCAACGGCCTAACCGGTCAACCAACGTTCTCTATATACTGGAAATCCGGAATATGTGTCAACGTATCATGAATCAATGTTGAAATACTACTCTCAACACAACATGATGGAACGTATTGCTCAATTATTTTCGACACACCACACCAAAAGTCGCGAAGACGTTCGAACTCTTTTGATAAAGTGGGACAACGATCAGGGCCGAGCAATGGCAATTTCGGAATCGCTTCTTCGAAGACCACCCAAGAAGTATCAATGGTCACCAGATCTACGCAATTCAGCAATTTTGAGACGGTATTGGAAGCTCCGACTTCGGGAGGCAACCGATCCATCGCTTGAGTACACCGACTCTTTCTACAGTTGGCAAGCCAAAGTCCAGCAGCACGATCCTACATTTGTACTCCCATATTTAGGGCAGGTCCTTTCGATTGAAAAAATAAGAGAACACTTCAATCGAGCGACAAAAGTTTTTCGCAGATGCCAGAGATCTTCGGTGCCATTACGCGCGAAATGTTATCAGGAACTTCTCGAAACTTATCAAGACGGTGATAACCCAGATACATGCAAGGAATCACAACGAAAAGCGAGGATAGTACAGAAGACGATTGCTAGCGAAGTCTGTCGAGGAACATTTCGAGAGATTCGGAAAGTGGTAAATCCTTCCGAGCGATCGGGACTAATGAAGATCATGATTCCGCGTCCTCCGCCCGACACAAGAATTAGGGGACGAGAATACATACCAATTGCTTCAACAAACTGACCCGGAAGACCTTATATGGGAAACGATTATCAACAAAGAAGACATCGAACGACATCTACTTACTTATAATCGGCACTCCTTCAGGGCAGCGTCTGAATCTCCATGTGGACACGGAGTGATACATGATGCATTAACTTTCTCCAGTTTGTTGCAAGCCTCAAAGTCCATTCTGCAAGGAGACATACCCCATGACTGGCGGGGTAATGACGACGAGGCGTTAAAAGAATTCTTGGCATCATTTGCAGTGCCAGATCGAGTTGCAAACAGCCCACTGATGCCGTTCCAAATATCAGAGGACGATCTGTTCAAGGGATTCCGCCACTGGCCAGAATCAACGTCAACGTCACCATCTGGTCGACATCTCGGCCATTATAAGGCAATCATCCAGCACCCTGATCTCTTGCTTTGTACGGTTCAATTTCTAAACATTGCGATCACTCGAGGAATTGCAATCCCTAGGTGGTGTCATGCCACAAACGTTCTCATTGAAAAGGATCCAGGGAGACCTCGAATCAATCGTCTACGAATAATCCACTTATTCGAGGCGGAACGAAAGGCATGGGAACTGGACATCTTACATCCAGATCAATATGGGTCAGTTCCGACACGAACTGCCATTGACCCTGTGATGCTTACCGAGCTTACTACCGACTTGTGTCGAGTCCTAAAACATGATCTAGCGCGTTTCGACAATGACGCCTCAGCGTGCTACGACCGCATCATCGTGGCCCTCGGGATGCTCGCAGCGAGAAGATGTGGGATGCCAGAGAATGCAATTCAAGCACACGCCGAGGCACTGGAATTTATGAAGTATACAGTCAAAACGGTTTATGGAGTATCCGGGGACAATTACCATGGCACACCGTTTGAACCTCTTTTTGGAACCGGCCAAGGCAGCGGTGCATCACCAGCTATATGGCTCACCTTGGTTGTTATTCTTTTGAATACATTGGATCGTTTGGTACCTGACAGGATTAATTTTTTGCCACTTGTCGGAGGTAAGAAACACCAGCGCCTCGTCGACGCCATCTCTCGGATTCACTTCGGATGGCCATCATTCCTGCGAGGAAATTGTTGAAAGACTGCAGAAAGTTGCTCAGACTTGGGAGCATCTTCTTCACCTCTCTGGCGGTAAATTGAACCTGGCTAAATGCTCATGGTACGTCATGTATTGGGAATGGGAAAAGGGTCGCCCACGGCTACGAGAAATTACCCCGACAGACCCAACCATTCGCCTTCAGCAAGGATCCAACGTGTCAGTGACCACAGAGATCAGAAGAACCCGACTCGACGAGTCGACGCGTATGCTCGGAGTCCATCTTAATCCATTGGGCGATTTTGGCTACCACATTGATGTTTTACGAAAGAAGGCAGATGGCTACGCCTCACGTCTCCTATCGTCCAGGCTGAACGCCAACGATATTCGAATATTTCATCGGTCGATTTACGTTCCGGCAACGCGATACAGTTTGGCGACGATTGCGGCCGATGAAGAGGCATTGGCAGGCGTACAACACAGGATCATAAAGGTGATGCTACAAAAAAGGCATGTCAATGGAAATCTACCGACGTCAATTCGTCACGGCCCTATGGAGATGGGAGGACTCGGAATATATGATGTCAGAACAGAGGCGGGGATTGAGGCAATCAAATTCTTTCGCAACTCAATTTATTCTGACTCTGAGCCAGGAAATCTGATTCGTATCAATCTTCAATACTCACAATTGGAGTCCGGGATGGGAGTGCCTTTGCTTGAATATCCCAATATCCCAATCCCTTATCTAACGCCAACATGGGTTCTATCGGTTCGACAATTTCTTTCATGTCATAATATGTCGATTACGTTAACAGAGTCATACCTTCCACTTCCACAATCACCAACCGACGACTTCATCATGCAACCCATGCATCTTGCACGGTATTCGGTGAGTCAACAACGAGACATAAACTTGGTTTGACTCTATCTACAGGCAACAACGTTGGCGGACCTTACTCATCATGAGAACTCCTCCAAAATCTCCCTTTCTGCTCTCGATGGACAACGATCGGACGATTGGGTGTACAATCCACTATGGCCTCGACAAGAAGCTCCAACTCCGACTCAACGTCGTCTATGGAAACGATACCTTCGATCCTCATACCTTCGATACGTCCCATACTGGAAGTCTCCACCCAAGCCTCGAGATCTACTCTCCGTGCAAGAAAGTGCCCCTCCACCAACATCATCATTTGAGTCTATTCACGACTACGTTCGCACATTGCCCACAACTCAACGTCGACTGTTGGCAGACCTCCACCAAGAAGCATCAGTCGTCCAAGTATGGAGGGCTTTTTGATCCAAGGCGAGGTTGTACATTGCTTCTGACGGTGGGTTAGACGGCAACAGAGGAACACACGGATGGGTGATTGCATCGAAAGAGCACACTCTCTTCCGCTGCTCTGGACCAGTTGACGGATTCGTTTCACGGAATCTTCCACAAGGAGTGAATTGGCAGGATGTGCATCGTCGCTGCTTTTAGTGGCAATCATTTCTCGGATCTGGGGCTTCGACATCGGTGTTCCTTTCGTTGGATTACTGATAGCAGGTCTGCTATATCACGAGTTAAAAATATGCACTACCGCATTGTCATCCAAGCCAGATGCCCGACGACGCGGATCTTATTTCCTGATATCAACACTTATTAGAGAAATTCGTCGACCACTTCGGCTTGAATGGGTGAAAGGTCACCAGGACTCCTTGCAATCGTATGAGAAGCTGCCCCTTAAGGCTCATCTAAACATTGACGCGGACTTTCTTGCGACTCGATATCGCAATCGAGGAAGACTCAAGTCATCATCGAGCGTGGATCACCAGTCGGGCCAAGGTGTCTCGATTTCGATAAATGGACGGCGCTTGACAAGTAAATACGACTCCTGTATCCGCTATCAAATCAACGGATATCATCTGCGCCGTTATATGCAGCAGACACACATGTGGTCAGATCAAACATGGGACGACGTTGATTTTGGACTCTTTGGCCAGCATTTTCGGCGTCTCCGACCTTCGCATCAGGTTACACATATGAAAAGAGTCCATGGACAGCTACCCATCGGGAAACGTCGCTATGATCAGTCGCGGACTAAAGATCCAAATCTGAAACTGTGTCCAGTGTCCATGCTGCAAGACAAGCGAAGAGACTAGCGATCATCTCCTTCGATGCGAGAGCAACCCAGAGTACCTCACGAGTCTTCGGCAGCTAGTACGTCGTGATATCGTTACTGGCGATACACATCCGATGAGATACTTGTTGGTGGAAGGGATCGAGCATTGGAGTAAATCATCTCAGAAGTTTACACCAGTTCTGTCCCAGTATCCTTTCCATCTCCGCGAAGCAATCGAGAAGGCAATGGAGTCATAAGACCGAATCGGATGGAGGGAGGCCGCATCCGGATTCTTGAGCCGATACTGGTCATCGCTCCTTAGCGTGCTGCGATATGCATGAGCACGGTAAACAAGATGTGAGTGCCGGAGCAAAACGGTTGCGAACTTGTATCTCGGCCATTTATGATCACGTCACACGTATTTGGATAGCTCGGAATGGAGTACTACATTCGAAAGATGACGACGAACAGAATCAGATAAGGTCCGCGGAAGTTGCCGAAATCAAGGCCCTGTTTCAAAACCCTCACCTACTGAGGTTATGCGATCGTCATTTGTGCGATCGATCAATGGAAAGTGTTATTCATGGACCTCTATCTTTACAACGACGATGGATTCGGAAAGTGCGGAGATCGATCGCGGAGAATGAACTTGACGGGGGGAGACAATCTCTCATCACACAGTATTTTGCACCGCAGATGGGGTAACGACCTGTTATATGTCATCAAAGTATTTTATACAGTTAGTGGAAACTCTCGCGGGCAACCGCCGGGGTGGGGTACACATTCTGGACCTGCCGGTTTGGATGAGGCGTTAACCCGATAATTAGTTTTGTTTTTGTTTTCCAAGTTTCCAAGTTTCCCAAAGGCTCATCACCCAATAATTCGTGATTCAACTTCGATATGGGTGTTGACGGGACTACCGTAGATCTCGTCCAACTTGGCAATCAAAGTTTCCGAGATTCTTTTTGCCAAGTTTGTAATAAATCCAGGTTGCTTGCAGCACTGTTCTTTCAGAGCCGCTTGTTTTCTGCGGAGGTCCGCAATCTTCCTACCATATTCACTGACGTATCCACTACCGCCAGGTCCAGTAGAAATAAGGTTTCGCTACCTCGGCAGCCTCCGCAAAATCTTCGTTTCGGTATGTTGTTGAGTTCACTGCACACATTGCAAGGTTTTGAAGTTCTGATGTCGACAGCTCTTTCTGTTGACGTTTGATCAAGTGCTTTTCCTTTCCTTACTACTTTCTTTTCTGCTTCCATAGTCCGTTGTCATATTGACAATACAAGCGACTGTGACAGGTGAAGGGAGACGGGATGTTAGCATTGACTTGCTGGTTCTGAAGCGATACGACGACGACGTCACCTTGAACGATGAGCCTTGACACACATGATCGAGCAAACACGCTTTCGCGAGCGGAATTGGACGCTCGTTACGCTAGTAGGAGGTAAGTGCATGCGTTGTGACAAGCGTGCATCATGTTGTTCTCTTTGTCACCCTTTTAATACTTACATTCTAACACATTCATGCTTTTCTTGTCGCTTGATCTTTAGAACACAAAATGTATTTCAACGTATTGTTCACAGCTCTGGCTGCCTTCAATCCTCTAGCTCCCCCGTCAGCATGTCACGATGATTTCATGACTTCAATAGTGGACATCGTTCGTGGTATCCTCGACACAGGATTCAAGCAAGATTTTTGCCTCTACAAGCTTGGATCTCCTGCTAACAATACTGGGAGAGTGGAGAAGGTGATGGCGGCATAGAGAACAAAGGTCTCTGTGGTGTGTTGGATAGCATTAACTACTAAGTCTAGTATGTCATCAAACTACTCATCTTGCTGGCACAACAAAGTACTCTGAGAATGCATCTTGATAGGAGATTGTTTTCGTCTCACGCTCTTCCTGTCGGAATAAACTTGGGAGTCCCAAAGTTCGATTTTACCTTCTTGTATAAACACGACTACATCCGGATAAAATCGAACCCACTATTATTGGGTGATGAGCCCCTTGGACAACTTGGATACTTGGATCGGATTTTTCCTTGTATATAAGGCCGTGTTTATACAAAAAATATTCCATCCAAGTATCCAAGTTTTCCAAGGGCTCATCACCCAATAAATCGTGATTCAACTTGGATGTGAGAGTTTCCGGGACTAGATCTCGTCCAACTTGGCAATCGAAGTTTCCGAGATTTTTTCTTGCCAAGTTTGTAAATCCAGGTTGCCTGCCTCACCGTTATTTTCTGAGCCACTTGTTTTCTGCGGAGGTCTGCAATCTTCCCACGATATTCCCTGATATATCCACTACCGCAATGTCCAGTAGAAATAGGTTTCGCAACGTCGACAACCTCCGCAAAATCTTCGTTTCGGGATGATGTTGTTGTGTTCGTAGCGCACTCATTGCAAGTTGCAAGGTTTTGAAGTCTGTTGTTGACAGCTCTTTCTCTTGACGTTCGATCCATTCCTTTCCTTTGCTTCCTTTCTTGCTTTTGTGCTTCCGTAGTCCGTTGTCGTGGTATTGAAAATACAAGTGACTGTGACGGGTGAAGGGAGACGGGATTATGTAAGCATGATTTACTAGCTGGTACTGAAGCGACACGACGACGACTTCACCTTATATGACGAAGCGTTGACACATATGATCAAGCAAACACACTTTCGCGAGCGGAATTGAACGCTCGTTACGCTAGTAGGAGGCAAGTGCGTGCGTTGTGACAAGTGTGCATCATGTTGTTCTTGTTGTCACCGTTTTTATACTTTCTAACACAATTTTGCTTTTTTCGTGATGCTCGTTCTTTAGAACACAAAATGTATCTCAACGTTTTGTTCACAGCTCTACCGTCAATCCTCTAGCTCTCTCCCATCCGCATGATGTCACAAATATTTCGCGACTTCAAATAGACTGTCATTACGACCTCGTCGTTCGTCTCGTCCTCGCGACACCGCAGAGGTTTCAAGAAAGATTTTTTTATTTCGACAAGCGCGGACCTCCTGCTAATTATATCGAACTGGGAGAGCGGAGAAGGTGGTGGTGGCATAGAGAACGAAGGTCTTTGTTGTGTTTAAATAGCATTAACTACTAGAGGACTAGCTATGTCATCACACAACTCATGTTGTTGGGACAACGAAGTACTCCGAGAGAATGCATCTTGGATGGAATGTTTTTGGTAGACTACTCACGCGCGTTCTGTTGACGTAAACTTGGGAGTTCCAAAGTTCGATTTCACCTTCTTGTATAAACACGACTTCATTGGGATAAAATCGAACCCACAATTATTGGGTGATGAGCCCTTGGAAAACTTGGATACTTGGATGGAATATTTTTTTGTATAAACACGCCCTAACTATAAACACGCCCTAAGGCCCACCCTTATAGGGACAAAAATCAAAAATCAAAAATCAAAAATCAAAACTGAAATCATCGTGATTTTTGTTGCCTTCACCGTCCTTATGGATCAAAAATCAAAAATCAAAACCGGGATCAGTTTTACAAAAGCCCAAAATAATAACCTATTGAAATCAAAACTGATCCTCGGTTTTACTTTTTTCTTTTTAAAAAGTAAAGATGTCGTCTTGAAAGAGAAATTCCCTTTTGACTAGTTCGATCCCTTGTGAGACTATGGACGCCTATCGATACAGTATTGACCGTACGTGGTATCTTCGTAGCAGCATTGTGGTTCACTGAAATCGGATGTCGGACGCGAATTGACGATGGGGACGAAACGCTATTGTACGACAAATTGGCAGCGACCTTCGGCTGCAAAGGACGATGGTGGGAATGCATGCATCGGGAGCGCATCAAGCAACGATGCAAAGGTGAGTGATGTACAAGTAATGCTTGGTAAAAAAATCAGCCAGCTTACGTGGTCACATTTTTCATCCGATCACGACGACAAGTACCACTGTGGTCTGACAAAGAATTGAACTTCATCTACTGTACATTTGTACTCTGTACTATTCATTAAAGCAACTACATTCTTCTTATACTAAAAGTCTTCTTGATATGAATGTTTTCTTCTAGCAACCATAGCAACAACACGCTGAAATGTAGTTTATCACAGTCCATTGTCCATTCTGATCGAAATGCCGATGGGTGACGTGAAATGTGAAAAGTTGAATACGTCCCTTCAACTGAGACACGAGAAACCTGCTGTGATGACTTAGATTCTAGATTCCTTTTTTTGACTAATGCGATTCATCTTTTTTCTTGTTCGACTCACCCGAATACCGCTTTTGACTATAAAAGGGCGACTTTTCACAAAATCAAAAATCAAAACTGATTTCATTTTTGATTTTTAAAACAGCGATGCACTCTATAAGGGTGGGCCTAAAGCCTAATAAAGCCTGTAAAATCAAAATCTATACCACGTCCTCGAGTATGCATACTACTATCATACAAGTACCAAGAACCTTACGTGCATAGTACTATTTGCTATGTATACTACCGTAGAGTAGAGGTCCGTGTACGATGCGGACGTGTTTGAGATATATTGAGTTGTCGTGAATTTCTCGGTAGACGCCAGTATTCGACGTCGTTTTTGTATGTAGAGCACGTACCTAATGTCGCATGTCCCGGTTACAAAATGTTTAGATAACAGATTTAAACGGGGAGACAGTGACCAAAAGGATTGTTTACATCATGACATATGTGTTGCAGTACAAAGTACAACTACGGTAGCTACTAGAGTATGAGTACGTTTGCTTTTTGCATCGTGAGCGAGGACCAGATTCCACGATGTCTGAAGGTCTTAGATATAGGAGTGCCGTTGACCTAAATACTTTTCTACCGGTTCGCGACGTGTAAGTATGCGGCCTTTACTTAATTCCAGAGGAAAAATGTCGTACCTGGTACGTACTACGGCTAGTCCATAGCGTAGTATGCATACCAGTACATGCCTGGTACATCGTAGTATCACTTATAAGCAAGCCTACGCAACTGCTCATATCCAAAACAACTTGGAAAAAAATCCAATCACATTCGAAGGCTCACTCAGCGCCGAACTTTCTGTGGTGTATATGGCATCGTCGATGCAGCCCTTTGAGTCTGTCATGGCTCCTGCCTCCTTGATGGGATGCTTGCTGGCGAACGGTGATGAGTATGTCCGTTGCAGCCGGTGCCTATTCGGTGGCTGCGATGTGAGAGTTGAGGGATGTGGTTGTACGATGCACGTGGTAAGTTTCGCGAGGTAGAATTTGTACTGTGAAGTTCTTCTTGTGGGGTGCGAGAGCTATAAGTGCGTGATTGTGAGTGTCTCGCACCGTCGTGCGATGAATAAATATTGGTATAATTCTTCTGAATTGTTTGCGCCATTGCAAGCTCTTGCAGAGCGAGATCCAGTTGGATCGAACTCAACTTCGTTGCCTGATAGCTGAGTGTCGATTGAGTGGTCTGCGCTGATTCGTCGCGGTATGTCGTAGTCGCATGTCGTAGTTCGTTTGTCTGTCGTACCTATCTACTGTGAGCTCTGTGTTATCCTTGGTACCCAAATCCTGTACACAGTACACATGCTGAGTTTTACGCTGAGTGAAAACTCACTACAGTAGTTCCTTTCGTCCATTTTCTCCAGAGATGCCTCGAACTGAACCGCGGTGAACCACTTAGTTGTTGCCCTCAATGCAAGCGATCGACCACTGGACTTGTTCTCTTTCCCATGTCGTTTCGCGAGATTGACGAAGCTCGCAAGATGGCATCCTCTTTGGCATCGAATGGGCGTCGCAACAGGAAGCGCAAGAGTTCCGAGGTCAACGCGGGTGGGGACGAGAAAGGAAGCTATGTCTCTGATCGACGCACTGGCCGCTGGACGACGGAAGAGATTGCCCTCTGCGACAAGCTCATTGAGAAGTTTGAAATGGGCCACCTTCCGATTTTGGACGGTATCAAGTTGAACGACTTTCTTGGAAACATGCTCAAGTCCAAGCAGTCTCGTCTTACGAAAAAAGATGAAGAATGCTAAGTTGAGTTCCAAGACTTTCGAACGCGCACTTGATTATTCTGTCGACGTCGACGACGCTCGCAGATTCTCCGATCTTGAAGAATCATTTTTCCACGGAATCCAGTGCCCTCAGGAGCGTGCTGAAATCAAGTTTCACATGCAGAAGGAATGGCGAGATCTTTTCAGCAACCTTTGTGTTAGCATTGGCCAACCTTTGGATGCTGACGCTTGGCTAAGCAGCGTTGAAGAGATGGACCGCCGTGCGACTCATGCGAAAGAGTCCGCTAGAATGGCTCGTCGCAAACTGATGATGGGGTTTGCCCTTCGCCACGACGCTAAGAATTCGGACAATGGTGTCTTCATTGAACATGCCGACGACGACCAGCAAGCAGCTGAAGAGTCGGCTGCTGCGATGATTCTTGGAGCGGATGGTGCAGATGCCGACGATGTGCTTGCTTTGCTGTCGGATAAGTCGATGCTCGAAAGCACCAAGCCTTCCAGTACTGGTAATGAGTTTGCTGGTGGTAGCAGTCTCTTGCATTCTGCGCCATTTTTGAGCCGTGCGCTTTCTTACATGCATAGACACCACGTACCATTTGAACACATTGATCTTTGGGTTCCTTCATTCGTTCCTAACACACCTGATGGTGAGACTGATGGAGCCTCGAACTGTCGTCTTTGCTATGCTGGGAATGCAACGGTGGAGATGCAGGTGGGCCAAGATGGCAAATGCACCTTACCGATGTCTGCGGAAGAACACTTCAACCTGTCCGCTTTTGGCGACTACAGTCAAAAATTTTCATTCGATGTTGGCTGCGGTTTGCCTGACGTGTCTACCAGTCTGGTATGCCGACCTGGGAACAAAGTGTGATGAACGCTCCTCACCATCATTTTGAGCGTGGAGGAGGTGCTCGTCAATGGGGTATCAGGACGGTCGTTGGAATTCCCATTGCTAGTCCAAGTGTTGGTCGCATCGTTGTGGTTCTCTACTCACGCCACGACCGTGAGAAAGACCAAGAGTTGGTTGGTCGTCTAAGCGATGAATTCACCAAGGTACGAAAGACTCTCGATCAAGTGCATTGTTTGTATCAAATCTCAATCGATGTATTCTCACTCTTGTCGTGTCTTTCCCTATCAGTTGATGCCATCTCCGAAGTGGAAGCTTGTTGTCGACATAGGGGAGCCAGAACCTCTGCTTCACTTGCACAGTTCCCAAGCGATTACTGCACACGAAGTCACGAGTGATGCCAGCATCCAGGTCCGTGATGCCGAGATACCCTCTAGTTGCGATGCATCTCATGAGTCTGTCAACGAAAAGCCAAGGGATTCACGCATCGATAACGTCATCGCCCTACTCGGAGAGTTTATGCCATCCGACCCTTCCTCTCCAATTGCATCATATTTGCCTGGATTCATGTCGTTGCGTTTGATGCTCCTTCGTCCGTCGAGGGCCGCCCAAGAAGAGGACGTGGTTCGCACCATGCTTGGATCTTATTCGTCATACTCCGCAGGCGGACGGACCAAGAGTGATATCGCTGTCATGCTTGCTCGTGACTACATGTTTCTTGTGCAGCAGCAGACTTCCCACAGCAACAATCTATCACACAGCAGCAGTCCTTTCTTGGCCAGAGTGCGCTATCGAGTAGCATGACTCAATCGAATGCCTCGAGCATGGGATATTCTTTCTTTGGGTTGGGTTCAGCCAATGGGCCCATTTCCAACTTTCACAATTCTCCAGCAATGGCCCCTATCCCCATGTCTGGCAAGTTACGACTCGATCTCGATTGTTTCGATGTGACAGAAGGCGGGTCAGAGCGTCAGAAGTCATGACAGCTGGAGTTTTCGCCTTTTTTGATATTTTGCTTCTCGGCGTTTTGATCCGCAATTTTTTTACCCTTGACATCCAATTTTTCCTCATGTGTTCTGCATTTTGTCAATCCGACACACATTTTTGGTCCAGACGAAATTGTCCTCCTTCACTCTGTTGACAAATCCGTTCACTTGTTTCTATATTTTGTTCCCGAAAAAAAATGCCCTGGTGGTTTCGCAGTTTTTCCCCTCTTGCGAGGCCTACTTGGTGCTGCTTGAAAATATACGTTCAAAAGTCTCCCGACTTTAACCTTCATTAATTAACCTTTAGCACTGATTTACGTTGTCGATGGTACGGCGTGACATGCAGCTGTGAATCAACCTTTTCGTTGGGTCTAGGGATGCACTATTATTTTGCGTTGAACACTATGTACGGCTGGATCGACCCAACGTTTCCCTGATTTGACGTCGTCTGATCATACGCATGCTGCGCCGGGACCCGACCTTGCTGTTGCTGCGGAGGCATTCCTGACATGGCACGCATCTGGCTCACAGGAGTAGGCTCCATAGAAATTTCCATCCCATGCGCGAAACCCCCTCCATTCGCCAGGCCGCCTAGCTGAGCGTGCCGAAACTGCTGCACTTGCTGATGTCGTTGCGGTTGATATTCCTGATGTGGAGCCACCGCAGGGGCCAAGGCGGCCATATTTTGTTGAACACTCTCCTGAGACAAGGCTAGAAAATCACGGACGACGAGTACAGCTATGTCTGCTTGTGGGCGACCCGTAGACAGATAGGACTCGTATGACTGGACGATGCAATTGATCAGTTCCGTCTCGTGCTGTGTCTTCGTAGATTTCAGGAGCATCATACGTAGCGAGGTGAAGCCAGGAAGGTAGGGTGAGAGCGGAGAGGTCATGCTTGTCGGCATGAGTTCAGTGAGCACTTTCAACAATCCGTCAGTTTTCGTTGCGACAGCACCTTGTTTCATTTCAGGTTCCTTGTTTGCGGTTGAATGCTGGACCGTACTCTCTGCCACCGGAGGAGGTAAACCCACGTCAACAACCAATTTCCACTTCGGAGACGGCATCAACTTCGTCATTTCCTCGACAATTCTTCCTGCCATATCTTGATTTTGGGGTCGATCGTGCCTAGAATAGAAGAGCACCACAATCCGCCCAACATTCGGCGATGGCACGGGAATTCCCAAGACTGTCTTCACACCCCACTGCACGGCACCACCAATGCGTTCGAAATGCCCAACAGGAGCATTTTGTACAAATTGTTCCCAAGATGGAATACCTGTGTGATACACGCGACCGGGAAGACCACATCCTACATCAAAGGAGAACTTTTGGCTGTACTCACCAAATGCGTTCAGATCAAACTGATCTTCTTTCGGTAACGGGATCATACCGCGCCCATCAGGAGCAACCTGCATTTCTGCGGTCACGCACCCAGCAAAACATAACCTACAATTCTGTGCAGCACCAGGATGCCCATCTTGGTTGCCACTAACAAACGACGGTACCCAAGCATCAATGTACTCAAATGGGATAAAGTGGCGCTGCATGTAAGTCAAGAGCCGACCAAGGAAGGGAGGAGGTTGTACACGGGATTTCTTAGGCACAATCGATCCTGCTAGACCACGGTGGCGTTTGTGCCGTTGTTCAGATGCGTTTTCAACCTCCGCCTCTGTCGGATCAGGTTGTTCAGCGTTGGGTGCTGCCTTAGATGTTTCGATAAACACCCCCTCCAAAGGATGCATTTGGTCTTGTTGAAGCGCGTACCCCATCATTCGCTTCCGTCGTGCCATTTTCGCTGCGTCCTTCGCACGAGATGCTCGCCGATCCATTTCCTCAACACTACTTAGCCAATCATCTGCTTCTAGTTTCTGCCCCATTTCAACACAGTGTGCGCTAAAGATTTCTCGCCATTCCTTCTGAACATGGAATCGAATTTCCGCCTTCTCCATGGAGCAAGGAATCGATCTGTAAAACGCATTCTCCAATTCAGACAATACACGTGCCTCGTTGATGTCAACAACATAACCAGTTGTTCGTGAATAAGCTCTTGCACTCAGTTTCGCGTTCTTCATCTTTTTCGTCAGTCTAGACTGTTTCGATTTCAACATGCGCGAAAGAAAATCGTTCAACTTGATCCCATTTGCGACAGGCAACTCCCCACTCTCAAATTTCTCAACGAGCTTATCGCAATAGAGCACTTCATCAGTAGTCCATCGGCCGGTTCTCAAGTCATCGGATGCTTCTTCCACGTTGGGACCCGTTACGGAAACCTCTGGGTTGAGCCGCGCAATCGTTGCTGTCTTACGTTTCTTTTCCCGTTTCCCTGATGCGGTTGAGGCGGCAGCCGTTACTCGCGCCTGGTCCAGTTCCCAAAATGACATGGGGATCATGTACATGGCTCGAAAGGGACTCTGACAGCCGGGACATGCTGACATGGGATTGTTCTCAACAACTGGAGTGCATCGCTGAGTGATGAGGAGCAAAACAACGCGTGAGTCGCGATCAAAAACAACATTAACGCGAGTCTTGAAATTATCGAATTCGGGAACTCCAGTGGAACTACAGTAGCTTTCCTACGACGAAGCGGATTTACAATTCGAAGATTGACATCAACACGTATTAAATCCAAAGTCGACTATACACATACCACATGAAGAAAGCAGCCACAATCAAGGATCTTGAGGTCACTCCCAGCCACCTGACATCGCCTGCAGATCTCAGATTGATTGGGAGTTGTTGATGTCGGCCCCGTCATGCTGGAGTTAGAATTGTATTCTCTCGACTCTGGACATCTGGCCCGTGATCAGATCAAGCATCATACACCGGACTTAACACTGTACCTATGTATGTACGAGTACTTGTACGTGGTATGTAGGATTCATAATTATTGAGAAAACAAAATGCCTCACTTTTGGAAGTATGAAAATACAAAATACAAACTCAGAATGGACCGCACCAGCGCAAATGCAACTTGTGCACTGGTACCAGGTACTTGTACCACCAGTATACAACACGTGCTACATTTATATGCACGCATGTGCTATCCATCCGATCTGATCGTACCCGCATGTAGCATAGCAGTGCACGCACGTCGAAGTACTTGTACCGGTACATAACAAGCAATACTGTGGTCGTGACTAAAAAACTTACGTTTCGACTCTGTAGGGGAATCCTAAAGATCGCTCTTGAAGAAAACATTCCATGCTTTCCCCCTTAAATTGTTATGTAAGAACCAGTCTGGGGGGCGGCCATTGGCCGCGGTTGTTGCACGACGGTAGAGGAGGTCTGGAAGGTCCGGCCACGCACCTCTGCTTGGTATTAATTGCATGTAGAAGCTACGAGAAGAAACGTCATTTTACCGGACCTCCCTGGTAAGATTTATACAGAGTAAGGAGTACGATTGCAAAATTTGTACCACATTATAAGCATTGGAATTTGGAATTCAAAATACGTTTTCCAGTACTCTGGACATTGGACATGTAGTTTCTACTGCAAAATTTGTACCACGGAATCTGGAATTCAAAATACATTTTCCAGTATTTCTAGACAGATCGAACAAACTGGATATGGCATGAACGGAGTACTTGTACATAAAATTGTTGTTCGTTCTACACAACGATTCGTACCACGTTATACAATATACATTTCTGGACACAGTGTAAAAAAGTTTTCATGTAGATTTCTACTGAAAAATTTGTACCATGTACCTTTCTACCGCAAATGCTACGTCAGTACGTGGATTAAAAAATAAATATATACGATTACTTTTGAAAATACAGTACGACAATATCTGAGTTATTTTAGGCATATATACCAGTCTGGGGGGCGGCCATTGGCCGCGGTTGTTGCACGACGGTAGAGGAGGTCTGGTAAGATTTATACAGAGTAAGGAGTACGATTGCAAAATTTGTACCACATTATAAGCATTGGAATTTGGAATTCAAAATACGTTTTCCAGTACTCTGGACATTGGACATGTAGTTTCTACTGCAAAATTTGTACCACGGAATCTGGAATTCAAAATACATTTTCCAGTATTTCTAGACAGATCGAACAAACTGGATATGGCATTAACGGAGTACTTGTACATAAAATTGTTGTCCGTTCTACACAACGATTCGTACCACGTTATACAATATACATTTCTGGACACAGTGTAAAAAAGTTTTCATGTAGATTTCTACTGCAAAATTTGTACCATGTACTTTTCTACCGCAAATGCTACGTCAGTACGTGGATTAAAAAATAAATATATACGATTACTTTTGAAAATACAGTACGACAATATCTGAGTTATCTTAGGTATATATAGTAATAATACTCGGCCGAGTAAAAAATTCAGTGCACAGTAAAGTAGTACTGGAGTACTCTAGTACCACGAGACAATCACGAGCGACTTCGTTCTATCATATACTCAGTACATTACAAGGTTAGGATTCGTCCTACAGTACCATTTTTTTAAATCTCACTTCAATTTGTTCATGATGTTGCTCACACTTGTTTGCACACCATACACTGCGTAGACACTATCTATGCCTGAATCAGCTGTGTGGCGTTGTCTGACAAGGCCACTTAGCAAGCAAGTCCCAAACAATTTTCCTGTGGTGATGTTGCTTTGTTCTTGGAGCAACTGCACTCAGTATAGGGAAAAAGCTTCGCACCAGCTTTTCTCCAACTGACACCAAATTCATACTGCTGCCAGAGGTCATGAAGACTCCAGGGCATTGGCATGAGGGTTGCAAACATCATTGGGCTGCATGGTTGCCCCTCTGTGCTGGGCAGCCACGCCCCCTTGGTTTTGTTGATTTTTTGTTGCCATCAGCACCAAAACTGTCAAATTTGTTCTCATAGTAGGTTGCATTGCAAGTCATCAAACATTTCCATTCACAATGTTCAACACTTTTTTGAAGCCAGTGGTAACACTCTTCATTCCTGCATTCTCCGGTCCTGATGCCAATAGACATGATTCCTTTTCTGTCAACTGATTTCAAATGTTCTGATGCAATCCCTGCATTCCAAGAGCTCTGTTACCTCCTCCACCACGTTGTTTTTCACCCTGCTCCACCAATTGTGTCAGGTTGCCTGAAGAGAAAGGAGCAGGAGCGCCGGCGACCAATGTAAGTTGGAAGAGGAAAAAAAATGAAAAATCACAGATCGAAATTCCCATCTTGAACGGCCTTCACGTGGCGCTCAAACGGGCGTGTAGGCTTGTTGCTATGATGACAAATATGGCCGCAAATTTATAAATCACATGCACTACTCTAAGAGCATTTTTATATTCATCAAAACTTATCCCGTATTCACATCTTCTACAGGACACTCAAGTACTAAATCCTCGTACTCCGTAGAGAGTGCAGTGAACCACGTATGGTATGGAGCATGCTGGCATGCTCATAGCACTCAAACGTCGCAGTCCAAATCCCACCACCTCTCTAGTAGAGCACCTCGATGAAAGACCTCGAACTAAAAAACACGACACCAACAATCCAACAATATACTCGGAAAGTACTCACAACTCACAACCTGGTGCTGCACGGATTTTTCGGCGTTAACAGTTGGCACCATGAACTTCCTTCAACGAATTTTCTTGTGGACATGGACCCTGTCGATATCAACGCAGGCGGCCCTCACAGCCCGCGAGCTAGCACTGGGTGATTGGAATCTGATGATCCAGACGACACGGCGCTCCCTAGATGGAGAACCAATTGCAAGTTCTATCTTCCCAGAGTCGTCAATGACCACGAGGAGACTCAATTGCCGTCTCTCCCTGTTTCCGAATGGAAACTTTACCATTGTGCTAGAGGGAAAGGATGTAATGCCAATCAATGGTCGATGGGAGCTCGGAAGAAATCCTTACTGTCCGACGGATCGATTCTACGACGATTTGATACTGGAATCATATCCAAGGGCTCGTAAGCGAACCGGTGACGGTCAAGTTTTGCAACGCGTCGGTTTCTTGTTTAAATGCCGAATCTACGGGAGATACAGTGGTCATGAGAGGAGACTTGGACGAATCAATCATGGCACGTTACTGCGGAAAGATCACCTTGCGGATGTACCGAACACGTTGGTCGGATGGTGGAAGCAACGTCCTGTCATTGCCAGTTTTACAGGACGGCCGGTCGAAGTATTGGTATAACATGATTGAAATAATGAAAGCGGAGATGATGTGAGACAGGAATGAAACATACGTTGAAGGGTCCCTTCTGATATAAAAACCATGGTGGTCTGTCTTAACACCTCAGAACATAACGCATGTCCCAGTGGCCTCGCCCAGGTGTTGTTTCGTCTCGTGTTAGGAGCACTTGGCAATATGTTCAACTGAAAGCGAATGAAGCTCATAACTCAACAATTGCGATGGTACTTAAACAGCGCCGCTTGTCCCACATGTTAATCGAATGTAACGAAACCCTAACTTCCCCAATTGATGCCAACAGTCTGCCTACTCCACCGTTAGGTAGACTGCATACTCTCAGTGTATCATGAATGCAATATGAATATGCATACTGTACGTAGCTGTTCTACCGGTAGTACCATGGTACCAGGTACCATGGCTCTAGTACTGTATAGTAAGCGTGAAAGTTATACAAAAAGTTATACAACATGATCAGACAGGTTTCAGTCATGAGTCGGACATCAAGACGGGCATTGGGAACAAGAAATTACTCGAGTACGAGACAGGCCAACTCAGAGACGAATCATAAAACTCTTCCGGTACAATTGTACAGCCGCATATGTGTCATGGTAGTACAAGCACCGGTACCGGTACCGGTACCGGTACCCGTACCCAGTACGTTTTAGCTACAGTACTAATGCAGTCCAAGTAGCTGTCCAAACCTCTATAATTAGTTATATTGTATGAATATATATGGTATTCCAAGTATTTGTAACAACATAAAATCTGCCTGAGATTGCAAACCTTGTGCTTTTTGTGTCCACCATTTAATTTTTTATCTTGTTTGCATTCTACTCTTGCAGGTGGGGTCAGCATTTAACCATCATTGGAGAAAGCATTTAATTGGCAGCATAGCTCCTACCACCTCTAACTTAACGTGCATGTTAAATTAGATTTTGGTTTTTATTTGGACACCTCTGGTGTACTTGTACTTGTACTCCACCCAAGTTGATTTGAGTGTGAGTTAGGCCTTGGCAGGTTTAGTGTTTTACCCTTGAACAAGAAGAGGAGGCTGAGCTAAAAACCTTTATTTAAAGGTAGGAGAGCAATTGCTAGATGTTAACTTAAAGGTTAGGTTAAAGACAACAATATGAATGACTTGCAGGTAGAAATAACCTTTTAACCTTTAATTTTGCCCTTTGAGAAGAAAGATTGGTGTACAACAGTGATACCGTGTATTGCAGCAGCACTTGATTCAAGTTCAAAAGTGCACAAAGATATGAAGTTGGCGTGATTGGTGATAAGATGGAAAAAAGTCTCCCCATACCATTAAATTGGAAAAGTCTTCCCATAACATTACTTACTAGGCAATGTTCCTTTTGAACATTAGTATGGTTCACAGTAAATTATCCCTGAGATAACTATTCAACCCCTCTTGAATGGTTATTACCATTTAGCATACTTTTGCATGTTAAAAGGTTTGAAGATAAACAAGGTAGTGCATTTCTTCAAAGTTACAGGTAAAGGTAGAATATTATCTTAATGGTAAGAGTTAAAGTGTGGGTTGAAGTTAAAGGTTTTTAAAGGTGTTCATTTAACGTGGCCTGCCGAGGCCTACTACTGTAGTATGAATGCGGAGTGCAATGTACTTGCGTACCGTAGTACTTGGGTACAAGTACATCGTACTTGATTACTTGAGTACAAGTACAGTACTGGTACAAGTACTAGTACTCCGAGTACCATTGTACGCGGAGGGCTTAAGTACCATAGTACCTAGTACTGTGCTTCGAGTACTGTAGAGGTCGCATCGACAGTCGACAGTTCACCATTGCTCACCACTGCGTTGTTGAGTCGTGAGTCGTGACGTCGTGACACCGTATCATCCGAGAATTGAGAACAATTCTCGTAGAAAATTTGTACGCGCAGTACGTCATTACATAATGTACTAGACGAACCGTAGGACGTACAGGACTCCTGTACTTAGAATCTTATACAAGAGGGGTATAACTTTCAAGTACTACAAGTCGGTAGAGGAACTTTTACGCGGTTCAAGCTAGCAATTGCTACTCGAAGTAGAAATGGAAACATATACCAGATTTGTATAACCCTGACGTTTAACGGCAATATTTGTATATGTTTCCACAGTACTGAACAGAAGAGAATATACATACTGTATATGGATGTATACTCATATAGCAAAGCGGGTTATGCTAAAGGCACCCGTATATGTCCCCTGATCGAGCCGGCCAACACGTGCCGTAGCGTACGGTAGTACTGAATTCTACTGACTACTGGTACAGTGTAGGGTATTTCTGTCCTCAGTGGACTTTTATTCTTTTTCATTCCATTGACTCCTACCGGTAGTCCGGTAAGGGAGAGTACAGTTTTTTTATTACAGTACAGTGTCTACAGTCTACGCACACCGGTAGAGTCTACAGTCTGGAAGTACCAGGTATATCGACTCCATCTTGACATTATGATATACTGTATCATACACTTGCCAGTCCCCCGTACTGTAGTAGTAGACCAGTAGTGAACAGAGTCCCACTTCAGACGCACCACGAAATTTTGTCGTTCGCAAGGCCGCAACGCGACACGGGACGCGCAGCCCCTCGTATATGTGAAACGTCAAGAGATTGCCTTGAACTTTGCGATGTGCCAAAGTTTGTTTAGGTTGAAAATTCCTCCGCATCCGGTGAACTTTGCCTCTCCCCACGAAATCATACCACTTTGTGGATAAAGCTTAACGTCTAGATATTTCGATCTATTTAGAATCTACATCGAAGATAAAAGTAACCCTTCCCGAACAGATGATTATAACGTCATGTGAACGTCATCGATACGAACCCCTCGGTTCACTTAAAATCTCATTCCATGTGCATCGATTAGTCCAAATATGTCATACTTGGGGTACTTTGACTTCTACGTTGGTGCTTTTGAATCATTTGTTCGTTTTAGCCGCGCCCAAATCCGAAGTTGAAACCAACGGAAGGTCTGGTATACACCTACGCAGGTAAGTAGAAACGGTAGACGATGTACCTGAATGCATTTGGAACGCCAAATGCACAATATCATCACAAAATTCCACAATTCAAACTTGGACAATGGACCCTCCACTGCAGACAATCTGCTTGTAATATCTCTGTAGTTCTCCTTCTTTTTTACTCTCCAATCTGTGTCTTTAGCACATGTACCAATTGTAGTCAGTAGTAGAGACAATAGGAGTGAACATGTCTGTTTTTGATTGACTTTCAAAGCATTGTTTGAGAAGGGCCTCATGACAAAGAAAGCTCACCGGCGTACCGGTATCGTGATACCGCCACTGTAGTAGTGGAATCGAGTATGCGGAGCACTTCAGTATTGTAGTGTGCAGTATAAAATCTCGACTGTGCCGCTGGAGCACTCAGAGTACTGGGATGCACGTAGAATCTACGATGAATTCCGAACTATCGTTGTTCGAATTTTATACTCGCGGGGATGTCCTATGTACCAGTAGTACCAACGCTAACAGCAACTCGTAGAGTACTACAGTACTAGCTAGCACAACCCACTGGAGGCACAACACATGTTTCAACTGTTGTGGTACCTGGGACATCCGGAATTCCTTCTTATTCTGTTAGTGGGTTACACAGATATACGTAGATTAAAAATTGAAATTTCATTAATATACAAAACTAAATATGTTCATTGTGATGTCGGAAGAGTATTGGCTAGCGTGCGAGCCAGCGTGGCATCGTGGCGAACTTATTTACGAGAAGAAATCTAATCGTGAACTTATTTACGAGAAGAAATCTTCTCGTGAACTTATTTACAAGAAGAATTCTTCTCATGAACTTATTCATAAGAAGAAATCTTCTTATGAACTTATTTAAGAGAAGATTTCATCCTTTCAATACACTTTCTCGTAGAAGTCTAACTTAAAAACGAGAAGGTATCTAATCGTGAACTTATTTACGAGAAGAAATCTTCTCAACAACTTATTTAAGAGAAGAAATCTTCTCATCAACTTATTCATGAGAAGATTTCTAATCGTGGACTTATTTACGAGAAGAAATAACCTCCGAGCCTGCCAAGCCCCCATTTGCATTCATGACGCCAGCCAGTATCCATTGACGTTAGTTATAAAGCGGTCGTGTGTCACGTGACTCGATTTGACAGCCCTAAAAAACGCTCGGTAAAGTGAGGTTCAAGAAGGAATTCCGGATGTCCCTGGTATTCATCAATTCATCACATGTGATCATCGGATGTGGTAACCAAAATTTGGCAACCGTGCCAGCGCGCACTTGCGAACACCCCTTTCAACTAGCACTCTGATTGGTGAACGAACAAAGCTGATGACGTCCATGGGGCTGAAGGACAAATGAAGATGAATGTATACAAAAGTATATACTTTTATCTTCGATATAGATTCTAAATAGATCGAAATATCTAGACGTTAAGCTTTCTCCACTTTGTGAACTTCACCCATTAAATAGTGGTTACAACAATCCAGGACGGACTTCGTCGTCGAGAACTTAACCTCACCTATCCCTCCTCATTCCACTTTCCGCAAACGCCAACGTATCTGTATATACAACAACGCTTGAGTACCTTGCGATAACGTGATTGCGTCATACTATAGCAGCTGTCTATGGTGGCGGAAGATAAGGAAAGCAAGGGTCGAACAAGTATCACTCATCAGAAAACGGGAAAATCGAGCTCGTCCAACACAGAAACGATGGACGACCTAAGCATCAGAAGCGTTCGACCCGCTTCAAACATTGCAGGAGTTTCAACTTCTTCGGCACGAAAGATGGTTCGAGAAGCTCAAATCAGCGGAGTAATCTTTCCTTGGAGCAAGGGCTACAAAACTTGGTGGGGACTCACGGTCGTCTGCGCAATTTTGACAATTTTCACCGAGACCTTCCAGATTGCTTTTGGGCCTGGCGGGCTTCCCCAGAATGATGTCAGTGCCTCAGCAACAGAATACTTTTTGCTTTCTGTTTTCGTCGTGGATATTGGCGTCTCATTTTTCTTGGCCTATTTTAATGAAGATGATGAAATCATATACGATCGAAAGTTGATCGCGAAAAATTACTTGCGCTGCATGTTCTGGGTTGATGTGTTGGGTGTTTTTCCGTTTTATGCATTTGCTCTGGCGTGCGCAGGTCAGATTGGTCAGGACAATTCCACGACACAATTCCTAGCTCTCCTCCGTCTGGTGAAATTGGTTCGATTGTACCGCGTGAAGCAACTCTTCGATGTTCTACAATACAACGCGCGAGTTTCGCTCACCTTACTGACCGTCACTCGTAACTTTGCGGCGGCCTTGGTTTGGTCGCACTTCTCCGCATGCACCATATACTTCATCGCTCGTGCATTTAATTTTGATCCGGATAACACTTGGATTGGTGGTCAGGTTGCAGATATGAATACCTTTGAACAGTATGTAACTTCACTTTACTGGGCGATTGTCACATTCACGACCGTGGGCTACGGTGATTATTCCCCTGTCAACGAAATCGAGCAAGTATGGGGTATAATTTTCATCCTGTTGAATATGATCATCTCCTCGTGGATTATCGGTTCCATGACGTTAGTGATTGTCAAGCAGGACGAGGCCACCGGTCTTTATCGCGACGCACTTCAGGTTCTCAAGCAATACGCTGCTATTCACAGTCTCGATCGTGCAACGCATAAGAGCCTGAAGACTCAGCTCAAGTTAGAATTCAAGAATCGCGAAATTGCTGACGAGCAAGTGCTCGCTCAGTTTCCCAGTGCTGTGCGTCGAAAGGTTCTGCGAAAGCTTTACTTGAATTCGTTGTTGCAAACAGGTTTGCTGCAAGATACAAGGCAGCAGTTTATCGATGCGTTTTTGTTAGAATGTACTGTGGAGATATTTAGTCCCGGCGAAGAGCTGCTGCACCGCGGCAGTGCTTGCTCCGATTTGTACCTGCTGGTCGAAGGAGTTGTCTCGCTAATCAAGCCTGCTGGCCGTTTTTTTGCTGACGATCGTCATGAAGGGAACGGGTCTGACGGCGTGCTCCTCAACGCAGGTGCGTTCATCAACGAAATCGGGTTTTTTACCGAGTCCCCGCAGATTGACACGGTTCGTACCAAAACGGTATGCAAGACATTGACGCTTTCTCGGTCGTCGTACAAAGTGATTGCCGAAAACTATCCAGGAAGTGCTAGCATGATCTTGCAAAATCTGTTGGCAAAGGTGGACGCATTTGGAGAAGAAGGAGGCTTGAACTCTTCGGTGGTCCTGCCCAAGAAGATCGAGCTTCTTCGCGCGGGTTACGCGTATGAAGACCCCTCAAGCCGTGGTGGGCCAGCTGCTAAAGTTCAGAGTACAAGTACCTCGTCGTCTGCAATAAGGGATCTTATCACAATGTACATGGGCAAGCACGAGGATGACAAGATCACCAAATTCTTGTTCGCTGCTGCAAGAGGAGACACCGGTGCCATTGCGCGTATGTGTGATCACGGGTTCGATCCCAATAGCTGCGACTATGATCAGAGAACAGCACTCATGGTTGCGGCCATGAAAGGGAATACAGACGCGGTGAAGGTAATTTTGGACTTCCAAGCAAATCCAAATTTGGTTGATATGAGCGGGGCCTCTGCTTTGTATGAAGCGGCAAGGAAAGGCCACGAGGACACTATGGACGAGATGATTTCGCGTGGAGCTAAGTTGTGCATGGACGATGGCCAAGCAGCCTCAACGCTCTGCCAAGCTGTATTTGACGGAGATATTCTTACGTTGAGGCGACTCCTTAAGGCCGGGATTAAGGTGGACGCTGCAGACTATGATAAGCGTACTGCTTCCCATATTGCTGCCGCAGAAGGCAACGCTGCTGCGTTGAAGGTGTTGGTCGAATTCGGAGCGGACCTAACAGCTGAAGATCGTTGGCACAACACGGCGATCGACGAGGGCAAGCGTTCGAAGTCGCGCCACGTCTTGGCTTTCCTCGATACCGTTCGGACTGCAACTTAATCTAACGTCGTCCAAACAATATGTATGTTTTACTATACTGATGTTGTGATTTAAGATTAAAGCCACTTCAAGTCCATGCACATGGCGTAGCGTATTGCTCGAGTTCGAGTATGTCGAGAAAAAACTATATTACTATGTTCTATGATACCGTGGACGACCTGTTGGGACGATGGTACCCGTATCATGTGAAGTGGGTGGGGCGATGGCCAAATGGAGTGAACGCATAGCATGGTCCAGTACACAATTAGAAGCAGACTATGACAATATGTCATAGGAGGATGACAGCATGATTCTTGCTTCCCCGTCGTATTAAGCACTTTTTTCCACTTCCTACAGAGTTGAAGGTACTGTATGATAATACATGATTTGTGACGTCCGCGACTACGATACTTCCTCGCTACAGGCGGAAGATATATAAAAATCAAAATCAAGATTCGTGTATCTGAGTTTCTTTTCTCTGTTCTGCTCTAACTCCGTGCTCCAGGGCGTACTCGAAGATTACTGAGGAACAGTCTGGGGTAGGGTCACGCGGTCTCCTCCTTCAAGAGTCCACTTCGGCGTACCAGCGCATGTATCAGAATCCTTGTGAGGACACCACATCCTGACGGCGATTTGTAGACGAAAGATAACTCTGTATCAATTGCTTTGTACGTTCGCTAAGACATGAAGACGAATGCAGAGAGTGACGATAAAGTTTCTGATCTGGGGACTGCGACTGATCCGATAGGAACATTGCGAACACCCGAGAGACAGCCGCGCAGACTCGATCGCTCAACGACACTCTCCACTATTGCTGGACTAACCACCGCTTCGGCGAAAAGGATTATCGAGGAAGAAAACGTGCGAGGAGTCATTTTTCCGTGGAGCAAGGGCTACAAGGCATGGTGGAGCCTCACTGTCTTCGGCGCCATCATGACGTTCTTTACCGAGACCTATCAGATCGCTTTCACCCCCGCTGGACTCTACCCCTACGATGACGATTCGTCGATTATCGAATATTTGTTGCTGGCTGTGTTTACTATTGACATTGTCATCAATTTCTTCCTCGCGTTTCGAGATGACGAAGATGCGGTGGTATACGATCGAAATTCGATCGCCAAGAATTACTTGCATCTCATGTTTTGGATTGATGTTCTGGGAGTGTTTCCATTTTATGCTATTGCTTTGGCGTGTGCAGGCCAGATTGGCCAAGACAATACCACTACGCAATATTTAGCTCTCTTGGGGTTGGTTAAACTGGTGCGATTACACCGTGTGCAGAAACTGTTCGGCATTCTGCAGTACAACTCCAAGGTTTCGCTCATCTGGCTGACACTTGTGAGGAATGTTGCGGCAGCCTTGGTATGGTCCCACTTTGCTGCGTGTGTCCTGTACTTCATTGCTCGCCAATCCAATTTCGACCCTGATAACACATGGATTGGTAGTGAAGTCGAGGGCATGACTGCTTCGCAACGTTATGTGGTTTCGCTCTACTGGGCGATCGTCACCTTTGCGTCAGTTGGATACGGTGACTATTCTCCTGTCAACCCGGCCGAGAAGATCTGGGGTATCGTTTACATGTTGCTCAACATCATCATCTCTTCGTGGATTATTGGCTCAATGACCTTGCTGATTGTGAAGCAGGATGAGAAAACAGGTTTATATCGATCCACTATGCAGATTCTGCGCCAGTTTTCCTCTATGAATAAGTTCGATCATGTGATGCACAAGGGGCTCAAAACGCAGCTCAAGTTAGAATTCAAGAATCGGGAAGTCTCTGATGAGCAAGTTCTCAAACAGTTTCCAAGCGCAGTGCGCCGTAAGATCTTGCGGAAGCTTTACCTGCCGTCTTTGTTGCAGACGAGTTTGATGCAAAACACGAGGCAACAATTCGTTGATGCATTCTTGACAGGATGCACTGTGGAGATCTTTAGTCCAGGCGAGGAGCTTCTGCAACGTGGTTCGATTTGCTCCGATTTATACCTTCTGATCGAGGGTGTGATCACGCTTGTCAAGACCGCCGACCGCTCTGTGGGAGAAAGGCACGAAGGTGGACATGGTGAATCGAGCATTGGTGACAGTGACGTCGTGTTCGGCACTGGTAAAGGGATGCGTATGGAAGCTGGTGATTTCATCAATGAAGTTGGCTTCCTCACGGAGTCGCCGCAGGTCGAAACCGTTCGTACCAAGACTGTGTGCAAAACTTTGACGATGTCAAGGACCACTTATAATTCGATCGCGGAAGATCATCCGGGCAGCGTGGGGAAGGTTTTACAGAACCTTTTGGCGAAAGTGGAGGCCGCAGTAAACAAATCTACTTTGCAAAGCTCCTCTTCAGGATTGTCACGATCCCTCTCCACTTCGGACGACGGCTCGACGGATAGTTACGCAGCAGATGTTTTCCAAACCGTTGAGGGTGTAGAGTCAACAACTGCTCTGAGTGCTGTGCATGATCTGATTAAAATCCACATGGATAAACAGAAAGATGACAATACTACTCGTTTCCTGTTTGCTGCTGCACGCGGCGACTCGTCCCTGATCGCTCTGATGTGTGATCAAGGTTTTGATCCAAATGGGGCTGATTACGATATGCGAACTGCTCTCATGGTGGCCTCTATGAAAGGCAACACTGACGCCGTCAGATTGCTTTTGGAATACGGTGCGAATCCCGATCTTGTTGACATGCATGGGACGTCGGCGTTATACGAAGCCACAAAAAATGGTCATGACGACACGATGGAGGCGTTAATTGATCATGATGCACAATTGGCCATGAGTGAAGGTCTTGCTGCGTCGACTCTCTGCCAAGTTGTCTGCGATCGGGATATCATGACTCTCAAGCGGCTACTGAAGGCTGGGATCCAGATGAATGCCGCGGACTATGACAAACGCACAGCAGTCCATATCGCCGCTGCGGAAGGAAACATCGACGCAATGCGCATGCTGGTTGAGCATGGTGTTGACTTGACAGTTGAAGACCGGTGGGGGAACACGGTGCATGATGAAGCGCAGCGATCGAATTCCGCAGAGCTTTTGGAGTACCTTGAGACATTAAAGGCTGCATCTGACGGACCGCTGTTGGAGCCACAATCGAATGGGCCGCCGTTGGAGCCTCCAGAGGATGGGCTAGCGTTGGAGCCTCCAGAGGATGGGCCAGCGTCGGAGCCTCTTTGAGGTTGTCATTATGCAACAGGCAATGTTCGGTCGAACGAACAAACTTCGTCGAGACAAGCAAAACGACGCGTACATGTTGAAACAAAACATAAAGTTTAGTGAATAATCTACAACGGAATGTTCGAGTGCTTGCGAGGAATGTTGTCCAACTTCTTGTTGCGCAGAACCCGAAGGTCGTTGCAGATCAGCCTCCTAGTGTCCTTCGGTTCTATGACGTCATCGATGAAGCCTCGCTGCGCCGCAATGAGAGGATTTGCAAATCTGCTTGTGTATTCGGCAGTGTGTTCTTCCAAGTCCTGTCGCAACTGTTAGCTGTCTTGTCTTTATCGCGAGCATCTCCGTCACTTCGAAAGGCTTACCTTTCCTCTAAAGAGAATCTCGACTGCACCCTTGGCTCCCATCACTGCCACCTCAGCGCCAGGCCAGGCATAGTTGACATCTCCGCGGAGATGCTTGCTGGACATCACGTCATAGGCTCCGCCGTAGGCCTTTCGTGTGATGACTGTCACCTTGGGAACGTTGGCCTCGGCGTACGCAAATAGCAGCTTGGCACCGTGGCGAATGATTCCGCCGTACTCCTGAGCAGTTCCCGGCAAAAACCCAGGCACGTCAACGAACGTGACAAGCGGAATATTGAAAGCATCACAGAACCGGACGAACCGAGCAGCCTTAGTTGAGGCACCAATATCCAGACACCCAGCCAAGGTCAGAGGATTATTTCCAATAACTCCAACAGTGTGACCTTCAAACCGAGCGAAAGCAGTCACAATATTAGAAGCCATGTCAGGTTGAATTTCAAAGATGTCTCCATCATCGACACATTGACGAATGACATCTTTCATATCGTAGGGGGTGTTGGGATCATCGGGAACAAGTCTCTCGACTGCTGGGACCAATCGATTTGCAGGATCTGTGCATTTCTTGACTGGAAGTGTACTCTTGTCGTTGGAGCTTGGAAGAAAACTTAGAAGACGCCGCATGGCTCGTAGAGCTGCGACGTCGTTGGGGTAACTGTCGTGCGCAACACCACTCTTGCTCGTATGAGTAGATGATCCACCTAGTTCATCTTTGGTGACATCCTCGTTGGTGACAGTCTTGACGACGTCTGGTCCAGTGACGAACATATACGATGTGTCATCAACCATGAAGATAAAGTCAGTCATTGCTGGACTGTAAACTGCGCCTCCAGCGCAAGGGCCCATGATGACGCTGTTGATGAATCTGGGTTAGCAGTGTGCGAAGGAGAAGGTCAAGATCGCATTCAACTTTTACTCACCTGATTTGTGGTATGACACCCGACGCATCAACATTCGCTTGAAAGACGTCGGCATAACCTCCTAAAGAATCCACTCCCTCTTGAATGCGAGCGCCTCCCGAATCATTGAGCCCGATCACCGGGGCTCCAACTCGCATCGCCATATTCATAACTTTCATCATCTTCTGGGCGTGAGTTTCGGAGAGAGAACCTCCGAACACGGTGAAGTCTTGGCTGAAAGCATAGACAAGCTTTCCATCAACAAGACCATGTCCAGTGACGATTCCATCTCCAGGGATGTGAAGCTTGTCCATTCCAAACTCGACGCATCTATGAGCTTTGAGTTGATCAAGTTCAGCAAATGTTCCTTCATCAAAGAGGAGCTCCAAGCGCTCTCGAGCAGTCAGCGATCCTCGATCATGAAGCTTTCTGATTCGTTTCTCCCCTCCACCGAGAATTGCATTCTCGCGTTCATCGGCCAACTTTTGACGAAAGACGGCCTTGATGTAAGAAGGGTCTCTTTCAACAGCCAGTTGCTCACTGGCGAGACATGGTGTGGCGTGCAGATATCGCTGTGCTGCAACTCCAACCACACGGCTGGCATTGTGACGAGCCACGACAGCGCACCGACGCAATGCGATGGAATACGTTGGCATCATCGCGAATTTTGTGTATCCTTGGTTCTGTTCTCCTTCGTTGTATGGAATTGATGGTTTTATGGACGCGGAAGATAATTGGGCGGATCTAAAAGAAACAGAGGTCGACGCTCGCAATGCGAACTGCATATGAGAACTCAAATCAAAGGTAGAATCAATAGCATACTGTACTGGTACCAGGTACTCCGAGTACGAGTCGCACATGATGGTCCGAGGCAAATCCTTGAACGACTTTCCGAGTACACAAGCGACAGACGCACCCGTATGCCAAGTCCAGTATTGGAACATTATAGAGCATCCCCACCCGTCACGCTATTTTTTTTGTCCACGGACACCAAGTACAGTAGCGTTTATAGAAACCTATTTTCGGCAACTTTTGGTGTCTTTCTTGCACCAGTGCAACGCTACTTCTGGCGTGCTTTTTTGCACCCGCAACGCTAAAAGCCAAAAAATATTGCAATTTTCCTCACACAGTATCATTCTACTGCGTCAAAGTGGATGTCATCGCATCGTCGTCATCGGACGAAACGAAGATGTGAAGTTTGCGTGCCATACCAGGTACTACGAAACGCATCGAAGTACAAGTACAGCAATGATTGCTTCACAAGAACAACTTTGATTGGAAAAATTCAAGTACTGTTGCACTCCGTTAAATTCCTACTGTTCATACTACAGTACAAGTAACCTGATTCGAATGGTTCGACAATGCATTCGGATGATTCGATTACATTACTCCTTTGAGTCGAGCAAGTCAAAAACAGGCACGCTATTCATTCTATTTTCATTCTTTTCACCATTGATATAGCGTGTCAAGAATGAAATAGCGTGACCAAAATGTCAAAAGGCCCAACCGGTGGTATAATTTTTGGACATTTTCGTCACGCTATTAGACCATTTTTGCAAAATAGCGTGACGGGTGGGGATGCTCTTAAGTTGTGTACGCATTTTGGAAAAAATAGCATTTTCCGTTTTTTTTTCGTTGAGGGCGTACGATATATCAAATATGCTCTCGGAGTCGAATGTACTATGGTACTTGTACTACCGCAAACCGCAAACCGCAAGTACCAGGTTGCTCATACTCTCATACATTCATATGTTATACCAGTTAAAAATGGCTTTGAGTCATTAAAAAACACCATGTTGGACTAAAAAGTTCTCAATGAAAATCTGACGCAATGCAATCAACTTCAAGTGCCACACATGTCGATCATGCTTTATGCTTCATCATGGTTGAATCATTTCTATACTGGACAAAGAATTCATGAAGATATTGATGCTTTTAGAAGCGTCGTTCTCGGTTTAATGGCTCTAAGCAATTTACTCGTTTATATTGATACCTGAATATTTTTCAATATTTGTCCGTTGAGTTTTTTTACCCCATTCAACATAATCTCATCATCGTCGTCATCCAATTTCTTTGTACTGCTACGCTGATTCTACGTCGCAATTTGGTAACACGCCAAAACCTAATATAATTCATCACGTGAAGTACATGGCGTGGGAACTACAGTTAAGCAGCTATCTATATTTCTCGCAATGATTAAAAAAAATACTGCATGGAATGTCTACATAAAATTGGTGGCCCGGCTCAATGGTGGAAAATTTGAGATGTGCAAAATCTCCGAGGTACCAACATCCAGTGCGTTCAGCAAAACCCCGGCTTCCAAAATGCCTGTTTTGCACTGCAAAGGAAAGTAGGTGCACATGGCAAGGAACGTCATTGCCGTATGTGAAGCAGTAATTAGAATGATATTGAGCACCTTTTTTGTAGAGGTCGTGAAAATTACACCATTTAGTGGCTCAATTTTTTTTAAGGGCTCAAAGCCATTTTTAACTGGTACCTCACATATGCACATATGTATGCATGCGTACCTGGTACCAGGTACAGGTACAAGTACAGTGTAGCTCATAGCTCACATCATACCTCATCCTGCATCACATTTTGACATGTACTCCAGGACTCAGGAGTTTGGGACATTTAAATTCCCTCAGTTGTTGCAGTTACAGATTCCAGAGAAGAATTGTTTTGCAATACTACTAGTAGAATTTGTGTTGAAGGAATAACAATACACACAATTGGTGTTATCGTAATTTTGAAAAGAAAAGGTGCTCAATTGCTAAAAGTCATAAACTCTCATATTGCTTGTCATCTCACTTCATTGCCACATTGTGGTTGGAAAGGTTTTTGTTCAATTCCCCGTCCTTTCTGTTATCTACCTGCATGGGCATTCATGGGTGGTCTACGTGGTTACAGAAACACCGTGAAATACGATATATTGTTACCTTTTCAATACATGGTACTGGAGTACCATAGTGTACATGCACACCATCCGTGCACGAAACGTGATGCTGGTACCTGGTACTTGTACACAGTTCACACATGCCAGTGCATACAATCCGGGACTTGGACCTTGGAACGTGACAAGCGAAAACTGAGAACACAGAACACCCAGCCCCAAATTGTCATACAGAGAATATCCGCTTGGGGATGCGAACCGAAGACTAAAACTCAATTAGGTCGAAGGTGCTGCCAGCAGTGGCAGCAGCAAGGAGAATTGTCCGGTTCCCATCGTTGCGAAAGAACAAGTTCTTCGCTCGCATCAATTCTCTTTGATAAAGATGCAGCTCCCGACTCAACAGATCGAATCGTTCGATGAAAATGAACATCGACGAACCTATCAATTGGGACGCAAACAAACGCATCAAATTAAAGAGCAACGGTGTAATCGTAGATCCTAGTAGGGGCGCCATTACGTTCCATCTAGTTAGGACACCAAGTCTGTATGACGTTACAGACAATTTGGAATCAAAACTTAGGTATATATCATCATAAAAAGTATCTCAAGGCAGTTTCTTCCTTCCCTCGTAGTATCAAAACATGCTTCAGCAAGTTATCACGCATAACCTTGTCGAGCGCTGGTGGTGGTTTAGGCCAACACAACGAAGCTCCACTGTTTTCAGCTTCTCTTTGTCTGCTCCAAAGTGCGCCGAAACTCCAATCATGAGAGGCTGTCGATTGCCTGGTACCATCCTCGTAAACTCAGCTCGGAGCAGCCGAATAAGCGCCGACCCAGAGCCTTCGTGATTGGAACTGTCTGGGATGAGCTTCAGGCGCTCCTCCACCAAGATGAGATCAAAATTTGTCGCAGCATCGAGTTGATGGATGCGGTTGATAGCTTCTTCGCTCGACTTCGCAGTGACGACGTTTGCGTAGGGTAACATGTGTTGAATAGCCTTCGCAAAGAGCCTCGCACACAGATCGTGTGGATCAATAATTAGAATGTTTTTCAGTTCATGCCGCGTCAAGTCCTGCAGGGCAATCTCGTCCTCGTTTTCATCCGCTGTTAGTCGTGCGTTGGTAAAGAGGGCCTGCCTGGACACGTTGCGTGTTCGCACAAGCCTCCCGGTACCGGTCGGCACCAATTCCATGGTCTGAGAACAAACTAGCTCCAAGGCACTACGGCGGAATTTTTCCATCTCCGACGGAGAGAACCATGTTAGCTTGTGCTCCCGGGGGTGCCGGACGAACTCAAAGACACAAACGCGAGCGTCAAATCGCACGTGTCGTACGACGCAAGATCCCTCGCTTGTTGATGCCGACACCATGGATGGCACAGACTCATTTGACTTATTGCGAAGGATCGATGTTGGTGCATGGGAAAGGCTGCCGTGTTGGGGACTGATTATAGGGACGACAATCGCTGGTGGACAGCGAGTATGAGACGACAACTGGTGTTTGGTGTAAGAAGGGCTACCCAAGGGTGCAAGGGGCTCCATTGGAGGTGTAACTGTACGTTTGAACGGGGGAATAGGCATTGAGAATGGAATCGATCTCCAAACTTCGGAAGATGTTGGACCCAGTGGTGGGATCGAAGGGAGAGACTCGGGGCTCACAGAGCTAACGCAGATGGGCGAGAGTTCATCCTTGGGGGTTGCGAACAATTTTTTGAATGGAGGAGACAAGGGAATCTTGTCATAATCTGCTTCGAGATCGCTCAACGAGTTCAATGAAGGCACCTTCTTGACACATGTAGAGATTTCGTTGCTTCCTGTGGCGCGGGTCTCTTGCTTCTCGATTATAGACTGCGAATGATGGAGGACAGGAAAAATCACACGGCGATGCTTCGCAGGGTTCGGCACCTTCATCGTCATATCGCGATACTGCTGCTCTTGTTGGGGTGGTTGTAGAGGTCGATCTGTTGTGTTCATCAATTTACTCTTTTGAATTGGAAAGCATTCTTCTGGGAGGTCTGAAAAAGTGTTCATGTGAGGTCTCGATTTTCTTAGAGTGGCGGGTGAAAGAACAAGGCCACGAGGAACAGGCTTCGCATGGGACGTTCCCATGGTTCGCATTGATTTAGCCACTACTCCGGTACTCGCGCCTTGCACTTCAAGGTTCACCAGTTTATCCGCATAATGAATTTCAAGGCTCTTGTATACTCCAAACAAGTCAAGAATGCTTCGAGTAAAACTTACCAATGCCCGCCGGAACTCTCATCGGCGCTTCCATGTGAACAACAATAGGAGTACTGTACGCAAATCGCGAGCCGTAAGCCAAGGCAGCGATCATTGTTGAGATGACTCGATGTTGTTCACGATCGCTGCGTTGGCTGAATAACTTTTGGGGTGTGCGTGTATGAAAATTTGGAAATCAATTGAGGCGATTTCGAGTCATCGGACCAAGAAATTGCTGCCCCGGTCGAACCGCAGTCCCAGCTCCCGAGATCCTTGTTCTTTTTCTGTGGCTCAGAGTTTTGATGTCACTTGACACCTTGTCAAGAGGCGAAGCGAACACTTCAACTCCCAATCAAAGAATTTGGATCCCACTGCGCCATGACACCAACTGCCCCAAAGCCCCAGGTACGTTCTGTACCAATTGCTGCGTGTGATATCAATGATCACTGCCGTCACAAAAACCAGATCGAGACATATAAGACATAACTGCTCGACCAGTCTTTCCGTGCAGTACCACCATGTACGGTGAAGCGTACTCCCGTACGCAGATACCCAGATTCTACTTCTGTATCTGGTACAAGTACTGTAGTACCGTTGCGTAGCTATTGTACAGTAGAAGCTATGTAGGCGAGCGTCTCCACGACGGAAGTTCCCGAATCAAACCGCGGATCCCATTAGAATGTAGTGATGTTGCTCACAATGCTAGTTTACGAAAAACTTGAAGGTTCTCTCTCCATCGGAGGAAATCTCGAGGTCATTGAATCATTTACATATTCTACCTATCATTTTGGGTAGAGAGGCTAATCGTCACAGTAGAGGCATCACATTTCTCGTGCAGGGCATCGAGTTGATCTCAAAACATCGCGCACGAAACTCGGGATGATATTAAGGATATCGTGGACCGGATGCATGCCAAAGCGTCACGTCGATGACGAAAGTCAGTTGTATCGATGCCATGAGCGAAATCAAACAGTCTCCAGATTTGCACTCGCATCATTGCAAGTCAATGTTTGAATCTGATGTTGCCCCCCAATCGATGGTGGGTTCAGTGGCACTTCCAAAGGCATCAATTCCTACTGTACATTCGGAATACGGTTGACGCAGCTGAGTCGGGTTCTTTCACCTCCAGGACCTTGATCGGATCGACCGTTTCCAATCCCCATGTATTGCAAATGATGCGGAAATTATCCACGCGATTTATCAGCTTAAGGAGGTCAGGTTCCAATTCTCGAACAGACTCGGGCAATAGGTATAGGACTAGGACAGTTGGCATGGGCAGGCCCATGAACCGTTTGTCAACATCGGCTGTCCCATCATTCGACTCTGCCTGTGCCACCAAGTGATTCAACACATCTCGCAAATCTGCATGAACTGCACGTATTTTGCTCGCGCCATTGTGGTCTTTGATGAAAGATTCTGACAGTTCCCCAATCAAATGTTGAAAACGTTCCATCAAGTCTTGTTCGACTTCAACTCCAACGCAGTATTGCGCCCTCCCATGGACGAGCGCCTCTAGACAAACGCGACCGTCGCCACAACCCAAATCGTAAAGCACATCCGTCTCGGAAACCGACGCAAACTCGAGAAGTGCATGAATTGTCGGTATGGATGTTCCACAAGGTGGAGCTAGAGAATCGCCCTCCATCCACTGCCCGACTCGCAGCGGATTGTCGTCGTCGTCGACGTCATCATCGTCCGGCAGGTCGTCACCAGAGGAATTCTTGTCCACATTTGTCAGAGGCCCATTGTAGTCGTTGTATCCATACATATTCGCCATTGAGAAATACAAGCTTTATAGTCTCCGTACTTTGGCAATAATGACATTGTCATCTGTTAGGTGAGGCGGTCGAGGGAGCATGTGTCGTGCACTTCTGGAGTCGTATCGTCCTATCCAAAGCATCCAACCAGATACCGGTACCAGCGCCCAACACTCTACTACCAGGTAGTATGTACCTGGTACAAGTGCCTGGTATTCCAGCCTTCATAAAAATGAGCTGTTGAGTTGTGACGGACGTACTGACGAGTACTCCAACGTGTCACGTGGAAGTTACAATTTTTTGCATCACTTGCGCGACATATCCAACCATTCTGAATACAACTCTGAATACTAGTCTACTTGTGTGCACGGGAGTGCCGTTGCACTTAATTGCTGTTGATCATTGATGACGACACAATACCCATACCATTGCGTACGATAGATTGACTATCGTTGCCATCAGACCTTGCTGGAGACCAGATTTGTGTACCATAGACGTAGACTGACCAGTTGTCATGTGGGCAAGGCTCGGGAAGGTAGTTTCCTTGTTGTTGTTATGTTTCACTCTTGTGGCAACGAGAAGGCTCCCCACAGCAACAATTCTTCCCTTTGGCAGGGGAAACAACGACGAAGAGAAGAGACGATCCCCTCCAGGATCATCGGGTTCGCCAAATGATCAGCACGATCGGCGGGATCGGCCTCCGCCACCACCACCGCCACCTCGAGGTGCTGAGAACATCGTACAATCTGACGAAACATCAGCATCCGAAAGGGGACAAGTCCCGTTTCCAGAACGCCCTCCTCAGTTTTGGGCTCCCGAACCGTTTGAACCACACGGAGGACACCCGCCTCCTCCAGGATGGATCGGGCCTCCGCCAGATTGGAGTCAGCATCAACAGAACCAATGGCAGCAACATTCGAACATGAACAACAACATGCACAACGCAGATCTGGAAGATTTCCTAGTCCGCGAAGCGGCCCTCCTGACGGAACTTGAAAATGCAACAACATTACTCGCGGCATACTGGCAACGCGATGATTTACATATGCGCCAGTTGGATGTTCTCACGGAACGTGTCATGGAAGCTGAGGCCGCTGCTGCGGCCGAACGGAACTCTGTGCTCGAATACCAGGCGAACTGTACTGAACTCGGACGAACAGTGGCACTCTTGCAAGATGAAATTGAGGAATGGACAAACAAATGTCGAAATCTTACTTTGCAGAATGAGAAGGACGCAGCTCGAATGGAAAAGATGAAAGACGAGCTCAAAGAACGTAATCGAGAAGTCGAGGATCTCGCGACGATGATCGAGAGTGCTAGATTAGATAGCGAACGAGATCGCTACCTTGTGGAAAGGAATAGTAGAAAGAAGAAACGAGGCTTCTTTGCTTGGCTATTTGGGATAAATTCACGGGAAGAGGAAGACGAGGACAAGTTGCAGGTAAGTTGTCCACCGGTGTCTAGGCTCCGCCATCCCTTGCCACCCATTTTGCCTAAACCAACCATAGAGTGCACAGGAGTTCGCGAGATCTACACTGCTGCGTGCTCTGCAAGCAGAAAGAGATTCAGTAAACGAGCTGGATAATGCGTTATCCATCTTGCAGCAAAACAACTCCGCAATTTCAGAAATGGTCCACTCCAGAGATATGTTGATTGATGAGTTGAATAATCGTGTCGCTGTCTTTGAAGAGGATAAGCTGGTCTTGAAAGCAGCCCTAAAACAGCTCCAAAAGGAAATGAAAGAGGAGGGACCAAAGACTCAAAAAGTTATTGACGATTTGAAGACCGCTCGCGCAGAGGTGGAACGACTGAATTCTGAACTGACCAGTGTTCTCGCGGAACATAAAGCCGAGGTTTCGCTTTTGGAAGACATCATCTCCCAGAAGCAGGCATCTATTAACTCTAGCGAGTCGAACATGACAGTAATTGGAAGTTACGTTGACAAGCTTGAGGAACGATTGGCTACCTTTGCATTGGCGAGACGAGACATTGACCTTCGAGAGGAGAAGTGCAAGGAGATCGAAGAGCGTGCGTCATTGCTAGAAAAAGAGTGTAACGAGCTGCGAGAGAAAATGAGCTCTTATGACACCGATCACGATGAATTGAAGAGTCTCTTGGCAGATCTTGTCGACGAGCGGGCTGAACTACAGAGGGAAAATGCGGCCCTGCGAAAAGAGAAGAGCAGCCTTGTAGCGGAGGGAAGCAGGCTTCGAGACACCATATCGTCTCTTGAAATCGATGTCGACAGTCTTGCGAAGTACGTTTCAGTTTGGGAGACTAAAGTTGCGGATCTCGAAAGCATCGTCGAGAACCAGTCCAGCGAGCTTCGGCAAAGTGAAGAACAAGGAAAAGAGCTATCTAGAGCGTTAGAAGAGAACACAAAGCTACTGGAAAACATCAGGCAACAGCAAGTTCGAGCACATGAGATTGAGCCGTTGCTCCAAGAGGAAAGTGCCGACGACGAACAAACCAAGGAGCTTCATCATGTTCAGGACGATATACCGCCGCCTCCACCACCACCGCCTCCACCAGCCAATTCAGAAGATAGCTTGATATTCGACGTGGAGGAAGACTTTTCGCCACAACCAAATGAAAGATTGGAAGTTGATTCCTCCGAATCTTTTGATGGACAGCGTCCTCCAGACTCCGAGCTAGAGTTATCGCAACACGAGTGGTCGGTTGGAAATGATCTGGATAGTACTGAACCAATCTATGATTCGCGAGTCCTGGACGAACCAGGTCATCCTGGGCAACGTTGGGGTGCTCAGGATCCCACTGATGACGTAGAAGACCCACTTCCACGTCAAGTGGAAGAAGAAATCCTCGACGAGGGGGACGATGTTCAACGGTGGGATGGGCAGGATTCTTCGGCATCGTATGGCCCAGACGCGACACCTCCTGATACATCGGAGGATGAAGACGTCCTTCAATCTTGCGATGATCAACAAGTGGGTGAGCAGGACCCTCTAGATAGGCCTTTGGATTCAGATGCTGTCGAAAATCTTTCTCTCGAAACATCTGTCGGACAAAGTCTCCACAATTACGACGATGTCAGCGCTTCCGAGGGTATTTCTGAGTTCGACTTTCAACGTTCCGAAACCGGCACATTGTCATCAGAAGCTCTCACTGAAACTCAGGATTCTGCGGTTGTTCCCGAACTTCCTAATGACGACGCCACGCACCAAATGCCGAGTCAGGCCACTCTTAATGTGGATGCGCGACGTGCTAAGGCTTTGCCACCGAAGAATCCGCGTCGCAAGGTTCCGTTTCGGGCAATTCGAAAAGCTTTCTCAAGGACGACAGGTATTCATGGTCTCATAACGCCATCATCAATGCCGCATCCGACGAAACGAGATAAGCGGCTAGCCAAGCAGGAAAGCCGCAGCAAAGGTAGCTAATTTAATTTCCCAATGAAGTCGTGTTCACTCACTGTGCGTGCAATAGAAGCTGTGCTCTAGGTCGACCACCTTTTTGAGGCGCAAACGGCACTATGAAGTATGAAACAGTGCAGATGCGCTTGTGACAATCGAAAGCAAACATTGCAGGCATCGACACTAGTTGCGAAATGCACTCGACTTCCTATGTTGAAGTTATTTTCTATAAATTGTTTCCCACGACGCGCACAGAGACAGGAGATGCAGAGAGCGCCCTACATTGCATATGCTCCTCCAAGAGACCTGCCTTGAGAAGCAGCTGATGGTAATGAACCCCCTGCTGCCTTTACTCGTTTACAAGCCTCCCCTCTCGCCGCTCCACTTTGGCCATAGGTACAGAGTGCTTGATCGGCCGATATCTTCGGTATGCATTTGGGGTCTTTTTTGGGGTCACAATTCTTTTGATCATTCTCAAGTGTAGACGCGGCAAAGGCGTCCATATCGAGAGCACTAGCGGCAGAGCCAGCAACACCTGTGACTGAAACGCCGAAAAGTATGCTTTCCAGCATTCTACGGCGACCATGGGCCGCCTCATGCTCACCAAGAGGTGGTACAAACGTCACTCGATTGGTTGCAGGTGAGTGAGACACGATATTGCTGAAGACATCTGGGTTATTTGCCACAGACGACAGACCAAGGGCTTGGAAGAGGGAGTGGCTTCGCATCGTGAAAGTGTTCGTGACGGTGTGGTTGTTGTGAATTGTGATGTGCAGTGATAGGTGATAGGGTGATAGGTGATGGCGTGACAACGATGTTTTCACTAAGATGTGTTTATATTTTATGTGATGGGAAGTGGTTGAAGTACGTGAACATTCCTGGGAAGTCGGAAGTACTCGTACGGCAGTTTTGCGTGTGCGCCATCCGATGATTACCCCTCGACTGCGTAAGATCGACGTCATCAGAAAAGGGATTTAATTAGGCTAATATTTTGCTTGCGTCACATTCGTTTGTCGTGGAGCATCTGCCATGTACGGTCGTGTTGTCATTCATGGTACTGGTACTACGTGGTTCGTACCAGGTGTGAATCGTGCCGTTACATCAGGCATCAGGCTCACGATTGTTCGCCATTGTTCATCTGTAGGCGTGCAGGGGTTCTACAGTACTCGAGTACTGAAGTACGCGGAACACAGAACAGTCGTAGTGGAGTACTGGAGTACGTGCGTACACGGCGCAAACCAGTGCAGGAATGTGGCCGTATAGTGTCGAATGTATAATACTCGGCGTAGAAGTACTGTAATGTCAAGTTTCAACCAGGAACTCGATAGATGCATGAACCTTCACTCTCTACTCTCTAGCTACAAGTAGTACTTGTAGCCTCTAGCTAAATACTCGGAGTATAGTAAATGCACCACACCGTTTGGTTCGACGAGGCTTCCCTCCATTTACCAGTATTAGATTTCCCCACTAATAGAGTAGAGTCTAGTAGAAGCCCTCACCGAAACCGATTAGTTCTCAACTGTCACTTTCGGGCAAAGCCTAGTAGAATGGTAGAGCTTTACTGGAGCCTAGTGCAGAGGATGTATTCAAAATGCGACGCAGTCTATCCAGAAAGAAAAAAATTTAATAGCACAGTATGCAAGGAATATAGTACTTCGCCAGCATCGAGACGAATTGCTTAGCTCGGCAATACGCCTCCATGAGAACGCCAAACACCCCAGTCGGCAAAATTTGAGGCATCCGCACCTGCATTTCCAACAAAAGCATTGTACCCACCCCCAACAATCTTGCCTTATCGTGCATGATTGAAAATGTTAATTACATGAGTTGTCCGTCCGCGCGTTCTGACGTGCTGGCATCTTCCGGTTCACGTCGCGACTCTGAACGCTTCTCTTCTGCGTTGACTCGTTCCGATTCCTTTCCACTGCCCTCTTCCAGTCCTGATTGGCGGGGAGGCATGGCGTCTGTATCATGTTTGTGCCTCTTGTCCACACCCCCTGAATTTGCTTCTGTATCAGAAGTATCGACCTGCAAACGCTTCGACAAAGATTTAAAACTGCGTACTTCCTTGACCTCGGCGTTTATCAGCTTTGCGCCATCTGCCTGGACCAGAGGCTCAGCTTGGATCGCGTGTCGATCCTCGGCATTTCCCACCTGTTCAGCATCTTGAGCATATTGCGAGCCATTCACAAGCTCATGATTACAAACCTCGTCGGAATCACCCTCCTCTCCTTTGTCGACGCTTTGAACACTCGTTTCTACGAGCAGACCTGCTGTCGACTCTGACTCGTGAAGTGCGCGTGACAATTCTCTCTGGTTGGATCCCTCCGAACTATCAAGATTATCTCCTACTTCGTGCGTTTCTGAGGCCATCCCCATTTGACGCTTATACTCTCGTACAAGATTCATCTGCTCACGAAACGCCATCTGTAAGAGTTCGATGCGATCATCCAGACGATAGTATCGACGTCCAGTGACAGGGTCAACGCGACGGGGTAGCCCCATGTATTCTTCATAAAAATCTTCAACAGAGTCTGCCTTGGGGCAATTGGTAGCTATCCCTTGGACTCCGAACCGGAGCGAGGCGAATACAATGTGATGCAGCAAGATTCTAGCGACTCCATCATATGCGATGGGTTGAACTGGTTGATTCCGATCCAGATTGGAGCGTCGAATCGACTCGAAATTGAATTTGGGGTTTACTCGAATTCCTCGAATTAGAGTTATCCGGTTCCCGTTCCCGTAGTCATCCACAATACTCCGTTCAAAGTAGGCCACTCCAAGGATATCACCATCTTCCCCCATCAGTTTAATCATCTCACAGCCTGGATCAAAGAAGTGACAGCGTTCCACCCACCAATCAGACCATGGTAGAGCTTCCGCATAAGGAAGTACTTTGTCAATTTCCCACCACGTTGCTAACGTTGGTCCATCTCGGCTAGTGGCGCGCTCAATTGAACCAATCTGGACAACGCCAGCGTGATTCTTCAAAAACAGCAGCTGGCCTTGAGTATAGCAACTCAAAAGCCGAGTAGTCTCGTCCGGAACACTTCCAAGAGATTCATCTTGTATTATTGGTTCAAGCACGAACATTCTAAGGAAGACGCCTGCAGCATACTCCAAAGTTTGACCATACCACGCTGGACTTTTCGCAGCCTCACTGGGATTCGAGAGCTTTAGTTCCTGATGAGATTCGGCGTTTTTATGTTCAATGGCCACCTGGGTGGTACTCGGAGTAGTTGGGACGGTTTTTAACGCTTTGTCAATACCAACCGAAGGTGTTCGGAGTTGAACGCGATCCTCCCGAGGAATCGCCACAGGTCCGTCGAATCGAGCACCTCTTTTTCGTAGTCCTCGTTCACCAAACATGGCATGCAGTGGAACGAATGAATAGTAAGGGAATGATACCTAATAATCAGGACGTTCCAGCGTCGCCTGGGATGTGAGATTTTCCGATGCAACAATTACAAGCGATGAGCGAAGTATTGTGTATGCTTATCATAGTATCATAGTGCACTGAACAAGGTACGATAAAGCACCAGACAACGACTCGCACTGTGTGGTTCGTGTTTCAGTCGTTTTTTCGTTTCGTATCGTTTGAATACGGACGATACAGTACGGAAACCGCTAGTACAGTAGTAATCAGAGACAAGAGCAGACGTAGACACAAGTTTATCGTTTACTACTTTTGTACGCTTCTTGTGTTACTACTTTATCGTTTATCTCGTCTTCTCTAAGGTAAGAGTCGGCCGTTACGTACACATTTGAACGGTTTATCAGACCCAACTGGAGGGTGAAAGAAAGGATTTGAACGAACGGGTGAGACGGAAGCGGCGGGTACAATTCTCATGGGCATTGCCAATTTCGTACCTTGACATTCTTGCGAATTCGTTGCACTTTCGAGGATTACCGAAAATATTTATACCACGGCCTACAGCGGAATTCGTAGAAGCGTATCTTTTACTCCGTTACGTACCTTATGGTACTCGATATACTTTGCTCCTCGACATGTACTTGAGGTACTCGATATACGCTGTTCGTAACTTGTTTGGCCACATGGCGGGCGTCAGCGATCGGTACCGTTTGCCCACGTTCTATAATTGGCCGTTGGCCCCGTGAGGCACCGCACGATGAGGTCAGGACTGATCACCCTGTACCGACCGGAATGTGACCCGCCTCACAACCTACCCATAGTGGTACGGCCCGGAAGACAAACGCAATGTACACCTAGGTGCTAACTCGAATGATATTCATACGCAGATGGATGCTGAACCCGTTGTCGCCGCAGCTGTTGCTGAACCCGAACCACCAAACCCTGTTCATGAAGTACTTACCATTTGTGGTATTGCAAATGCTGCTAATCGCGAAACTTTCATTAATATTGAGGACTCGACTCCATGGAAGCGTTTGCCTCCATGAACGGCGACTCCGATGTTTCGGAGATGGCTAAACGAATGGCCTCAAGGCCAACTGCTACCGGGAGAGTAATCCTTGGAACGATGCAAATCAAAAGGCTTCAGGCCTTAGTCTATTGGGTGAAAGACCACGACAAGCGTGGCCTACAGGCACAGCCTGAGATGTGGACTCGAGAAGTCATGTTGGCAGCAATGGCGAGAAAGGAATCTGACCACAACCTTGATAAGGTTGACATCGACATAATTGACCCCGGCAAGTGCCAGACCGATGCTGGTTGGGATAACTGGCAGATCGGCTTTGTGAACAAGCTAAGCGCAATCATGGGGGCCGAAGGTCCCAATCGACTATGTCGTACGCCCTGAATGGGATTACACCGACGAGTTGTTTCTCGACGATGATGAGATGAGGCGCTTCCAGATGCCACTAGAAGGCGAAAACTTCAAGCGTGACAACAAACTGGTATTCCAGATACTGAAATCGGCTTGTATTAAGTCCGATGCTTGGACATGGATCCAAAGTTACGATCGCACTGCGAATGGCAGAAGAGCATGGTTGGCGCTTGTTGCGCATTACGATGGCACGGGAGAGTTAAACAAACGTGTTGAAAAAGCTAAAGAGGAAATCTCTCGCTTGCATTATAAGGACGAGAAGGTGTTCCCGTTTGAGAAATTCGTCACGAAGCTCAAGGAGAACTTCCATGTATTGTCAAAAGATAAGAGCGAGGAATTAACTGAGAAGCAGATGGTCGACAAGATGCTTCTTGGTATCCGTTCTACGGACGCAAGTATCACGTCTGCAAAGGTCAACGTCTATCAGAACTATCGCGCCAACTTCGATAAGGCCGTTGAGTTCTTGTCTGGACTAATTTCGAGCATTCATGCCGCAGCCCAGTTGGATTATGCCAACCGCCACTCGGGCAACAAACGCCGATATGTCAGCGCAATGGGATCCAATGATCAGCGTGGCGGCCGTGGCAGGGCCCGTCAAGGCGGCGGTCGTAGTGGCCAACGCGGTGGTCGCAGCAACGGACGGGGACGAGACGGTCGCGGACGCGGGCGTGGCAACGAACGCAGAACATATGCGAATAACGTCGATATCACTGACCCTCACCGGAATTTCACTTCCGATGAATGGGAGCGTCTTGGCTCTATGCGCTCCTACGTCATACAGTTGCGAGAAGGCGGCCGTGGTGGCCGCGGAAGAGGCGACCAGAGTTACCAAGGAGCAATACAAATCGAACGACTAGCAGTGTATCTGCAGCGAACCCGAACTCCAACGAGACGACGAATACATCTAGTGCGCCGGCTGACCAGTCGGTTGTGTCCGACATAACGGAGCGTGGCTCCCAAAACGGTCGTAGCTTCGGTCGCGGCGCGTACAACACCTGACTCGCAGAGGCCAGTGGTGCACGTCAGGCGCAGGCACACGCGTTAATTTCAAGTGCAAGGCGCACGGGCCCCACACACCATAAGCCCAATGAACCAACCCCTGGCAACATTGCCATCAATGAGATCGATAACCACGCTGACACCACGTGTGCTGGACCGAATTGGCGTTTGCTCGAACTTTCGGGCGAGTACTGCAATGTTTCTCCCTTTTCTGCGGAGTATCAACCGAAGCCAGATGTCCCGATTGCGAAGTGTGCTACGACGTACACGTGTCCCACAACCGGCGACTCTGTCGTCCTGGTCGCTGACCAAGTGCTGTGGTTTGGCAGTGATTTACACTGCTCCTTAATCAACCCCATCAGATCCGAGCCCATGGCTACGGCGTTTGTGATGATCCATGGGATCCGCACCGACCGATTGGCCTTGATTTGGATTCCATTTTTATTCCCTTACCGTTTCGGGACCGAATCTTTCATTCGAGTCACGCGTCCCCACTGATTGGGAAATGTCGAATCTACCGATTGTCGAAATTACTTCGCCGACTTGGAATCCCGCGGACATGCACATGTCTGCACCGCGTCGGAATCCAGCGCGTGCCGTCGACTGTATATCGACCGCTGGACGGGATATATGGTCCCATTCGACTGCACCCCGACGGCGATCTTCCCACTTCTGACCCGCGTTGCGTGTCTTCTTTGTATGCGAATGCTATTCTCGTGTCCTCTGCGCTTACGGGGACGCACGGTGGGATAAGCGCAACGATCACGAGCGAACGACACTCGACTGTAACCTTTGAGAATCTAAGTCGCAAATGGAATATTGGCCTCGAGACGGCCAAGCGAACCCTTCAGGTAACTACCCAGCGCGGGGTAAGAACGGCGGTTCACCCGTTGCATCGAAGATATCGTGTTGATCACTTACACCTGAACCGGCGACGCCTAAACGGGGACTGGTTCACTGATACCTTATTCTCGAAGGTCATATCAATCCAGGGTAACACGTGCGCGCAAGTATTCACTAACGGATCGTTCACCACGGTCCATCCTCTCGATTCGAAATCGAAAGTCGCTCGGGCGTTGACCGAATTTGCCGACGATGTTGGCATTCCCGACTCCTTATTGTCTGATGGAGCTCCCGAAATTGTTGGTCCTAAGACTGACTTTATGAAGGAGGTAAATCGTTTGAAGATCAGGTTAAAGCGATCTGAGGTTGGACGATCGAATCAGAATTACGCGGCCGAGAGAGAAATCGGCGAGCTCAAGAAGCGATGGAGGAATCGCATGCTCAAGCGGAAAGTCCCACCTCGTCTGTGGGATTATGGTCTGGTCTATGAGACTAACATTCTAAACAGAATTCCTCGTGGCCAACAACTGCGCACCGGGATTGAGATTGTCACCGGTGAGACACCAGACATATCCGAGTGGATCGACTTTGAGTTTTACGATCGCGTATGGTACTATGACCAGAAGAAAATCGAAATCGACGGCAGCGGGCGACGTCTCGCGCGATGGCTTGGTGTTGCCCACCGGGTCGGGAGCGATCTATGCTATTGGCTACTACTTGAATCCGGCAATGTAATTGCCCGAACTACGGTACAACATGTCGTACGTGACGACTACCTGAACAATGACGTCAAAACCGAAATCGAGAGTTTCGACCGCGCAGTTGACGAGCGTCTGTCAGATCAGAACTTTATGGTTAATGCAGCTGACGGATTTTATATCCAAGACGAGTTTGATGAGGTGCCGAGTGGCACCGTACGCACCGATGAAGATTATGGTGATATGGATACCCCTGACACGTTGGATGCCGACGACATCAACGACGACGTAATTGACAAGTATTTGAATGCAGAACTAATATTCGATGTCGGTACCGGCAGCGAACGCAAAGGCCGTGTGGTCAAACGTGCAAAGGGTACCTCTGGCGAACCGATTGGTCGTGCACATTCCAACCCCCTGTTCGATACCCGAGAATACGTTGTGGAGTTCACCGATGGATCCACTGAGAACTACTTCGCAAATGTGATTGCAGAGTGCATGTATGCACAGGTTGACTCTGAAGGAAATCAGTATCAATTATTGAGCGAGATCACTGACCACAGGTCTGACAACTCGGCGATTCAAATCGCAGATGGTTTCACCACAAGTCGTAATGGGAATCGTATCCCGAAACCGACAACCCGAGGCTGGTCCCTTTTGGTCTCGTGGAAGGACGGGTCTTCGGACTGGCTACCATTGAAGGATTTAAAGACGCCTATCCTGTTCAAGTTGCAGAATATGCAGTGGCAAACAAAATTGCCAATGAGCCAGCGTTTAACTGGTGGGTACATACGGTTCTGCGGAAGCGAAATCGCATTGTTGCGAAGGTCAAACGCTATTGGCGTACGACCCACAAATTCGGCATACGTGTGCCAAAGACAGTCGAAGAAGCCCTGACGATTGACGAAGAGACTGGAACCGACTTCTGGCGCAAGGCACTAGGAAAGGAGATGACAAAGGTGAAAGTCGCGTGGAAAAGCGCTGACGGGATATCACCCGCGCAAGCACGAAGCGGAAAGGAGCCATCGATGATTGGTTTTCAAGAAATTCGATGTCATGTGATATTCGACGTCAAAATGGATTTCACCCGAAAGGCAAGATTTGTTGCCGGAGGGCACACGACCGACACGCCAGGATCAATAACTTACTCGAGCGTGGTATCGCGCGACAGTGTACGCCTGGCGTTTCTGATTGCTGGTCTGAACGACCTCGACGTGCTGGCGGGGGATGTAACTAATGCATACTTAAACGCATCGTGCCGTGAGAAGATTTGGTTTGAAGGCGGCATTGAAACTGGCGAAGACCGCGGTAAAGTCTTGATTGTAACGCGTGCCCTATATGGACTCAAATCATCAGGCGCTGCCTGGCGTGCGGACTTGGCGGCAACGCTGTGTCATATGAACTTTACATCAACACAGGCAGATCCAGATGTATGGATTCAGGTGCCGGAACGCACTATGATATGGTGCTGGTATACGTTGATGACATCCTGATATTCGCGAAGGAACCAAAACAAACTATGGACGAATTGGGCAAATTGTACGAGCTCAAACCGGAAAGTGTCCATGAGCCCGATATATATCTTGGAGCCAATATGGAGAAGGTCCAATTGCCGAATGGTAAAGTGGAATGGGCCATGGGCAGTAAGACTTATGTCAAGAACGCCATCAAAGTTGTCGAAGCATTAATTGCAGAAGACGATCCGGAAGCGAAGTTGAAGTCAACGGCGAGGAATCCATTCCCCAGCGGCTATAAACCCGAGCTGGATGTAACTCCTGAACTTAGTGACGAAATGGGGTCGCGTTTCCTTCAATTAATTGGAATACTGCGATGGGCAATTGAACTCGGACGCCTCGACATATTTGTCGAAGTATCGCAATTGTCCCAACATCAGGCACTGCCACGGCGCGGTCACCTTGAGGCATTATACCACATCTTCGCATACTTGAAGAAGCATGAGAATGGAGCTCGAATTGTTTTCGATCCGAAAACCCCTGATATCGATGAACGTGTGTTCAACTCTGATGCCGATTGGCGAGATTTTTACGGGGACGTATGTGAGGAACTACCCCCGAACATGCCAGAACCAAAAGGTAAATGTGTGAATATATCATGTTTTGTTGATGCGAATCACGCAGGAAATGTTATTACTCGAAGATCGCATACTGGGATTATCATTTACGTTCAGAATGCGCCGATCATTTGGTTTTCGAAACGGCAAAATACCGTTGAATCCTCCAGTTTTGGGAGTGAATTTGTCGCGCTTCGAGCTGCGAAGGACATGCTTGTCGCGTTGCGATATAAGCTCCGAATGTTTGGCGTGCCAATTGATGGTCCGGCCAATATATTCTGCGACAATAACGGTGTCGTGAAAAACACAACTATTCCCGAATCAATGCTTGCAAAGAAGCACAATGCAATCAATTATCATGCAGTACGCGAGGCTGTTGCCGCGAAGATCATACGTGTGGGAAAAGAGGACGGCATGACTAACTTGGCCGACCTATTTACGAAGGTACTCACTGCAGACCGTCGTCGAGCACTATGTCGCCACATTATGTATTAAGAATGGCATGCCCTGGGTTATCGACCGTTGCGTGGGCGAGGTCGTTTACCCCCTGGAGCGGATGGAGTCCGCGGGCTTTAATACCAGGTCGTTTTTGCGGACAAGGTGGAATGAGGGATAAATCATTCTGTCACGAGGCGAATTCATGATTTACGGGGACCGTTTGAATACGGACGATACAGTACGGAAACCGCTAGTACAGTAGTAATCAGAGACAAGAGCAGACGTAGACACAAGTTTATCGTTTACTACTTTTGTACGCTTCTTGTGTTACTACTTTATCGTTTATCTCGTCTTCTCTAAGGTAAGAGTCGGCCGTTACGTACACATTTGAACGGTATTATGGAAAATCTATGAATACACGTAGAATAAAATTCTTGCTATCTGCATGCGGTTATATTCTCAAAACGTGCTAGGAAGGAGTGTTTTCTTTTGAGGTGTACTACACATACATACGTAGTATGTCGTACAAGTATGTACTCCAGTACCAATACTACGACTACCGGTAGTATCATTGAGTTTAATCAGAGTATCCATACTCCGTACGGTACAAGTCTACAGTTTATTAATCATTCCACACATTCCTTGCGTTCCTTGCTCCGACGACGTTCGAAAAAAAATACCTTCCGACCTAACACCTGACAGCTTTATGGTCAGAGTTTCAGACGTTCAGGGTTCAGGTACCATGTCGTTCAACAATAGTAGTAGTACTCCACCTCCTCCCAACCCGATTTTGAATGGGTATGAGCAGTTTGTCCGGGATACCCCATTTGTGACGAGATCTATCTTGACGACGCTAGGGGCGACTTGGGTGTTGGGTTGCTTTGTGGATCTTTCGTACGCTACAGCGACGATTCCCTACTACTGTCTGTGGAGATTCGAAGTTTACAGGCTGCTCATTTCGCCATTGATCTGTCAGAGTATTCTCACTTTGATCTTTGCCTTCCTCTCCTTCACGGACAATGGCAAGAGATTAGAGTATAGCATGGGATCATCTGCATTTGCTTGGTACCTCCTGACTGTGGCCTTATGTACCAATGCTGCCTTTGTGGGTCTGTTGGTTTTTGCCAACAGTCTCTCAGGCGACCGATCCCTCTTGTTGTACCGTTCGGTGGGAATTTGGACAATTCTCTTTGGGCTTGTTGCGACGGAATGCAGTCGAGCGCCGCCCGACAGCAAACGACGTTTGTTCTTCGTTACTGTTCCTACCATATACTACCCCCTAGCTCTGTGGTGTCTCTTTGCGCTTTTGGGAGGGCTCGATTTAGCTGATCTCTTGAGTGTTGGGGTGGGATACGCATATGGCCATGGCTATCTGGATAAACTTAAATTGAGTCCGTCACGATTTCATCAATGGGAAGAAACAGTGTTGGCAAACTTTACGCAACGACCGGGGTGGGTGGTGGGACATGCTGCCATTGGAGAGGCGGCGTGGACGAATAGTGCAACTGTGAGTATTCTCATTGTGACATGAACCTTATGCAATACATGACAGTTTGAGTTCTCCAGTACTCCAGCAAAACTAACGCACTCCCTCCTCGCAGAATTCTGGCTTCAGCCTCGTTTCTGCATCACCTGCATCTGAAGAGCAACAAGTAATAGGTCAGGTTGGTCCGGGTAGAGTAGCCCCTCCATCCGACCCGGCCTTTCCTCCATCGGGAGGACGTGCCCTAGGCAGTGGGCCCGTCCGACGGACCGCAGATCGCGCAGCTGTGTTAGCCGCCGCCGAACGACGAGCCACCCAACAGCAAGAGGGGGATGATCAGGTGTAGTTGGAACTTCGATTTGTACTGGTTTCGTAGTTGCAAGTTGCAAGGTGTCGTTTGGAGCGTGATGCACGGTGAAGAATTTTAGCGTACGCTGACGCGCAATTTCAGTCGGCATCACGAAGTCATATGCCAATCTGGTCGCTCGCAAACTGACAAACAACGGTTTTTTTCCAGTACTGAAGCTGGATATTTGTTGCACCCAACGCTGTGTCTAGTAGAGAACCCATCCTCTAGGTCAGGTTGGTTGCATATTCGCCTTCATCATAGGTGTTACGCGCTGTGTATCTCGTTACTTGGGCCGATCGTCGGCACCAATACTACCACGAAATACAGTTGTCGTCTACTCTGTGAGGGAGCTTCTCTCACTCATGACGAGAAGTAGAACTACTAGTACGCGCCTAACGTTCGCTCATATAGATCGATGTTACAGAAGTACTCCAGTGCTGTATCACTAGAAGTTCACTGTCACTACGGACCCTAATGATGGTGATTTTTGAATTCTTGTATGTTGTATCTCAACATCTTTTACTTCAATTTCTCTCAACTTCTCGTTGATTCTGTAAGTATCACATCAAAGCATTTAGTCCAATAATCACAAGCATAAAACAAATATTGCCTATGCACCTGAGTTCAGTTGAGTGGTCCAACGCTACGCCCCATGTGCGCTCGATGGAGGGGGAGCGTAGAGCGCATTGCGAGTATATAAATATAGAGAGTGCAGAGTGTCTAGCAGTCCTCCTACGCATTCTGGAAGTACAATATGAATGCACACGCTTTGCACGATTAAGACAAAAGTGGAGGTGAAGTTTTGACAACTCCAGGTCACCAAAAACCGGAATCATAGGCCTTGTATTGCGAAAGACGTAGGAACTACGTCTAAACCCGGATCTACGGGTGTCCCAAGATAGTGGTGATCTCATTGAATCTTGCACTTCCTGCAGGGTTCGCATTTTTCTCTCATATTCTGAAATAGCAGGAATATTGTTATCGTGCTTTTAGAGTGTCCTCGAGGGTCGAGTGTATACACTCGCGTACTCGCTTACCGCAAACCATAAGCACAATGATGAACTTCTTCTTGACCTTTGCCATCTTCTGCAGCCTTGTCAAATTAGGCATTTCTTTTGTCCCAGTACAGAACAAGGCTCGTTTTGCTTTGACGATTCCATTAAAAAGTAAGTTCTTTGATATCGCGATGACAGATCATGCTCCCGACGTTCCTGGCCATGCATTCTCATTCGTTAACTAATGGATCGCATCAGTGGGATACGTCCCAGACGGCTTCACACCGGAGGAGTGGAACAAGAAGAAGAAAGCTGAGCAAGATATGGCAAAAAGCAAAGCTTTTGGAGCTTTCGGCCCTCGAGGTTTCAAATCTCGATCCTTGCAAAGTTTTCAGATGGATTTGGAAAAGGGTAAGGCCGAGCACCTCCTTCCAGTACTCAATGCCAAGGAAAAGGTCCGCAAAGGCCAGATCAAGCTCGAGGACATTCCCTACATGCAACGAGGAAATGGTGCGTCGTGGGACAATTCAGATGTCAAAGGAGCCAAGAGGAAGCAATGGAACGAGAAGGATAAAGTCTATAGGGCCGATGAAGCCAGGGATACTGTCGATTGGACCGGTCGCAATCTCCGTCAGGGTCCAAAACAGAATGTTGCCAAGAAAGAAGAATTTCCAGGCACGCCGAAGAAAAAGATGTTTGGACTATTCTAACTAGGCGTCCCTAAAGAAAGGTAGCTTTAACCTTGTTATTCCACACGATATCACACGAGTGCCTACGAGCACTTTGCATTCAGTATAGTAACGATAAACACTGTGGATTTTCGGACCCTTCTGTGGTAGGTAATTCATGGGCAACTGAAGTCGCGAGTGACAAATGAAACAAACACTTGTTCTTCAGCTACTCTATGACAATGATGTTGGAATGCATCATGTTGTGTGTCGTTTTGGTGGACGTGTGATTGGGCGACGAGTCGTCAGACGTCAAGCTCGTCGAAGGTGGTAGGGGAGGAAAGTTTGTAGCTAGGAACATCTTGCACAAGCACAGCTCGACAACATCGCTGCTCGGCACTGGCCTTGACATCAAATGTGTTACTGGATAACACGAGCTCTGTCACTCTCGACTTATCCACCAGGAAAACTTGTGATCGCGAAATAGGTATCGAAGTCCCAGCAATCTTGGTCGACCCGACTTCGGTGCGTCCAGATCCTTAGGATGGAACCTTCATGGAGAGGAAGCCAATCGATTGGTATCCTTCGGGTGGATTTTTCGATGGCACACATTGCTACTTGATCTCCGGAACAATCGCCGTAAACGCAAGTGACCGAGTGCAATTAGACCTTTTGTTTGTACCGGTTTCATAGATATAAGGAGCCGTTTGGAGCGAGACGCACCGTCTTCTCATTGTAGCCTTCTGGCACACGCTGACGCGCAATCTCAGTCGGCATCACAAAGTCGTAGTTCAATGTATCGGGTCGCTCGCAATCTGACGAAGAATGAGAATGCTGTCCCCAGTATCTGGATATTTGTTGCACCCAACGACGTGTCCAAACAATCCATCCTGTATTGCAAGTCGTTTGCAAACTCGCATTCATCGTTGGGGCAGCAACCAGAGTTTCTTGTTCCTGGGACCCAATAACTGACGACTCTACGAGGGAACTTGTCCCGCTCATGACAATCACAGAAGTAACGCGGCTAGCGTTCGCTCACAGTCAAAATCGATGTCAGAAAAAAGAATATGACAGGTGTTCGGTCACAAAAAGTAGCAACCCAGGACCCAGGCTCACTTCCAAATCTGACTATGCATACTCTTGAAGGTCTACTCGATTGCTTGTCGTCTCCTATATTCCGAGTCCGAGGGTACAAGTACGATGGCACATACGAGTGCAAGCAATCGACCCAGTCCAATTTTGTTTTCATACATACGTGCACGTGCTAGGTCTAATCTTTGTTATATCATACTGTTATACTGTACGCTGAGTTCTCTGCCGTACGACGTACTGGTACTCGAATACCACGTCAAAACCAGCCTGTCGGAAAGTAGAGAATACCACCTGCCATAACGATGCTGATCTTCCTCTTATTGCTGCCATGTACCTTGGCATTTGTTCCATCATTTCAATTAACTCATTGCTCCCATCTAAATGTATTTGTGGAAGGGCCGTCAGTCGAAACGAAGCCAGATTATGAAAACATCCACGGTCCGCTTGGAAAGACGATGGACAAGGTGTTTCTCAAGGTGTTCAGAAGCAAAATGGCCGATGCCTTCGGTATTGACTCACAACTGCCATATGACAATTATCAGGGGTTGATGGAACTTACAGCTGCCATGAATGCGCGCTATTCAAACAAAGCAGAAACCCAACGGTTAGCGCAGGAAGTCTTGAGTAAGCCTCTTCATTTGTCGCATCCACGTCGTTCGATATCTTTTGGACCTGACTCCTGCTTCCTTGCTTTCCAAAGGATCGTGTTTCCCCTCATGGATGCCGAGTTCCTATTCGATTCTCTTCTCCAAACCCTTTCCTGCCTTTAGCAGCCGAATGAATGCTTGGGCGACGTGGGTGGCTGGCATATGGCTTATGGGCGACTCTGAAATCAACGACGTTGAGGTAGATGGCGGTATGATTGGAAAGGGGCAGGGCTTGCTAGTGAAGCGGTGCCGCTTCCTCGAAGAGAGCGGGTGTGCCTCGGTCTGTGTCAATTCGTGCAAAATTCCTACTCAAAACTTCTTCCTTCAGGACATGGGCCTACCGTTGACAATGTCGCCTAACTATGAAACATACGAATGCCAGTTTGCATTCGGACTGACGCCGTCCTTGCAGAAGGAACTCGAAGCCAGAAATACCCCTTGTTTATCGCGATGCCCCACCTCCGGTGGTCTCAGAGCTTTGCACAGCCCGACTCTAGCCGAGCGTACCAGTCAGTGCTCGTTGATGGAAAATCCACTAGTACAAATCGAGCCCTTGTCTGAGATAGTACAAGAAATATAGCACTCTGTATTGAGAGAGGGGAAAGTGATCGTACGACTTCCTTTTTATAGGTTGAATCAAACTATCAATCGGATTATTACGCAACATTGCATATTCATTGTGATGTCGTTAGACGAGCACTAGCTTATCGATACAGTAGTCGAAACAGAACGACTACGGTAGTCTAGTGCACAGTGCGAGTAATCTTCTGTGGGATTGAGTTGGAAGCCTTGACACATTGACAGACGGACGGATAACTGTCGTTCACAGCCAAACTCCACCAATCCCAGCATCCCAGCCGGTCACACAGACGACCCTGTCCTGACATGTGTCACAGACATGCATACAGTTCTCGACAAACGACAAACACATGATGTGATGTTGTGTTGGACTGTTGGACTGATAATCACCGCACGAATCACCTCAGGCACCTTTTCCTCGCACTCCGACACCTCACACCTCACACCTCACACCTCACACACCGCTCCCCCTCCATGATCCGAAATTTGGTACATCTAACATGGTGCGGCACAAGACCCGATGGCTCTTGGTACGCTTCGAATTCGAAGGTCAGCTCTCCACTGGCCCAACACTAACAAAACGAGGAGACGATCTTCCAGCCCTTCAGACCAAGGAAATCTACAAGGAGCTCGTCAAGACCTTGAGCGGATGTTTCGGCATGTTCGCCCACGCTATCATCCCCAGTCTGGTGGTTCGTCATGTAGATGATGAAAGTCAACTGTGTATGATTCGGGTCCCACGGGATGGGGTCAATCATGTCAGGACTGCCATCACGTTCATGACGACACTGTACAACAAGGAGATTGTCGCCTCAGTCCTCTCCGTCAACGGGAGTGCCAGGACAGCTCGACTCGCGATTATGCAAGAGATTCGCAAACGCGTCAACACAAAGGCACTGTCGACGAAGGATGTCAAACAACTTGACGCCAGGCTACAAGTTATCCGCGAGATTGATGGTTGATTTTCAGACAAACGTTGGTCAATGTGCAAGCATCACTGCCGTGTTGGTCGTTTGTCCTGTGGTTCGCTGCACGTTCCGACAGATTCTCAAGAAACATCATGAAATAACTGCATGTCTACTGTGCATAAATCTATCTTCTAGAATATACCTATCCGACGAATGCTGGTCTAATAGATTAATGACGTTGCGTCAATTTCGGTTCGTGCCGCGGGTTTGGGATCATGGCGTTGTCAATGGAGGGGCGCAGAATTATAGCGATGCCCTAAGGGAATGTGGGTGTGCAATTGGCGCGCAGATATTAAGGCTTAGGTAGATACGCGGCCGTTGATACGTTCTTTGAAAGCGCGACCTGGTGGGTTGGTAGTGAACTCCCTCTCGTACTGTCGGAAGAGCTGCTTGTCCCTTTCTGTGAGACCTTGAATCTTGTATATGTCCTTGACGGTTTTGTAAGGTCCGTTGCTGGCAAGCTTCCCAGCCGCATGAGGGAACATTCCTCGGAGGACCTTGTAGTCTCCCTGCACATACTCGGCATGTTAGATGTAATCCAATGGCAATGATTTCAAGACATTCAGGAATGAAACACTTACCACAAAGGCACTGTTCAAGTCAATCTTCCCGCTGGTGGCTTGCTGGGCGGGTTCGGGGGGCGCCTTTTCATCGAGTTGCTGCGAAAACGCTTTCGAGACTTGAGGATTACCAATCAAAATGCCAGCGAGCATGGCAGCTCCTCCCCCTTCGACTATGGCTGTGCGACGAGAAATTCCAACTTGAAATGCCGCAACTGAGCCAAGGACGGCTAGTGCTAGAATAAGGATTCGCTTCATACTCTTTCAAAAGTGGTCTGGTGCAATGCTCTTTCTGAAGTGATTTATGCGACTTTTGAGCTTGCAAGTTGCAAATCTCGGAAGGAGTGAACTATGCGGTTCGCTTCGCATCGAATCGGTTCGCATCTACATGCAATCTTGGAATCAATCACAGTTTTGAAGTGCGTGACATGCAATCCACGAAGTTGATGGAACCCAGTACCAGTACCGGTATCATACATGTGTTACACATATTTGCACTAGCAGTAATAGAGTACTGTACGGAGTACTGTAGCATGAAAACGTACTTGCACTCAATTTTGGTCCATTTGGATTTCGGATCCGATTATAACGGTCATTCTCGTTCGTCATCATGTCATCATACCTCATTCCTCTAGCTCTAGTACCTGGTACCAGTAGCTACTACGTAGCTATGGTACTCTACAACTCTAAAGGAGCTGTGATGGAGATATAGCTCCACGTGGAAGCCAATGAGGGTTGGGAATCTTAAACTTGAATCCCAACCTTTGTCTAACGCATTTTTTGCTGCCCAAGATCCTCACTCCTCACTCACTTGACCAATAGGCATGTATCAATAATACAGCACCAAAATTCATCATTGAAATTGGTTGAATCCATTCAGTCATTGACACACTCACCTAATTTGATGTGCCACACTTTTCACTGAACTACTATACGCGATGATTATCTTTGTTGTCCGTGTTGGGCAACATTTTCAAAATTGCCTGCCTGGCTTGTTTTTAGTGGAAAAGCTCTCTCGCTAACCTTTGATAAAGGTTGTTCATTACCAACTGCCATTCCCAATCAACTGGATCTTGGTCAATGCAAAGCAATGTCTATCATAGTCTGACAATGTGGTTTTATTTGATGCATGCAAAATGGAATCTTTCATGGACCATTGTTGGTAGGGGTGGGCAGGACTCATTTCTGAGGTCAATAACTACGATACATGCACAACAAGAATGGACAATGATCAGTCAAGCTACGATCATGTTTCTAAAGCAATGCATGGTGCAGGGAAACTCGTGCTAGTAGGGCATAGCAGCACATGTGCAAGACCACAACAAACAAGGAAATGATTACCTTGCTTAGTGATGTTTCTGGTGTCCTTCTGTGGAATCAAGCCCAAGCAGCAACAAGAAATGAAGCCACCTCCTCTTTTTCACCTTCAAAAATGGCTCTGCAAGAACGGTATAAATCTGGTTGGTATGTTCTTGCTGAGCGACAGAGAATAACCGTTTAGTCAACTTAGCTACTAAGAAGGATGAAGAAGGGCAGAATCACCACAAAATCTCTGCAAATTTGATCAAGCACCATGAATGCATATGTGTTGTCACGTGATTTTGCCTCCATGGCTTGCTGATCACACATCTTGTTTTCTATCTTGGTGCACTGCACAATTACCAGGTACAGTGTGTCAAATTGGACATCTGACATCAAGCATCACAGTGTTCCAATTTCCAGTTGTATCCGGGACAAAGGACCAGATGAGGATGAGCCGCCTGTTCCGTGCACCATTCAGTACCCGCTTTTCAAGATGATAAACGTCTGTGAATGCAAACTGTTCCAGTATGTTCTCGCTCAGTGCCGTTCATTGTAGGACCTACCGCCAGTAGAGGGCAGAACCCAAAGACATGGGAGAGTGGCACTTAATCTTCGAGGAAATTCGTTTAACTCCTTCGCTGTGAGGGATCTTTCGCACAAATTTGACAAGAAGTAGACAGTATGACTCACACGCAAGGTGTGAGTACGCTGCTCACGGACCAAGTCAAGGCCTGGAAGGTCCGGCAATACACGCTTAGTCTCGTGAATCAATGTCGAATTCACGCTGGCCGGAGGCGAAAATCATTTCCGTTCTGTGTCTGGCTGGTGCTAAACTGGTTATGCCAGCGTCATCGTCGTTTTGCTGACACTTGCTGACGAAAAGACAGATCTGCTGACATCCGCTGACAAAAAACGAATTTGCTGACGTCTGCTGACGAAATTCGAATCTGCTGACATTTTCTGACATATGATGACGAAAACGAGTTTTTTCCAGTACAAAAGCTACGGTGATGCTGACATCTTCTGACGTTTGCTGACGAGAATCAAGTTTGCTGACATTTGCTGACGAAAAGCAAATCTGCTGACATTTGCTGACGAAAAAGAAATCTGCTGACATTTGCTGAACCTTGCCAGCTCGAATGATGCGACAAAGATCCTAACAAGCTCTCATCACGCCGGCCGGTCATTGGCTGGCGCGCACATCCTTAAGGTACATCTTGTTAATCGCGAAACGTGCTTGGGCCGGACCTTCCTGCAAAAGCGGATTGGATCTGGCTACTCGAAGGCGTTTGATGAAACGATGGCGTGTCGGATGACGGCACGTTTTGGGCAGTCGTGTGTTGCACGCATATCACGTTTCGTACATAAGGAATATTTCCATGTGTTTGAGTCACCAAATAGCAAAAGTGTACCAGAATGGTGCTGCACACTGCGATTTTCTAAGCATGTCCGCACTTCGTACAGAAGTACTTGGAACCTACTACTGAACTAAAACATCAACTGCTACAACGGATATCACAAGCGACGGAGACACCATCACTTCTGAGCTGACGAAAGTCGAATAGTTTCTTGACATCACAGAATTTATCGCCATCAAAATTGACTGACATCGATCCTGAATAAGTCTTGACGAAAGTACAACAAAGTCGTTGTTGCTCCTAATCGCCTCCTCCTCTTTACAAGCCGATCTATGAAAGGGCACGATACAAATATGAATGCAATGAAGAAATTTGTGATGGTGATCGTTTGGCTGAGGATGGTCACGATACCAGGGTCCTTCGCCCTACAGCCACAGGGAATGGCCGTGGCAACACGAGCAAACCCAGCGTCGTCGGAAACTTCAACCGTGTTGCACTATCAAGACAACGTTCAAGATGAAGGAGGCATCAAGAAGGGTCTCAATTCGCGATTGCCGGCCCATCGCAAGACGACTAGTGGAAAAATGGAAGTCATTCGAAACATGGCGTCACTACAATTTTTCTCATTGTTGTGTATCGCTGGTGTGGCTGCGGGTGCAATGACTTTGTCAGGCCACGCCCCAGACTTGAACAGCATACACTGGAATGACTCTGACCACTTTCGTCCATTGTTTGACCTGACTGACGTCAGTAGTTGGCGTTTCATGCAAGGCGTTCTAGCAGCAACTCCGATGATCTACCTGAGCAAGCATCTGGAGACATTGGACGTGCCAGACATCCGCCGTGTAAACTTTAGCACAATCAGTAAGTGGTAGAGGCTGTCGCACCGAACACCTTTGCATTCACTGTTCCTCACTCCAAAATGCTACAATACAGATATGGTCATGAGTCTGTTTGGCCGACGTGCCTTCAGCCAGCAAAAGAATCCCACTGAAGTTGCCGTTCATCCGACCCTGAAAGCGGAAACACCAATGGTGCACGCTCTGTTTTTTTCTACTGCGCTCGCAATCGCAACAGGCATATGCGAAGAAATCACATTTCGTGGAATGATTCCCGCAGCCATCTTTTATCTGACACATTCAGTGCCATGTGCGCTATTTGGCCAAGGAATTCTCTTTGGCGTCGGCCATCTTTCCCCGAAAGCCACTGAGGGAGAAAACAAAGTGGTCGGATTGCTTCAAACGGCGTCAGGGATCTGGTACGGCTCGTTTTACCTATTGACCGGAGGAGATATATTACCCTGTATCGTCGCCCATGTCCTCTACGACTCGCATGTGCTAATGAAAACTTGGATGAAAGCCAATGACCAAATGGACTACACTGAGAAAGCCGTCCTTCAGCGTTTAACCAAAGCAGATGAGGACCAGATCCGCAAGATTAAGAAGGAAGTCGGATCCGGTTTGTCGGCTGAAACGTTGGCATTTCTGCGCCGCTTCTTTTACACTTTTGACTATGATCACAAGGGCAGTTTATCAAAATCTGACGTGCAACGAGCCGTCGCCTACGCCTTTATCAGTGGTAATCAGCAACCGACTGAAGACAGAGTCAACGAGTTATTCGATAGGCTGATTGCAAACAGAGAGGAAGGTCCACCCAATGATTTATCGAGCCGTTTGATGCTTCCTGAATTCCTTCGCATGGTTCTCTTTATTCGAGCTCATCCACCGAACTTTTCAGCTTGAAGCGACGCGCACGCACAACACCACCCCAATAGACTGTGAATAGTTCCTTGCCGCTTCTGATCTGTCGATATTCCATGTACATGACAAATTGGTTACCTTCTCCAAATGCTTATTCGCGCTATATAGTAATGACCAGGCATAGCTTATTTATTTCTCAGGCCATGCGGTTTCTGCTAGCGTTTGCAAGGCCGTCAAGAATTGGCTTGCACTGCGCATGGTTGAGGTTTGTTTTTCGGCTTTCTCAGCGTCTTCCCCGAGTCGCAAGGTCTCATCACGAAATTGCTTCGTTTGCGTCCGAAGGACCATCAAATCGTCTCTAGTGAGTTCAACTTCCCTTTGTTTTTGTCGCATCTCGGTGGCCAGTGCCACGTTTTCCAGGACACAAGTCGTTTGTTGATATATTCGATTCTGGACACTGTTTGACCAGCTGCGTAGTTGACGAACCTCACCTTGCGATAAAGTCGATTGATTCTGTTGTTGATAGAGGAGAATTTCATCGGCTAGAATGTGACCAACGGCGGTTAGCTCAGTCCATCGTTGCTGTTTGAGGGTCTGACTAGGAGGATCAGGCAATGATGTTGGCTGCTTTGGCGGTTGATGGGTTTCGCCTGCCGGCGCTGTTATCAGCTGAGGCTTAACTCTTCTCTTGCGCTTACGAGGCTCAGACATTGGATTCAGTCAAGGGAAGTTAACGCGATGTCGTTCGTCGACATACCATTCGTCGAATGTTGCACAGTAGGATGTGGAAGAACTGCGAACTGCGAACTTCGCGATGCAACATGCAACTCGCAGTATGTCATGCTACAACAGCACAATGGTACAATTTTGATCTTGATGATACGTATGAACCTACAATAGCAGCGTCTATTGATTGGTGATATGATATGCATATTGCATATGTACTGTACGTGGCAGCATATGTCATAAACTCCGAGTGCGAGGTACTTTATGATAGTACTGGTACATAACTGAGGAACGTATGCACTTTAGTACAGGGATTTACCCGAGAGGTATACACTATCTGTATACTTTCCGGCAGTCCTAAAAATCCGTTTTGTGTAGACTCTAGTATATATGGAAGGTAACCGCTAGGCCTGTCCCAAAAGTCATACACCTTAGCGTATGACTTTCAGGGTGGCCCTAAAACTGATGCAGGTCCGTGCCTGACTCAGTACTTACGGTTAAATAGTGGTTTTACGAATAAATATATACTTAGACAATTTGAATTCCCACATTTAGAGCACTGACAAGTAACACATGTTCATACGATATTGTTCATCGGTCAAAAATACATCTCAAGTGGGAATGCTCAACACTCCTGACAATTTGCTGATAATTCATATTTAGCAGCATGCCAAGACAAAGAGCTAATCGTACTGGTGGAGGCAGGCTTCGTGTCACTGATGATGCTGCCATTACCGTTGGAGCTGAGGTTGAAGTACGGCCTGAGCATTTAAGGGCTCTAAATGTAACAAAGACCAAAGAAAATGCAGAGGAGACACGAAAGACACATCGTCGTCGCATCAAAAACCTTATCAAGTGGTGGATGACCGAGTACCCTGACTACTTTGAAGTTGGTACTGCATTTTGTCTGCAGAGGAGAAGGCCGACCCAATGATGTTCTACCATACTTGTGACCGTGACATTATTTATTCTGGACTTGAGTTGACTTGGTCCTTGCCTATATGGCAGCCACTAAATACAAAGCTGGAGACATCATTTACACACACTCGCATATGCGAAAGGTACATGATGCAATTCTCTTTGGTGCACGAACTGTCAAAGAGGTACTGTCCACATCATACTATTCTGAAATGGACAGTTTTCTTACTTCATTTCAGAAAGAATGTGCCGATGCTGCCAGTCAGGGCAATGTCGACGCGAAGAGTGCTGATCAATCAGCTTTTCCCTGTTTCGATTGATCTTGACATGGGCAATTGAAAAGGAAACATTTATGTCTGGGTTTGGACGATTCTACAATGGAATCTTATGGCCAGGTCCATATCGATTGACCCACTGGCATTGCATAATATTGCAATTTCTGAAGATCATTTCGTAATTCGTCATGATTCAACCAAGTCAGACAAAGAAGGGGTGAAGACACACAACAAAGCTGTCTATTGTAACCCTTTGGACCCTATTTTGTGTCCCGGGGTCAGTCTTGGAATCTGGTTGTCGTTGAACCAGAACACATTTCATGATAATTCCGAACGAATTTTTCTTCGACATGGTGCACGTGTCGGAAGTGCGGCACATCGCTACTGCGAGCAGCTACAGAAACTTATGAAAGTGTACTGGGGAATTGTCCAGACATACATAACAACTATGTCTGCACATGGCATTAGGAAAGGAAGTGCCACACATGTTTCGTGTGCCACAACATGTCCTCCACCAATTGCCTCAATTGCGAATCGGGGCGATTGGTCGATGGGAAAAGTTCTCGACGTGTACTGGCAATTTGCCGACGTAGGAGATGCGTACCTCGGACGTTGCCTCTGTGGCCTGGACCCAAACCTCAGTACATTCTCTGTCCTCCCCCCCCTCATTGGACAGTGGACGATCCAGTTCATGACCCAGATATTGAAGATGCATTGCAATTAATGTATGGTGTCATTATTGCCCAACATCCCAACAGTATCGCGGTACTGGTTCGACTGTTGGCATCTGTCACCTATGCCTCCGATTGGTTGCTTGCTTCATCTGCTCAGTATCCTGGACATCCATTGTCCGCTGTTCCTCTCCTTCAAAATCCTGAACTGCTAAATCGATTGAAAATGAAAGTCACGATTGAGCCTACGAATTCACTGGCTATCTCCACTGGGATTCCACCTCATGTCAAACAGTTGAACCTGATGACATCGCTCCTTGAGCTTTGTCAAACTACATTGCTACGTGTGAATGAGCAATCTACTATTGTAAGGGAGTCTATTTTTGAGGCTATGGAATTAAGGGCTATCGAAAACGGTCAAATTACTCGCCACCAGATAGTGGACATTCTAGATGAATTCAGGAATGGCATTCGAGACGACGTGCGGGCACAGATTGAACTCATTCAAGCTGTACCCGGCATTAACCAGCATCCGGGTGATGGTGCTGGGGATGCAGCAACTCGTATAGGTGGCGGTGGTGAGCAGGGGACATTGTACACTCACTCCGGAAGGTTCTGGGACGTTCCCCTGGCATTCGCCTTCCCAGTGTCCGTGAAGCGAGACGTGGGTTGGCGCCTGTGGCTGCAAGGAATGCCGGCACATACCACAGTGGGTGAGAATGGAGAAATGATACAGAACAAGATCAAGGCATTTCGCAAATTCTTACCTGCTCGGTTGCCAAGAAAAGTTGCAGAGGACTACAAGTTGCACTGGAGGCCTCTATTTTCAATGATGGAGAAGGGTTTTGGCGATATTCCTGAAGTGTTGACGCCTGCAATTGTTAACAATTTATACGACCTGGGAACTGAGTATTTGAGAACAAGGGTAAGTTACGTGTTCACAAACAAAAAAATTGCATCACAATGCTTGGGTCATCGCAACTTGGGCGAAGTACCTGAGCAGGAGTATGATTATGAAGAAGGGAACGGACGACGACAAGCAACACTTACCTGCTGCAACCTATTTAAACCGACCTCGAGCTGCAGGTCTGAAGCGCCGTCGAGGCGCAAATGTGGCGGCGATCCGTCAGGAACAGCCTGCGGAGCGGCAACGCCGTCGTGGTCCTCACACGGCGATTGAACAAGAAGTTGCGCAGGTCACACACCATGCACCAAACGACGACTCCAGCAATGACAATGACGGTGGAACAGCAGTAGTAGACTGATTGTTAACTGATACTAGTAACCTGTGAAACGAGGAGCAAAGCAGATGGTTAGAAACGGATGGAAAATGAATTGGCAGCTAGATTCATGCAAGCACACGATGCTGCACGACATAGAACCTCTGGGTACGTACCTTATTTTGGTTGAAGGCCGTTGAGGAAACCATTGATTTCACTTCTTACGGGATCTTACGGGCATTGTGTATCGAATGGCATGGTGTAGATTGTTCGACACCATGTTTGTCTTGCGACAACATGGTGTTGACCGACATCGGTCCCTCTGCGGTTTTTGTGGTTCCAGAGTTTTTGTTCTGGAGTGTTTGAAAGAACACACCTGGAGTGGTTAATTTCATGACACTCGTGATTCTACTTCACAAGTACATACGTACTTGCGGTATTTTTATTCTAAGTATAGACGTAAGACCTATACATGTTAGCATACTTTCATCTTTATGAGCATAAGAGAACTACGTTGCCCGATAGGATATATACCCTACTCTAGAGGCATACCTTAGGTGTATACTTTTCTCCCTCGCTTATACATAACTGAGGAACGTATGCACTTTAGTACAGGGATTTACCCGAGAGGTATACACTATCTGTATACTTTCCGGCAGTCCTAAAAATCCGTTTTGTGTAGACTCTAGTATATATGGAAGGTAACCGCTAGGCCTGTCCCAAAAGTCATACACCTTAGCGTATGACTTTCAGGGTGGCCCTAAAACTGATGCAGGTCCGTGCCTGACTCAGTACTTACGGTTAAATAGTGGTTTTACGAATAAATATATACTTAGACAATTTGAATTCCCACATTTAGAGCACTGACAAGTAACACATGTTCATACGATATTGTTCATCGGTCAAAAATACATCTCAAGTGGGAATGCTCAACACTCCTGACAATTTGCTGATAATTCATATTTAGCAGCATGCCAAGACAAAGAGCTAATCGTACTGGTGGAGGCAGGCTTCGTGTCACTGATGATGCTGCCATTACCGTTGGAGCTGAGGTTGAAGTACGGCCTGAGCATTTAAGGGCTCTAAATGTAACAAAGACCAAAGAAAATGCAGAGGAGACACGAAAGACACATCGTCGTCGCATCAAAAACCTTATCAAGTGGTGGATGACCGAGTACCCTGACTACTTTGAAGTTGGTACTCGCATTTTGTCTGCAGAGGAGAAGGCCGACCCAATGATGTTCTACCATACTTGTGACCGTGACATTATTTATTCTGGACTTCGAGTTGACTTGGTCCTTGCCTATATGGCAGCCACTAAATACAAAGCTGGAGACATCATTTACACACACTCGCATATGCGAAAGGTACATGATGCAATTCTCTTTGGTGCACGAACTGTCAAAGAGGTACTGTCCACATCATACTATTCTGAAATGGACAGTTTTCTTACTTCATTTCAGAAAGAATGTGCCGATGCTGCCAGTCAGGGCAATGTCGACGCGAAGAGTGCTGATCCAATCAGCTTTTCCCTGTTTCGATTGATCTTGACATGGGCAATTGAAAAAGGAAACATTTATGTCTGGGTTTGGACGATTCTACAATGGAATCTTATGGCCAGGTCCATATCGATTGACCCACTGGCATTGCATAATATTGCAATTTCTGAAGATCATTTCGTAATTCGTCATGATTCAACCAAGTCAGACAAAGAAGGGGTGAAGACACACAACAAAGCTGTCTATTGTAACCCTTTGGACCCTATTTTGTGTCCCGGGGTCAGTCTTGGAATCTGGTTGTCGTTGAACCAGAACACATTTCATGATAATTCCGAACGAATTTTTCTTCGACATGGTGCACGTGTCGGAAGTGCGGCACATCGCTACTGCGAGCAGCTACAGAAACTTATGAAAGTGTACTGGGGAATTGTCCAGACATACATAACAACTATGTCTGCACATGGCATTAGGAAAGGAAGTGCCACACATGTTTCGTGTGCCACAACATGTCCTCCACCAATTGCCTCAATTGCGAATCAGGCGATTGGTCGATGGGAAAAGTTCTCGACGTGTACTGGCAATTTGCCGACGTAGGAGATGCGTACCTCGGACGTTGCCTCTGTGGCCTGGACCCAAACCTCAGTACATTCTCTGTCCTCCCCCCTCATTGGACAGTGGACGATCCAGTTCATGACCCAGATATTGAAGATGCATTGCAATTAATGTATGGTGTCATTATTGCCCAACATCCCAACAGTATCGCGGTACTGGTTCGACTGTTGGCATCTGTCACCTATGCCTCCGATTGGTTGCTTGCTTCATCTGCTCAGTATCCTGGACATCCATTGTCCGCTGTTCCTCTCCTTCAAAATCCTGAACTGCTAAATCGATTGAAAATGAAAGTCACGATTGAGCCTACGAATTCACTGGCTATCTCCACTGGGATTCCACCTCATGTCAAACAGTTGAACCTGATGACATCGCTCCTTGAGCTTTGTCAAACTACATTGCTACGTGTGAATGAGCAATCTACTATTGTAAGGGAGTCTATTTTTGAGGCTATGGAATTAAGGGCTATCGAAAACGGTCAAATTACTCGCCACCAGATAGTGGACATTCTAGATGAATTCAGGAATGGCATTCGAGACGACGTGCGGGCACAGATTGAACTCATTCAAGCTGTACCCGGCATTAACCAGCATCCGGGTGATGGTGCTGGGGATGCAGCAACTCGTATAGGTGGCGGTGGTGAGCAGGGGACATTGTACACTCACTCCGGAAGGTTCTGGGACGTTCCCCTGGCATTCGCCTTCCCAGTGTCCGTGAAGCGAGACGTGGGTTGGCGCCTGTGGCTGCAAGGAATGCCGGCACATACCACAGTGGGTGAGAATGGAGAAATGATACAGAACAAGATCAAGGCATTTCGCAAATTCTTACCTGCTCGGTTGCCAAGAAAAGTTGCAGAGGACTACAAGTTGCACTGGAGGCCTCTATTTTCAATGATGGAGAAGGGTTTTGGCGATATTCCTGAAGTGTTGACGCCTGCAATTGTTAACAATTTATACGACCTGGGAACTGAGTATTTGAGAACAAGGGTAAGTTACGTGTTCACAAACAAAAAATTGCATCACAATGCTTGGGTCATCGCAACTTGGGCGAAGTACCTGAGCAGGAGTATGATTATGAAGAAGGGAACGGACGACGACAAGCAACACTTACCTGCTGCAACCTATTTAAACCGACCTCGAGCTGCAGGTCTGAAGCGCCGTCGAGGCGCAAATGTGGCGGCGATCCGTCAGGAACAGCCTGCGGAGCGGCAACGCCGTCGTGGTCCTCACACGGCGATTGAACAAGAAGTTGCGCAGGTCACACACCATGCACCAAACGACGACTCCAGCAATGACAATGACGGTGGAACAGCAGTAGTAGACTGATTGTTAACTGATACTAGTAACCTGTGAAACGAGGAGCAAAGCAGATGGTTAGAAACGGATGGAAAATGAATTGGCAGCTAGATTCATGCAAGCACACGATGCTGCACGACATAGAACCTCTGGGTACGTACCTTATTTTGGTTGAAGGCCGTTGAGGAAACCATTGATTTCTTACGGGATCTTACGGGCATTGTGTATCGAATGGCATGGTGTAGATTGTTCGACACCATGTTTGTCTTGCGACAACATGGTGTTGACCGACATCGGTCCCTCTGCGGTTTTTGTGGTTCCAGAGTTTTTGTTCTGGAGTGTTTGAAAGAACACACCTGGAGTGGTTAATTTCATGACACTCGTGATTCTACTTCACAAGTACATACGTACTTGCGGTATTTTTATTCTAAGTATAGACGTAAGACCTATACATGTTAGCATACTTTCATCTTTATGAGCATAAGAGAACTACGTTGCCCGATAGGATATATACCCTACTCTAGAGGCATACCTTAGGTGTATACTTTTCTCCCTCGCTTATACGGAGTACTTCACTATTAAAATTGTACCGGAGTAGTACTTGTACTGTACCGTCCTCGCACTATGGCTCACGTGGAACGCGTTGTTAGGAATCTACCGTCACTCTGTCACACTGTCTCTCGTATTACTGTAAGGTTAAACACCATACGGTAATACAATAGACAGTCCATTATTTTTCTTAGTCTGTCCGTGACCCGTTCCCGTAGAATGCTACGGATCAGAACCTGGTACTACCGGTCTGCAACACAAAACTATTTGAATTTACTTCCTATGTAATTCAAATCATGAGTGTTGTTGATAACTTCAACAACACTCTTTTTACTATGGACAACACTTCCCAAACACCACTCAGGAAGTGGGACTAAGACAACACTTCATTTGTGAGACTCCAACTAATGTTGCAAGTCTCACCTTCATTTTTCATTCCAATTCATCTTATAATTTCCACAAACCAAAAACAGTAAAGGCCTTTACTAGTTAGCATCTACATTTCTACATCCTTGTATCAACAAATCTACCGCCATGGTGTATGTCTACAAAACACCATCGCCCAAAGCTGGACGATCCGTCAGGTTCGCTTCCTCACCCGTCCAAGTCCAACGTTAGACTTCTGGGTCCTACTAACCTTAAGTACCGTCGGCCAGTACTCGTGTACCGATCACACGAACACTGTCATGGTTGCTCGCCTCGAACCACCGGTCCAAGGCTCTACCGTCGAGAGAAATTACTCGTCCGATCATTGGGCGAACCTTCGTACGGCCGTTAACAATTTGAGTTTAACTGCTATTAATTTCCCTCTCCTCACGGACTCGCCAGCAGCGAATTTAAACTCCCCATTGAAGAACAGAAGCTTCCCAAGTCCACCATGAAGAACGCCATCCCGCCCACCCTTGCCCTCGCATCTCTAGGTCCGCCCGTAAGGCCGAAGACCGCGATGCCTTCGACGATAACGTCGACGTCCGCGCCCCATCGGCGCGAATCCTGTCCCTCCCGACACGCCCACCCATCCTGGCCTCTATCATGGAGCCTTAGCTGGATCTCCCAGAGGATCCAAGCATCAACGTGTCCACCGTTTTCCTTCTCCCAACACTACCCCTGATGACGATCAGGATCAACCAACCAAGAAGAAGAGGCGCACCTCCATCAAGAAAGGTCCCTGCCGCCTACCATGCCAACAATTCCGACGACAATTTCGACCAGATCATCCAGGAGGATCGCAACCTCCACTTCAACGAGCGCAACAACAAGATTGCAGCTCCTTCTCCTCAGGGCACCAACATTAGCCACAGGGCTACTACTCCAACCAAGATGGCTGCAAAGATGCAGCCACTTCTCCAACTACTCCAACTACTTTAACCACTACGGATGACAACAAAAAGGGCACTACTACTGAACCAGATGATCACACTACAAAGCATTATGCATCTACCAATGCCAACTACAAGGACATTGGACCTACAGATGATAATGAGGAGGACAGCAACAACCACAGGACTACAAGTACTACAACAACCACCATCAGCACCAAAAGTACTTTCAACAACATGGCACCAAAATCCACAACCAACGTCGCGCACCCGATGCCGCCACCCAAACACCAACACAGGAACTCGTTTCGCCCCTACGGTTTCCTCGAAGCGCAGGAATCGCGCTCGCAGATTTTATCCCCGTCGTCACCCTCGCACGTCGCGACCCCAAATCGATCCATACGACGATCCGACGTCGCTGCAACACCTTTCCCAAACCATTTTGGAATCGATCGATGACACATTCCCTTTCCCCTACCTTTCGCTCCATCACGTCGACGCAGACGATTCGCGCCCGAGCTCGCTGCACCTCCTCAGCTCGCCGATCCAAATTCTGATCATCATTTGCCAAATTTTCACAGCAACTTGAAGTGGGACGTCATCGACTTGGCTCGCTACATTCGACAAATTAACGCATTCACCGAAGATGAGGTACCAATTAACACCTCCTATACCCTGGGAACGATCCAAGATGACGTTGACAAAGTCATCAGAGCAACTGCCGACGAACATGTGAAGTCACTTCAAAACACACTCACCATGATCGCACATGCACTGGTACGCCACACCACGCGTTGCCAGGCGCCACAGTACAACCTTCTCAGCCACCACTCCAAATTTGAGCGAATTCGAAGCGACAGATCTCGAGAAACGACTGTTCAAAGTTCTAAGAGTCATTTCGGCACTTTGGTGGGTGCCGACAACTCAGCAGACTCGCGACTCAAAACTATGACGTCTGATGAGAACAGTGATAACGGCTCTGCTACCCCGCAATTTTGTACTGATTTTTCCCCGATTGACCCAGAAATCCCGGATTCCCCCAAAACTCCCACAGCTACCTCGCCCACGTTCTACGAACTATACCCGAGTACAGCCCTGCTCTTTTCCGGAATCCGATCCCGAACCAACTCGCGACGACAACTCAACAACCCTCGATTCCGTTTCAAATTTTCCACGTCAAGTCCGATTCCTGACGTCGTTTTGGAGATTTCCGATTCTGTGAAACGTCCCGTTAACGGTCCTAACGCATCGCTCTCGTACTGTGCTGCCGTTGACACGGGAAACGCAGCTACTGTCGTTCGTACCGCGGCCTCCCCCAACCCACAACAATGGGCCTGCAGAGCCCACAATCCGACCGTTTCCTCTGAGACTTTGACCTATTTGGATGTTCAGCACCCTGTCCCAATCAAATTGGAAGATTTGCCAAGCTCCCAAGCTGATGATGCCGATGTTTTCCTTGCCGATCATTGTTACTCCTGCAGTAATAATGACTCAACTAGGGAAACTGTTAACTTTTATCCTGATGCCGACCCAGATCCGCTACCAGAAGTTGCAAACGACCCTGATCCCGAACCAATGGACATTGTGGAGGATGATCTTGACAATAATGGCGACGCTAACCGAGATATTGGTGAACCTAATGAGGTACCAAGTGCAGCTATACAACAACTTGTCAGACTACTGCCTCCTCTGCGCCCTGCCCCACCGTTACGATACGCCAACCCCCTCGACGCCATTCATCACCACCCTTTTCGGATGTTCCAACACTTCCATCACATTCCGTCACGCGACCTGTTTTTCACCGAGGCAATGCTAATGGACACAATCAACGGCACGATTCACCTTCGCGACCTACCGCTTTGCGTTCGCACAAGTGCAACTATATCTGCCTTTTGCATCAACACACTCGCCGACCCACCCGAACTCAACATCATCCGTGGCCTCGACAAGCACTTCATCCACCACATCCTACTTCACGTCATACGCAACCACATGTATATCGACGAACTGATCTCCGGCACCAACATCCCACTTCTGAATGTACGACCCGATAAACTCCTGCTCCTACGTAGCATGAAGCACACCCTCAATCGCGCTACCAACATGGTCGTCCAACACCTCAACGAACAGCAACGCTCCCAGTTCCTGCCCCGCCGAACCCCCGAGCATTCAGCGACATCGACGACGCGTTCCACGACGACCCCCAGACTGTCCGATGGAAACACGATGCGCAGTCGCCATCATCTACGCGCTCAGATTACTATACATCACGCATCACCGCAACTATTTCAACCGCGACCATGGACTAGCTGAGCACTATTTTTACCGGACCATCTCTTCGCAATCGCAAAGGAAATCAAATCAACTGCCGCCGCTCTAAGTCTCCTTCCCGATACAACAACCTTCAACCTCCTGCCCCGTTTTGTTCACGATGCCTTTGACGAAGTCGACGACCTATTCCCGGAACATCCCTGGCCACCGTTCTGATCAATATTATCGCGACAAACTGCCCTATCTCCAAACGGAATTCGAACTCGTGCAACCTTATGTAACGGACTACATCAATTCTTTCCCGACGCCATCCACCGAAGCCAAAGAGATTGCGTCTGACCTGCGAATTGATTAACGTCGCCTTTTTCAACATGCTATCATCCATCGTATGTCAAAGAAGCGCCAAGCAACCTGAACTCAACAACAACCAAGTTTTCATTGGCAACCTCCCCCTGCAGACATGTTCCTTTCCAGTTTTGCTACCTGCTACCCAATGATCACCAAACCTTCTGATGTCCAACTGACCTTTGACAATGTTACTGAAGATACTTTGGCCATCAATCATGTGATTTGCAATCCCTCATCCTTCAGGAGCTCATCGCCATGAACCGATTCGACAGCGATCCCTTCAATACATGGAGATTTACAACCGCCTCACCCCGATAGCGACCGACACCGTCAACGATTCAATTGACTTCCTCCCCATTTCGAATACATCCTATTCCGAGTTGTGCAACTGCTTCATCCCAAAGACCCAACTGGCATTATCAGAGAGAACTACCCACCTACCAATGTTGTTATTTTCCAGGGCTCCCACTCCAAGCTCCCACCTACTGCTTTGGCTCCCCAACTGAAATTGCTATCCCTACTCCAACAACTGGTGCCTTTCCCATCAACCTTGACCATTCTGGAGATCCCATCATTGTCAACAATATTTCTGGTGAAGCCTACAATCGTTCCACAGTTCAACGCCTCTTTCGACCCAGACTGCCAAACCAATTCATCCTGATCAAGTTAATGACCCGGATTGGATTCCACGCCACACTGCCGATTTACGTCGCCACCCCGATGCCGACTTGTACCACGTTGCCTGCGACCCCAAACGCATCCCGTTTTCCTTGGCTGTCCGCTTGATTCCAGTTTATACCACAGGCCCCAGTGGACAGACTATTTATCAAGCATGGGCTCTTCCACACCTTAACAATGCCCTCCGCGACCCTGAGCTGCAACTATTCAACAATTTCCTCTCTTACTACCACACTGCAAAGGAAAACCACCCTGAGTTCCCATTCATTGATCTCATGGGATCTGATTCACCTGTTCCAAACTATGGTGAGTCTAGTTCACAATGTTTACATTATCCTGGTTGTTATGCTGGTTACTTACCTCTTTCTATCTGTGACAGTCTAAGCTGTCCCAATCAGATAGAATCAGTTGCAAGTAACAATATAATTACCTTTCAACAGGATAATAGTACATTTTCTGGAACACATTTTGCATGTCTTGCCGTTTCAACTCGCCGTTCATCTTTATTATCGGATCCGACTCGAACCCCGGACCCCAGGACGAAATTCCTGCACAAATCGACCCGCAAACGCAAATTTTTGCACCAAACGAACCCCAAACTGCAATTTTACACACGACGAACACGGCGACGAAATTCCTGCGCAAAACGACACTACCGGCGAAAATCCAACGCAAAACACCACCGACAGCCCGGAAATTCACTCCCAACAGCTAATTTCCGACGCAGAAACTACATACGACGAACACGCACAAACAACTCAACAACTGCCCGGAACTCAACCAAATCTCGCATTTTACCACCAAACTCGCCCGAAACAAGCAGTTCACACGCCGAAACACCCTCCAACTCACCTCCAACTGCGAAATCAACAACTGGGCCTCTAAAACGCTTCTCCGATGCATTTTCAGGCATTCTCACGCCGAAAAACGTAAAATTACCTCACAATCCGGACGCCACCGAATCGAACCCACAACCTCCGATTTCGACAACTTTTTCGACGACACCCAAAATTATACCTACCAAAAGTTCTCACCCCAAAATTTGAACCCCAACCACCAAATCCGTCGCAAAATCTTTCGCAACCCCAAAATCAACACAACGAAATTATTCAACCTCCCAGCACGAAATCTGCCAAACCTACGCAAAAATCACCTAATTTTGGAAACGACGACCAAAACCCCCAAAATGCACCAAAATCCGTTGCAACACGCCCAACTCCACGCCAGGCGACCCACGCAACCTTCACATACCCTCCCACTGTTGAAACCTTCTTTGATGAGGACACAGACCATGATTCAGAAGAAGAACCCAAGCACATTCAACACACATCCCCTGATGCGCTCACATCATCAACGCGAACCGATTTTACTTATCCGCCAATCGAAGACCTCACGAAAACACTTTTGAAGTACGCCAAAAATGCTAACCTTCGCAAATTGTCCTACCCAACCGACCTTCAAGCACGCCGCCGACATTTTAACACCTTCATTGACAACCTTCGAATTGTTTGCAACATTTCCCCGTGGACGCGCCAAGTCTTTGATCTTTGGCCAAAACAAGTGTCCTATTCACACCCTTTGTTGGCACTGCTATCTACAATTTGATCTTCACAAACGTTTGCGACCCTTGCCAGAAACACATCATTGATGGCCCACCGGACGCTCGGACTGCAATTCTCACTCTACGACGCCACTGCGCTCCGCTAACTCCTGATCATGTCGAACGAACTCGTGAAGCTTTCTGCTCAATCAAACAACCACATCATGAAGTCGCAACCTCCTACCTCAACCGCATTCGCCTTCTCACGCGCGACTGCTATCATGCTGGAATACCCAACACTGACGCCGAACTCATCAAACGCACCGTTCGTGGTGGAAGCAATCACTCCTTCTACGCCGCATCCTATCAACGCTTCGACGCCGACATACGTCGAGCAGAACTGAATGACGGCTCTGCCACCATTCGCCGAACTCGAAAGCCATCTCCTGAACATTGACGAATCCCGTGGCCTCACACTCCCATCCCAAAACCACCGCAACTACAACCAACACGCCAACGCTGCCCGTGGTCACCACTCCCACCATTTTCAACCGCGCCACAACCAAACTACCCAACGTGTTTTCACACAACAACAAGCTTTCAGTTCCATCCTTCGACCTTATTCCAATCCCAGCAGCAACAATCAAAACCGAAACCAACCACCGCGACCACCGCAAAACCATTCGCGCCCGTTCCGACCTCCTACAAATCCTTCGCGACCACCATTCAACAACTCGAATCAACGTCGTCCACCACCACCCTCCCCGCGGCCATCCAACCAGCCTCAACGAAACAATCGACCACCTTTCCGACCGACGTCCAGTCCTAATCAACGTCCATCTCCTAACGGATCCAACAACAACCATTCGCGCAACCCTTCCAATGCCGCTACAATCGTCTGCAATAACTGCGGACGCCTCGGCCACTATGCGCGCAACTGCACAAACCCCAGATCAAACCAAAACAATCGCTCCACCAACCCTCAAAGACCATCCAACAATGAAAACGCTGCTCCCCGCAACCAACAACGCGCCTACTTCATCACTGACTCTGGCCAAAACTCACCAGACCAATCAAGATACCACCACCAAGCCTTTTCAGCCTCATCTTTTGACAACACTGATGGTCACCCATCCAACATCCCTTGGCCCAATCCTGACCTACCTCAGATGACCATCAACCAACCTCTCCTTGACAGAGATTATCTACCATCTGCCAATTATTCTCCTCCCAACTCTGGAGCCACAGCTTACTTTCCAGATGATCCCCAATCACCATACCAAAGATTTGGTCCCCCACATCTTGAAAACTGGCTACCTGACAGTGGTGCTACCAGCCATTATACTCCACTCTTCAGCGACCTCCACGATGTCGAACCCTGCAGTGTTCCAATCTCCTTAGCTGATGGCAGCACCAAGATGTCCACTCACAAAGGCACAACTGCATGCCACTTCACCACTGATGATGGCCTCAAGTCCATCCTAGGACTCACTGATGTCTACTATGTTGAAGGTCTCAGCCACAGACTCCTCTCCTTAACTGCTCTATCATGCACTCAAAACTTCAGTGTACTGATCAAGAACAGAGCCACAACAATCCAACTCCCCAATGGTTCCACATACACTTGGCCAATACTGACCAGAGAACTACCTTCATCACAACAAGCCTTCTCAACCATCTCCAACTCTAACCTACCTTCTGACCCTGACTCTGATCCTGATGAACAACATTTTGATGACACTACACCCCCTGTTGACACCGATCAACGCCGTTCAGTCACCGCCCTACCTTTGGAACTCATCTATCGACGACTTGCTTTCCGAAATTTCCGCAATCTTATGGTCGGATCCCTTCACCAAACATGGAATGACCATGTCTTGACACCTACTGTTGATCACAACTCCTGGCCTCTACGCATTTCAATCAGCCAAAACGTGCCGCAACAAAACTCCTCAACGCCAAGGCACTGAACCTTTCCACCGCCTTCATCTTGACCTAATGCGCAACCCTTTCCGCTATGGTCTCACAACCAATACCAACTTTTCAGCCTACTTGTTCATTGTCACAACACCTGGCAAACTAACAGGTTGGATTGGTCTCCCAACTGAAAGCACAGCTTCCATTATTACTGCTCTGAAGCAATGGCTAACTGACACAGAACTCCTTGGCCGCACCCAATCTGTCCGTTTATCCGCACTGATGCTGGATCTGCTTTCACCTCAACCAAATTCATTTCTGAATGCACTTCACTTGGTATCAAAGTTGAAGCTGCAGCACCTGAACATCAAGAAATGAACGGTATTTGCGAAGCCAAATGGCGTGAAGTCCACAACACTGCCAACATCCTTCTGAACAATGCAAGACTAGGAGGTGCATTCTTCCATCATGCCCATGCCTATGCTGTTCAAATCCTCAATGTCTGCCCAGCCAAGAATGTTATTGACCAAGATGGCAACCCAACAACTCCCTATCAATACAGTTTTCAACGCAAGCCTTCCCTCGCCAACTTCCGCGTCTTCGGATGTCCAACATTCTTCAAACGCTACGAACCAACCTTCCGCAACAAACTTATAACCTACAAGCAACAACTCCAACGTGCATCCCGCGGTATTTTCCTTGGATTTCCCGACAACTCTGCAGGCTGGTTAATCTACTCGCCAGACCAACCCCAAAGCCTCATCATAACCCGCGATGCCTACTTCGATGAAGACTTCAACTCCGCTCTCTGTTTCGATTCCAAACCTTTTGCTGGAGCCGTACCCATCCGCTCCCACTTCAATCCGCATGGACTTCGTGACACTCCAGAGAACTCTGAACCATCTACCTACCATCAAACTGGCTCTGCAGCCAACCTTGGTAACCCACCATCAACCTTCATTGATACCTCCAACCATCATTCTTCCCTCCCTGCCATCCCTGAAACTGATGACAATGCCCATGAAGATGATCCACCACCTTCTACACTTGCTGCAATCAAACATACAACTCCTCCACATGGTCCAACACCACCCACACCACATCAAATCAACTTTGTCACCCATCAACAACATCATTCCCAACTCCACAAGATGATGACCATCTACTTCCAAGAATGCAATGAAGATCTACCAACTATTGATCCCATTCACTCTGCCATGATGACAATTGACAACTCTCCCAGCAACAATCCACAAGCCAACCCCCAGGAACCTGTGGACAAATATCTTCCAGAACCTCAGTCTCTCAAAGCTGTCCTCAAACTTGATGATAATGTCCGCAATGCTTGGCTACATGCAATCAAAATGGAAATCAAGAACCTCATTGACCATGATACCTTCATCCTGGACAAACTCCACACAAAGATGAACTCATTATCCCAGTCAAACTTGTGCTCAAAGCAAAACAAACTGCAACTGGAAAACTTGACAAACTAAAGCTCGCCTTGTCGCCCGTGGCGACCTGAGAAACGTCTCCTGAAAAGAGTCAAAGCCATCAACCAACAACGACTCCTTGAACAACGTCAAGAAATTGCTGAATCTACCAATTCACCTGGCACTCCAAAACCTATACCTGTTGAACCACTCATGTATGAAGACACCTGGTCACCCTGTGCATCTGCAAGAGGGGTCAAACTATTCATTGCAACCATCTGTGCATCCAGAAGAAGTGTCAAGAGTGCTGACTTCATTGGTGCCTACCTCCAAGCCAAAGTTATTGGCCGCCACTTTGTGAAACTGCCATTGGAATACGCCTATCACTTCCCTGAATACGCTAAATTCTTTGGCTCTCCAATGTTACTGAACAAAGGAATCTACGGTCTCGTCTACTCTGGCAAATATTGGAACATTGAATTTTCGAATGGCTCTACTCCCAAGGCTTTATCCAATCTCCTTCCGAACCGTCTTATTTTGTCCGATACGACAAACACAATCAATGGCTCCGTCTCCTATTTTTCGTCGATGATATGCTCTACGCTGGAAGCAACGATTCCATCGAAAAACAATTTGAAGATTCCGTCCGCAATCGCTTCGATGTCAAATTCCTCGACCTGCGCAATGGTTCCTCCAAATGCGTATCCACAAACACCTGACTCAAGCTATACTCTGATCAACACCGCTACGTTTTGAATACTCCAACGTTATGACCCGAATTCGAATTCCCGAACGCGATACTTCCTCCCGACTACACCTTCAGCAAGGATAACCGCCCAGAATCGCCCTGACGTCACCCTCGTCGAACACAAGCAACAACGCCTTCCTTCCGCTCTGCCGCCTGCACTCTCCTCTACCTTGCATACAATACAAGAGCTGACATCCTATTTGCTGTCTGCAAACTTGCTAAAGCATGCATCTCTCCTGGCATACCTGATTTTCGAGCCCTATCTTGGCTCATCGGCTATCTCGCCGCCCCTACTACGCCTCAAATTCTACCCGATGGCACTTCAAATCCCATCTATGACATCTGCCTTCACCATCGTATCCCATAATTCATCTCACTGCTTTCTCCGACGCCAGCTGGCAAGACTGCCCTGACACTGGCCGTTCCACTGTTGGATACATGATCTTCTACAATGGTGCCCTCATTGAAGCCAATTCTACAATGCCTACACCTGTTGCAATGTCTACTTGAAGCTGAATACATGGCCGCATGTTCTGCCACAATGGCCACAGCTCACATCCGAATGCTTCACGATATGCTCTATCTTGGCACCAAACAATGGCGTGAATCAACCCAACGTCTTCCTTCCATACCTGCCATCCTCATGATTGACAATGAAGCCACCGTCCAAATCGCAAAGAATGGAAAACTCACTCGCAAGACGCGACACATCGAACGCCGCTTCCACTTCGTCCGTCAAGGCCAGCAAGACGGCATTCACCAACTTCATTGATTCCCAGACTCTCAACTTGCCGACATCCTCACCAAAACCCAACACTCCGGCAAAATCGATCCTCACCTCACCAACATCTTCTGCGTTCTCCCTGACCACATGCTTTCATCACCGGGACCAGAGATCTGATCCAAGAGGGGTGTTAGGAATCTACTGTCACTTGTCACACTGTCTCTCGGATACTGTAAGGTTAAACACCATACGGTAATACAATAGACAGTCCATTATTTTTCTTAGTCTGTCCGTGACCCGTTCCGTAGAATGCTACGGATCAGAACCTGGTACTACTGGTCTGCAACACAAAACTATTTGAATTTACTTCCTATGTAATCAAATCATGAGTGTTGTTGATAACTTCAACAACACTCTTTTACTATGGACAACACTTCCCAAACACCACTCAGGAAGTGGGACTAAGACACATTTCATTTGTGAGACTCCAACTAATGTTGCAAGTCTCACCTTCATTTTTCATTCCAATTCATCTTATAATTTCCACAAACCAAAAACAGTAAAGGCCTTTACTAGTTAGCATCTACATTTCTACATCCTTGTATCAACAAATCTACCGCCATGGTGTATGTCTACAAAACACCATCGCCCAAAGCTGGACGATCCGTCAGGTTCGCTTCCTCACCCGTCAAGTCCAACGTTAGACTTCTGGGTCCTACTAACCTTAAGTCTACCGTCGGCCAGTACTCGTGTACCGATCACACGAACACTGTCACGCGTACATGCCGTGCGCCACTGGACACTGGACACGTTCGGAATTTGGAACGAGAAAATGAAAACAACAGAACTACCCTCTCACAGTTTATGTATAAGTATATGCGTACTTCAGAGTTCAGAGTCCAGATTAGTAGTATTCATTAGGATTGGGACTTCACCAGTCGCCGATGCAACCCACTTGTCATATCCCTACAGACGTCCCGAATTGCGCAGAAATCGTCACGAGAGTGGGAATTGCCGAGTGGTAGAGCACGATGTTAAGGCAAGCGAATCATCAATCAGAATTGCCTAGTTATTAATGTTTAGCCCTTGCGGCGTGAGAGACGCCAAGAATCCTTTGGGTTGAAGCGATCGAACAGCGGTTCAATCTTCTCCTTGCGCTTCTGTTTCGACATCTTGTTCGGATCTGCTGGCTTGTAGAAGGCTGGCGCCAACTCAACCAACCACCTAGCATCGATCTCCATTACGTTGCGCATGTACTCTTTGGTAGTCAATACCAGTTCGTGATAGATAACAAACTCAGGGTTCTTGTTGAACAGTGCGGATGAAGGGTGAATGTAAACTGGGTTCTGGTCGACAAGGGTTCTGAAACCTTCCTGAGGATCTTTCTTCGCCGCGTGAGTGAAAAATCCAGCGGTGATGGCTTTGCAGATAAGCTTGTAATTCTTTCCTGCACTCAGCAAGTCTAGCTTGTAACGATCCATGATTGTCACCAATTGCTTGCGGACGTCTTGGGCTCGTTTCATGCTACGAGCTTGTACAAAGTTCTCAAAGCACCAAGGATTGCTAAACTTGGAAGCCTCCCATCCCTTGTAGACAGCAAGTAGGGTAAGGTGGTCACCTTCAGCTTGATGGAACTTGGCCTTTCGCATATCTGCCTGGGCCTGCTTATCGCGAGGTCGGTAGAATGGATTCTCCACACTCAGCATCGAAGTTATAATTAATATTTCTTCCGAACACCCCAAATCCACTGACAGAATGAGCATTTTTGATAAATTGGGTTCCAAAGGAAATTCTGCCATCTTGCGACCCAGACGAGTCAGAAGGCCTTCATCGTCGAGGGCTCCCAGAGCATGGAGAGACTCCATTGCTCCGACCATAGTCGCCACAGGTGGAGGGTCCATAAAGTCGAAGCCGAGTAAGTCATTGATACCCATCGCTTTCAGTTGGAGCACTACGTTGCCAAGGTTCGTTCGCTGGATTTCAGGGATATTTGTAGCCAACATCTCAGTTTTGTAGGCTTGTTCAGTGTAGAGACGATAGCACTTTCCAGGTCCCGTACGTCCCGCTCGTCCTGCTCTCTGACGTGCTGAGGCTTGCGAAATGGGGGTCACCACGAGCGAGTCCATGCCGATCTTAGGATTGAATGCCTTCATCTTCGCCATGCCGGGATCAATAACGTAGAAGATTCCATCGATTGTCAATGATGCCTCGGCAATGTTGGTGGCCACAACACATTTTCTGGTGCCCTGGGGAGCCGGCTCAAAGATTCGAGATTGCATTTCCGATGGGAGGGACGAATAAACAGGAAGGATTATCAATTCGGGGGCCAAATCACCCAAGGCCTGCATTCGATTGAAAAGTGTCTCGCAGCAGACATCAATCTCTTCTTGACCAGTGAGAAACACGAGAATATCGCCTGCTGGTTCAGACAAATGGATTTGCATAACTGTTATCATAGCAGCGTCAAGGTAGTCACTTTCAGCTTCCTTTGTGTACAAAATCTCGACGGGAAATGTTCGTCCGGGAATTGTGAAGATTGGGCACTGAAAAAAGTAGGTGGAGAATTTTTCAGCATCGAGCGTCGCTGATGTGACAATTATCTTCAGGTCAGGACGCCGTCTGCAAAGATCCTTCAACAACCCGAATAGAACATCGGTATGAATAGTCCTCTCGTGCGCTTCGTCTAGCATCAGAGCGGAGTATCGATTCAAGTCATTGTCGGCAAGATACTCTCGCATAAGCATTCCATCTGTCATGTACTTGATGATGGTCTCCTTCGACGTCACATCTTCAAAACGGATGCTGTAGCCTACTTGCTCGCCGAGGGCACAACCGTATTCTTCGGCAACACGCTTGGCGACAGAGACGGCAGCCACGCGACGAGGTTGCGTGCAACCAACGATTCCCCTCTTGGTCAATCCAAGTTCCACCATGTACTGGGTCATTTGCGTAGTCTTCCCGGAACCTGTCTCTCCAATGACGACCAAGACTTGGTTGCTGGAGATCGCACCCATCAGCTCGTTCTTGAGCTTTGCGATAGGTAGCCCATCTCTTTGCTCTTTAATGCTTTTGTTTGCAATGATGCCGTAAGACAGAGTCTTGTTTTCTGCCTTTTGCTTCCAGGCTGGCGCACCATCAAAAGAGCTCATATTGATGCTGCGCAATTCTTGCGCAAAGTGTCGTTCTCCAGCTTCTGGTAGCGGGTCTTCCCAAGGACGATTCAGATCCTTAGGAATCGAGTCGATTAGCTGGTTGGCTTGTGCCTGTCTTAGCTCACGACGCTCCTTTGCTAGCGTTCCCTGTTGCATAGCAGCTCGTTGCAAGGATCCATCTGGATTCTTGACAATCTTAATGGGTTCTAAGTCGCGGCCACTTCGTCGCGTCTGGCCGCGAAGAAAAGCTGGCTCGGCTTCGGCGAGCTCCACGTCCATCTCTTCCTCGGTCTGCTCCACTGCTAGCATGCCCAATCCACCCTCGGCGTCGTAAGTTGGGTATTGTTCAACTGGTAGAACACCAGAACGAATCAGCTGCTGTGCTTCAAAAAGTTCTTGTTCTGTCAGCTGCTTTTTGCGACGAACGGTAGGGCCGCCATCGTTACGAGTTGAAGACAAGCTTGATGCACGTGATGCTTCTTCAGCTTCTCGCTTCTTCAAAGCTTCGACATCCAAACCCGGGTGATGGTGATGCGCTGTTGAGGCACGCTGCTCGTGTCCTTCCGTATTAGCCACCGATCGATGCGGCATGAGATCTCTACCAGAAATTTGATCGACATCCTTGGTGCTTAGAACAAGTTTATCGTTGAGGTTCGAAATCACCTTGATCCACACCTTTTGATTCCGTCGAAATCCCGCCTCCGACGCGGAATTGACACGATTTTTAGACAACGCCGCATTGTGTACTATGCCTTCGGTATTGGGTGGAAGCGGAGGTGACAACTCTACGACCATTCCAAAGTCCAGAATCTTCTTCACCGACCCTCGTAAATACCGTGAAGCATGGGTTTCGTCAGCTCATCTTCCCTGGGACGTTTCTTGGTAGTCATCCACGCAGGCAGGTTCGAAATGTTTCGAGCGGCCCGACTCTGCTCTAGCTCTTGTGGAGAATGCTCGTAAAACTCCTTTTCCAGCGGGACAGCATGTGCAAGGTTTGGCTTGGCTAAACCAGGAAAAACTTGACCAAGCTCTTTCTTACGAGCTGAGCATTCTGAGGCACTCAAGACGCGATCACCTACACCATCTTGCTTCATCATCTCCTTTGCTCGTTTCTTTTGCAATTTCGCTTCGAATCTTGCAATCGCTGGTGACGACTTCCAAACCATGTCCAAGATGTGCGACACCAACGACAAGGGCACTTCTGGAGCACCATTTTCTGCCAGCGTTTTGCGCAGACTTTGTGCGAGCTCAACCGTAACTTGAGTAGAGTTACTCTCCTTCAGAAAAGACTTAAGCTCCTTCTCCGCCAGAGTTACAACGAACTCCGCAACAGTCTTGTCCTTGAGGCCCAAACCATCACTTAATTCTGCCGTCACTCGAGTTACCAAATTCAAGGCTTCAAAGCGCTCGACAGGGGTGAACGGTTTCTTATTTTGATTTGACATCCAAGTTTCGAGTGTAATGGAGCACCAACACCGGATCGCTGCTGCTGATGGACTCGTGCATTCCGGCGAGCAGCTTGGAGGACAAACGAGAATCACTGCAACAGCACAGGATCAGGCAGCGCTCCGTTGGTACAGCATCGGTCGTCTCGTCGTCTCGCAATTCACCGTCCTTCGTCCTTCGCCCTCCGCTGTCTGCGTCTGAGGTTCAGTCGGGAACAGAAGGGCCAATCTCAGAACGCACACCAGACGTGACAACGCATCCACGTATGACAGTACGGGCTTGTAGTATGGCTCAGAGCATCCCCACTCCCCACCGCTGCTCTATATTTACTGTTTCTCCGGAAATCTTATTTACAAGGGGACAATTTTGTCCAAAATGCTATCACCGGCCGGTAGGGCCAATATCCTTATAAATAGCTCCCGAGGGGCTCTATATTTAAGTTGGGGAGCGATTTTTCACCAATTTTGCTGAAGAATAGCTCCCCACCGTAAATTTAGCTCCCCTCGTCCCTTTTCCCTGTTTGATTCATTGGATTGACGATTCGACCCATTGGATTCAATACTTTGTAACATGGATTCCAACGATTTCAGCGTGACTGACGCAATTTGGTGTTCCATCTATGTCTTCGTTTTCACGCAGATACGCTTGCACCAATAGAGTTTGACGGTGTCGGCATTGACGCTCGCCTACTACCGGTAGCTTTCCTCATGGGAATGTCCATGGTTCTGTCTGTCAGAATGTACTTTTTGAGGCAATAGAGGCGACCAATAGAGGGTAAATGTAGCGGTTGACATCGATTGATTCCGTGTTGCCAACAAAAAAAACAGCTCGTGCGAGAAAAATCGAATTGAACGTGCAGTCGAAGGGGCGCGGCGCTATTTCAAAATGAGATCTGCAAAAAAACTCCCTCTAGCGGTGCAAGAAAGACACCTCAATATGTCCTAAAATAGGTTTCTAAAGGCTCTATACCAAAATGTCCATCTTAGAAATAGAGCCAGCGGTGGGGATGCTCTTATGTAGTACTTCATGTATCGAATTCTTGCCAGCCCAAAATATTTGTCCTCTACAGAAAAGCCAGCCTCAAGATCGGCGCGACGAACGCTTTTTAGTGATTCCGCATCGTTTGCAAAAATTGAAGTTCACTTGTTGCCCCTTTGAGGGATATTCAGAGAACGTTGCTTGTCACTCACTCGTCTTACTAGAAGTTGAGCACAGTGTGCTCTAGGTTTTAAGTAGTACAGTGTGTTTTGTTCGTACTACACCTCCATACAATGTGCAGGTGAACTGCAAATTGCATAACAACAACTGGCACAGCAACATTCATTGATTGTAACTCCTTCAAGGTCTTGCCAATCATGCTACTCAGCAATGGTGAAGATGCTTACTGTGTTTTTGATTGATTGTGTTGTTGATGTCCATTTCATCTGATTTAGACAAGAATGCAGATGTCGTTTCCCACGCTTTCTTGGAACTTGGTTTCTGCCTTGCTGTCAATCCTTGTCGATTCCTTGTGACCATTTCCAGAACGCAACCATCATGATGGTATCATATGCGAGGAACATTCCCTCTGACAATATTGCAAGTCAAACAAATGGCAGATGCAGTAACTTTCCTGACAAATTGTCCCTGCAGGTTGAGTGCTGCCATTTGCTTCAGTGGGTGCTTTAAACATTCATTCCTACATTTTCAGAGAAAGGAATTGTTTGAGGTGAGGATGCCTTTTTTATTTGAATGAAGATGGAGCTGCATGGGCATGTGCTAGGAAACAACAACGCACATCATGTTTCCTCCTCTGCACCTCAGCAGCCACAAAAGTAATACCAATCACAAAAAATAGGCAAATAATGAGCACAGCTGTACAAGGCTTAAAGAAAAGACAGCATTATTGGTTCTGGAATGGTTTCTTCATATAGTTTTTTATGGCATTCAGACTTCTAGTAGTATTTGTTAACTCAAAGAAGGACTAAAGGACAGCAACATTGGGGAATGCCATCATGAAGCAACACCAGAGGGATACTCCAAGCCTGAGGGATTCAACACGATATATCTCTGTCTGGGCGGTATTTCTCTGCGTTTCGGGCGATACATAGTATACTGGTGTGATGCGCTATTTTGTTAAATCCCTTTTTGTCGCATGCGGCTTGCGTTGTTCATTCGACAAACAACTGGTGCAAACTCCAGAAAATTGAAGACCTTTGTGATGTTGTGACTTTGTGAGAATGATGATTGGGAAACAAACATCACAGAGTTAAGTAGAAGGTTAAAAGCATTACAGATCATCGCACTTTTCAGAAACCTATGGGCGTTCGATGCTCCAATGAATGTTTCTCTCCACTCAAAGCAAAGGATGCCAATACTCTTGCATAACATTGATGTGGTCTTGCTAGTTGTAAGTGTGATATCCAGTATCGGCATTGTGGAATCTGAACCCCATTTGGAAGCAATAGCAGACCACTCCTCCAATGAATCAAAGTTGCATTGCACCCAATACAGAAGCTAGTCGACCTGTCAACGAAGTAATTGGTATCATCAACAAAGAGAAGAGAGGTCCCTCAAGGCACAAGGCAAGACAAGGAGCTCATTCCCAAATTTAACCAGAAATTATTCGTTGCTTTCGGGTTTGCACGAATACAATGAGGCCTGCTCCAGTCTCGACTCTCAACCGCGACCAAATATGTTGGCTATCTAGTAGTGGGGCTTCGTTATTTTGTGATTGCCCTTGATTGAAAGCTTACATTGAATACTGATACGTCGGTCAATGAGGAATTGAGCAGTGGAGAACGCGGAGTACTTGTACAATTATTCACGGCCATTATTTACTGGAACGATTCAGGAGGAGCATCTCATCCAGTTCAGCAAAGAACCTTGATGTCTCCATCAGAAACAAACACGCCATTTTCCACATGGAAGCAAAGGAGTCATGAACAAAGACGACGTCTGCTTGGGTCACGGACTTGTAAATGGTAAACATCCAGCCTTGAGGACGCGCATAAACAACGATCACCACCAAGCTTAACCTGCAAGGGCAATCTCCAACGCCTCGCATAGCACTATAGTTTGAGAGAGAAGGGGTTACTGAATGTTGGCATCCAGAAAACTGAGTATCGCATTCGCAAAACTTGCGCCTTCAGGGCGGCGCCCATAGTGAGTGGGGAGTGGGTTGGTTAACTAAGCACCTGTTGATCTTATCCGTAGTGCTACGATGCATATTGGGAGTGTGGGGACTTCCATATTCAACTATTGTTGCATCGGCTTGTAGAAATCACCTGCGAAAAGAGAAGGTTAGTGGCAAGAAGGTCACAATACCTGCTCATTCAAGCCAACAATATCGACCGATGGTCAGCAGTTCAAATCTTGGCGGCCTGTCTGAGACATTGTCGATGCACAAGACATGAAGAAAGCCGAATACAACCCTGCGCCGAGCTCGCATCATCCGCTTAGAAACCGATTTATCCACATAACACTCTTGCCGATGCCGTCAATGGGCTGGTGTAGGCGGATCGTGCTATCTAGAACTGGTCAGCGGTCAGATGTAAGGCGCAGGCGGGATGATCAACGACAGGAGTTACAGCAGAACACTCATGAAGGACAACAAATACTCGACCAAGATATAGTTAAGCCACACGAAAAGCAAGGACACCGTACGAAGAAGTGCTGACTTACTAGGAATTAAGTTCAAAGGTCTTATTCAAGGCGAATCGACAGAGCAGACCGAACATTTTGGACACAGACCTCTACCAAACCATTGATGACAAGACCAATGACTTCCAACGCGATTTTCCCTTACAAAAGAGCTCTCCTGCTTTTACCAAGTGCTGCTTCCCTCCCAATTTCCATCTGATACTTGAATCACATTGTCAAGAGTCAAATCCTGTTGGAAGAGTTCTTCGGTCGGCTCCGAAGCGACAACCTTGCCCAAAACAGCGTTGATTTCCTCCGTCACCTTGTTACAGTTAACACCTTTGACACCCCTAACAACTTCCTCAACTCGACCGTCAGGGAAAATTCGAAATTCAATTGTTTCGATGTTACTCTCGCCGTCACTGAGAATGTTCGTTCGGCGCACGAATGCAGGCGTTAGAGCAGGAACGAACGCAGTTGCTGAGATGGCCAGGAAAGACACAAGAAGGAACGGAGAATGCATCGTCGTGCTCAATGAATGGATCAGGGCCGTTGCGCTTTCAATGACAAACAAACACAAGGAGGAGTACGGTCTGAAGGCTGATTCAAATTGTATCTCGACACAAGTAAAGGCTGGGAATAATGTTGAGTTCTGTTGCGTGCAATGTGCGACAAAAGAACTCATTCGGGAGTATTCTTCCGCCAGCTGTGCCTTATGTACCCTGCGTAAGATATTCGTAGCAGTACTGTTGGACCATTCTGTGTGCAGTCGTACAGTACAAGTAACATACTCAGATTACGGCCTTCTTCTACTGGAGTAATAGTATTCATTTTATTTTATCTATTCATATGAAATAGAATATTTCCTCAAATATGAGAAAATCGTCTTTATTAAAAAATCTCCATTTACGCAGTGGGCACAGTATAGTAGCACTCTACTGGTAGTGCAAGGGCAAGGGAGTTAGAGTGCACCCACCGTGCAACAATATCGGCCGTTTCGAAGAATCTTTAGACCGCGCTGATTTTATGGCTTGGATGCTGTTGGAGCTGTCCCAAAACATTTCCTGCATAAGACATGCATCAAGACAGAGCATTGCTTCAACACCTCAACCACATTTCTAACAGCAGTAGTGGTGCATTTGCTTTTACAAGCATGATCCACAACATCCCAGCATCCCTCATTGCTAAAGACAACATGACAAAGAGAAACATCAACCTGACATGTTTGCAAGCTGGCCCTTTGCCTAGATTGGTCACACAAGCACGGCACAAATCAGTAGCGGGATACATTGTGTGGTACGTTTCTTGCCGGCATCATTGATGAAATTGCACTGAAAGCACCTTCAGTGCTGCTTGTTTGCGCATTGGTGCCTAACACCAGAAACATAACTTGCTCAATCAGGCCTAAGCAAAATGTGTGCATGGTTTCAACTGGAGTGGCAACAAAGATTCTGCAGATGGGATCAGTATATGCTACATCTTGAAATGTATTGCTTAGCTGTACACTGCATGTTATGTCCAGCCAATTGCTGCATGAAGAGCATTATTGCTGCTTGCCACACCACCAATCATGGCTGGTCACATAACAACAATTACATCATGGAGAATCCAACTGTGTACACTGATGTTGCAGGATCGACAATGACATTGAACGCACGTGGGGTGTGAGGACCATAGTGACCACCACACAGAGAATCACCTCCCACCTTCTTGCATGTCTCATTGAATAACAAAGAGAATACAGCTGGGAGCAACAATGACCATGTCCATGGATCCCGCCCGTCAGTCCCAGTGGTAATTGGACATTGTTTTGAAGGCAACAAGGATGATGTCCAAGGAGCCAAGCACACCATTTAGTTTCATGTAGTCACTTCCTTGGACACTGAATTCAGTTCAGGCAGGTTTAACCTGGTATTAAAAAATTGCCGTGCACCATTATTGGAGTACTACTATACTGGTAGTGTGTGTTTTGAAAGGTGCTTTGGAAATTCCATCAAAATTAGAGGTGATGTGTCCTGCGCAGATTTGAACATGTGATCTGGTATCAACAGACATGTTGTGTAGCTATGGTAGGCATGATGGCTGCTGTGTACTGCCCTACGCGCAAAGTAATCAGTTTTTAACAAGTAATTTGCAGTTAGTTTTAATGGGGTGATAAAGTGGGTTAACTAAAAGTTATGAGACTAGTTGATAAGGAAATTGGAGCAGTCCCATTTCATCCCATCCCAGATGGGATTGAACTGTTCTCATTTTTATTCTCTTGGACTCTCATTGAATCTCCAAGAGTTGTCAACTAGTTCTCATCCTAACTAGTAGATGATCACACATAGTTGTACAGTTGTACTGTAGTACAGGATCAGTGTTCTTGTATTGTTGCACTGTACTATTGTATTACTAGCCTACCGGTATGTCCAAGTACTATACATGGCCATTGTATTGTAGTACTGGATACTAGTAATATAGTATACTGTATTGCTCTACGCTAAGGATATGTGCGGTGTACTGCATGTACTCTCTTCAGGGTGCACAATGATGACACTCCTGAGTGCAAGTGAAAGAGGTCTTAATTCTATGATGATAAAAAGCTGCACAGCCCCTTTGCAAACAATCTCTTTGTCAGCCATGCATCAATATGCGAGGACCAGCTTCAAAAATATGAATAACAAGAAGATCACATGTGAAATGATGAAGTCTTACTTTGCCATGGCGACTGGTGAAACACCTCTGGCAGCACGCTTAAGGACCTCCGCGAATAGCAGCATGTGTCTTGGCTCAGATTATTGAAGTGGGCAATGCTCCATTTCTTTACATGGAGATGCTATCGTCAAAAATAATCAATGATTTGCTCATGATGTCCGCAAGGATCAGTGGCAAGGATGAGGATCTTGAAGACAATTCATCAGGATCAATGCCAGCATCCAGCATTGTATTTGCTTGAAAAAGGAAGGCCAAGGCGAGGGCAATGGAAGCACTTATAAGTGCATTCTTCTTTTGCAACTTGTTCTTTGTAACTTGAATGGATACAGCAGAAGCCATTGAGAAGTGTTGGAGCGAAGATGCAGGTAGTTTGAGGACAGCCAGTCCATAATTTGGTGGCCTCAAGGCAGTAGTACCCCTTCTGCTAACGATTGTTCATGGGGTGTCTTCCATCATGATTCAACATGATTGTTTGTGGATTGAGTCCTTGTAGAGAAAGTGGGGAATCCTTCATGAGATTACCAAGCAACAAGGCCCCTAAGGCAGGCAGCAAGGTGTGCTCATGTGTGTCATGCATCATGCAGGACGACATTCAAGGATTATGCCAAATTATTACAACATCACAATGCGAGCTTCTTAGTGGAAGTCATTGAGGACATTGATGCCCAATTCAGACATTCAGGATTGCATACCACAAAAAGTAGGAAGAAATAGAATTAACAGTGAGATTGGACACGTTTCACGCTCAGAGCACAGTTGAATCCTTCAATGAATGTTTCAGCCAACTCAACGGGAAGATTCAAATACTCTTGCATAGTATTGTGGTCGTATTGCTTGTTGCAAGTGTGATACCCTGCACAGGCATGGTGGAATCTGAACCCCATTTAGGCATTGTTAGCAGTCACTGAATTAAAAAAAGATATGTTCCCAAATTAGACCGGAAATGTATGTTCTAAGAAACTCCCAAATTTTTTCGGTATTTTCGGGCTTACACCGAAATAATGAAGCCTGCTCCAGTCTCGACCCTCAACCGCGACCAAATATTTGGTGATCTAGTAGTGGGGCTTCATTATTCTGTGAGTTGGACTACCGATAGAAGAATCAAGAGTGCCCTTGATTGGAAGTTAATGAAGAATGAAGAATTGAGCACTGGAGTACTCGGAGTAGTATAAATATTCAAGGCTTTTATTTATTGGCACGATTCAGGAGGAGCATCTCATCCAGTTCAGCAAAAAACCTTGATGGCTCCATAAGAATCTAACACGCCATTTTCCACATGGAAGCAAGGGAGTCATGAACAAAGAAGATGTCTGCTTGGTCATGGACGTGTAGATGGTGAACATCCAGCCTTGAGGCCGCGCATAAACAACGATCACCACCAAGCTTAAAATGCAAGGGCAATCTCCAACGATTCGCATAGCACGTTAGCCATATCCTCAAAATCCTCATCGTCCCACATCAAGGGCATTCGGACGTCACAAGCACGGGAAAGCATATCAGCAGTCATTGGTAGCGGGTCGCCGGCTGGAGCAAATCCCCAGTTGACGAAATTTCGAGCATTCGACTTGTGCCCAAATAGTTCCACTGGAAGCCCGTGGTCGCGGCATTGCTGTAAGAAGACCTCAATTTTCTCGGGGGAAAATTTCGGGTCGAGGTTGAATTGAAAGGAGTCGTGCACGGCAGTCGTCATGCCTGGGGTGTCAACTGGAATTTTCATGTGTTCGCCACATCTGGACTCCAGGTTCCGAACCAGTGTCCAATACCTGCTGTTATACTTCTCTATACGTTCGTCAAGGGTTTTGATCTGCGGTCTGATAACTGCAGCTGCTAGGTTGCTCATTCGAAGCGAGTAGTTTGGCAGGGACTCAGGCAGGCCTTCAAAATACTTCGGAGGGGGAACTGTTATGTGCTTTCCATTGAGTGCCTCATACGCACCGGCGTAAACAGCGGTTTTGGCAGCGATCATTGGATCATCAGTCAGCAGGAATCCACCCTCGCCAGAGTTAATCATCTTGTACGATTGCGAGGAGACGGATGCGATGCCGACGTGACCAGTGTGTTTGCCTCGCCAACGGACTCCGAGGGAGTGGGCACAGTCTTCTAGCAAAATGGCACCATGTGCGTCACAAGCGGTCTTGATTGCGTCCATGTCGGCTACTTTACCACGCATATGAGAGATAAGGACATGCTTGCAGTCGGGATTCGCTTTGAGCTTTGCATTCAAGTCTGCAACGTCCATGACATGGTTATAGTCGGATTCAACATAAACAGCCTGCGAGATAGCTAAATGAGGAGTGGATCACGTCACTTGCCTGTCAAACCTGCACAAACGTACCTTTCCTCCAGCATGTTCAATGGCTGATGGGACTGCGCCGAAGGTAAAAGCGTTGGAGAGCACCTTTCCGCCGTACTCAAGACCAGTAGTTTTGAGCAAAAGCATCAGTGCGGATCCACATGAGTTGAGGGCAATACAGTACTTGTGCCCAGTGTAGTCAGCAATCTCCTTCTCGCACATTGAGACGACAGATTCTTCGGCCGACACAACATTGTATCTATACATGCGACCGCTCCTCATGAGCTCCAACGCTTGCCGTTGTCCCTCCTCGGGTACTGGGTCGGGTGTCTTGATGTCACGAGTCACATATGCACGGTCGGTGAGTCTATAGTTCGAGAGAGAGGGGTTACTGAGTTACTGAGTGTTGGCATCCAGAAAAGTGATGATCGCATTCGCAAAACTTACGCCTTCAAGGCGGCGCCCGAAGTGAGTGGGTTGGTTAACAAAGCACGTGTTGATCTTGCCAGTATTGCAACGATGCATATTGTGAGTGTGGGGAATTTCATGTTCAACTATTGTCACTTCGGTTTGTAGAAACAGCCTGCGAAAAGAGAAGGTTAGTGGCAAGTAGGTAACAATAGTTGATCATTCAAGCCAACAATATCGACCGATGGTTAACAATACAAAGCTTGACGGCCTGTCCGAGTCATCGTCGATTCAAAAGACATAATCCTGCGCCGAGCTCAAAGAACACCGGCTGGTGTCCATTGCATTGGATAGAGGTCTCAATTGTGGCATCACACGAGTCTCTTCTGCCGGACCATCAACTTTTGTCAAGGAGGCAGTATCACGCGTGTAACGATTGCTTGGAGCTGTGATTGCTCCTTAATGCATACTTATGATGGGGACGAGAACGTCAAGCAATCGGCGCAATACACATGACGCAACTTACGTTCGAACGAAAAAGTGAACATTAACTTGAGTATTTGATTTACGTGTCTTCTTCCGTTCACCAATACCACAGTGTTCATTACTACTTGTTAACGCACGATGTATAGAAGGTACAAGTAGCTTCTACAAGCAAAGTGGTACAATCTTCGACTGCAAATGGTGAGATACTATAGAGAGTGTACTCGGAGTATCCGATGCATCCATGATACGTGAATTGATACGTCATGTTGACACGTTGGAACTTGAAACAAACCCGTTTTCTTGTCTGTCGCCAATCAAAGGATTCCGCCTCTCACGTCATGCACGCCCAATAGAGACGGAATTCTCCAGCTCACTCAGAATCCAAATCCATTGTCTCCAAAGGCCAAGAATTTGCGAACCAATTCCATTGGTTGGCAGTTTTCGGTCAGGGATTTGTGACGTATACCTTGAGCACTAAAGCGAGACAACGCACGTGAGATCTATACGTACCTTTGCTCATACAAATAGGGGAAAGAATATGACTAGGAAAGGATGATGAATGATGACATCACCCTCTGACGAATGCAGAAAAACGTTATGACAGCACAGAACTCTGAGTACTGTATTATTGGTACCACTACTTGTGTTTTGTACTACAGATGGGCACTTTGCAGTCAGAGGTCTGAGGCGTTTTTGTACACTACAGCACTCCATGTTCGCTCTGTAGTGGTACGATAGGTTCTACTTGTACATAGTTCAACGTCCTGTACTATCACTATGAATAGAGAGACCATTCGGGCATTAATTCGATGTTTTGATTTTTGGTTATGAGTCACATTTTCACGCCTGCCATTTCAGAAATTAACGCCTCTTTTTCATGTTCATACTATATCAATGAGAATCAATAATTTAAAAATGTTGGATAAGTAAAAATAAATTTTGTTTAAGTATTCTTGACTTGCAAAATTTTATGCCTTGAGTTTTCCTGTCGATGTGATGCTGTTGCTGTCAGTGTGAACTTCGTCAAAAATAAGAAGTTAGTAACAGGCGTGCACTATGTCATTCCTTGCCATACCAGAGACCAGAGACACCATAGTGCACGCCTGTTGCTAACTTCGGCGAATTCGTCAAGTTACGGCGCCTTGAAAAATGCACTGGACCGTTAAATACTCCTGGGCAGAGTATTCTTGTCTGTCTATTCAAAATTCAAGAGTGAAACGGACATATAACGCCAGGCCGGCTGGATCGAAACACCGAATTAATTCTCGAATGGTCTCTAGTGTTACCAGGAGGTTCCGGAATTTCGGCTCTTTTATGTGTCTCGTACCTTTTACGCAGATTATCTACCAGAAATTTGTTCGACAAACATCTAAATAATTCCACGATTCCAAAATGATAGAATATCTTCTGTTGATACACTCTATAATTAAAACCGTGCTTTATTTTGGAACTGTTGTTAACATCGTTTGTTATGACAAGTACGACATCGATTCAATGTCTTGGATGAACTAGTACTATGTAGGGATATTTAAAGAAGATGTTGGCTCTTGAGCCATTGGCTCTTGAGCCACTGGCTCTTGAGCCATTGGCTCTTAAGCCACTGGCTCAAGAGCCACTGGCTCAAGAGCCAATTTACCTTGTCCAACTAGTCGAGGAACGTGTTTTCTTTAAATGAGAACTCGCCACACGGGAACGGAAAAAAATGACAGGTCATCTAAGGTCGATGGTATGCGTATGCGTTACGTCTCCATTGATACATATGTATTTCGGCACATACTACATTTTCTGTAAGCATCGGAGAAACAATATACAGGTATGAAGAGAATAATTCATACATATATATTTCGGCACATAGAAATTTTTCTTTAAGCATCGGCGAAACAGTATTCAGGTATGAGGAGAATACATTCAGCGAATGACAAGGAGTGGTATGACATAAAGTGCGAGCACTTTTGAGGACGAGCTCTATGACACACACAAAACGTGTGTTCTTGCTTGAGTTTGACTTCGCCGGGGGCTGTTGTTCAGCCGTTGGCTCTTGAGACAATGGCTCTTGAGCCAATGGCTCTTGAGCCAGCGGCTCTTGAGACAACGGCTGCCGACACTTCAAATGTCGAATATCCTTAAGTAGGATTTTCATAAAACGTCGATTCCGTTGTCGCATAGTCTAATCTCAAGTTCTTTAGTTGAAGCTCAAAATTTGTCACGTCATGAGATTGATGTACCTAATGATCCGGACATTTGAAGTGATGGAACGTGGAATATTTGTCCGGCGTGACGAACGAAGTTGTAGAATTAGTATCCGTAGCCAGTAGCATACACTTATAGGTAAAAGAGCCGAAATTCCGGAACCTCCAGGGATGTCAAGGAGTGGTTTTTCCTTTATGTGGGTTTTGGGTTTAAAGATGATTCATGAAGGTTGTTTGCACCAAATGCACACTTGCTTGTTCCAGTACTGGTGCCCCTCTTGCTAAGGATTTTCTTTTTGCCCAAGAATGGATGTTTTTTGAAAACGTTCTTACAGTCAATAGCTAAGAAGAAGGTATGCCATATACAAAGATTTATGAAGGTATAAGAAGATTCATGAAGGTATGTACCAAATGCAAATTACCAGTTTTGGTGCACCATATGCACAGGTTTTTCTTGTTGCCCAAAGGACATTTTTCTGAATAGGTTGGTGGAAAGCCCCCTACTACTTCATTCTTGTTGTGCTCAATGACTCTTTGACATGCTGGCCAATCTGTTGCATGGTACACTCTACTAATGCCGCTGAAGCAATAAACAACGAAGAAGCCCCAGCAATAGCGCAGAACACCACAGAACAGGCCACACCTTGTATTGGAACTAGCTAGTATACAGCACTCCTGTCTTCTATATTTGAGTCAATCTACTTGCTCATAGTATAAGAATAGACAAGAGAATTGCATGAAACAAACCAGAACAACCCTGGTGATCATGATGCAACGTGATAGCAATCTTATTCTTTCATTGCCATCCATTCTTCACGTTGACTGCTATCTCAGCCCTGCTGGCTTCTGCATCTTTATCCAGCAGTGTTGTCTAAACCACTAAATTGTCCCAAGAACCTTTCCCAGCCAGCATTATTGAAACCTTGGCTCTATGGCGGCCTTCAATTCTTATCAAACTTCACTGCTTCTCACAAACACAACAAAATTGAGCAATGGAAAATAGGAATGTGCATTAGCTATGATACCGTCTCAAAGCTTCAGTGCACCCTTGCAGGTGTAGCCCTTGCCTTATCCCAAGCCATTGTTGGTCTTCTTTGGTGGGCTTTGACTTCTCTGTGAGAAGTCCAAATCCAAACTTCTTTGTTGACATCATTCCCCTTCACGAGAACTCTCTGGAACACTCTCAAAAGCACATTCTTCGCCAGGAATCAAGTACCGCGGCTGACATTGTTCAGGCCATTCTACTCGTCAAGAACATATTCATTCTCCACAAGCAAAGTACACATGCATTTGACAAACCAAAATGCCGAAAATGTGATTGGTGGTGTTCAATACAAAGACTGCAATTCTCAGGAAACTTGTTTTGACATTGGTGGAAGTAGATATCAATGCCACGAGCACCAATCTTGCTGAACAAATTAAGGAGGTCATGCATCCTCAAGTTGGCACTGCGGATCTTGTTGTGCCTCAACAATTGTTCTCAATGTCATCTGTTCCTTGGAAACAGGCTTCCTGTTGAGTGGGAGAGTGGGAAATGGCTTGTGTCAGTTCTGAATCTATTGTGCCCCTTATTGTTTCATGAAATACATGGAAATTGGTATCTTATGCCAGATCCAACAGTATGTGTCCTATGCTGCAGTAACCTGTAGCACGTGATGTTTAAGATGTAGGGGGTTCGCTTGCACATATCACGATGATGAAAATAGATGCATTGACTTACACATAAGTCTATGGGTAGCATACAGATTACAAAACTTTGAAGGGATCTGGTGCCATCAACACCACCAATGCAAATGTTACCGCCATGCTGGTAGAACTATTTTAGTATCCATGTCCAACCTCAGATTTTTAAAATCAGTAGGAATCCCCCATCAGCACTGGTAGTAATTGTGTGCATTGACTTGCACACCAGTATTCAATGGGTTTGCAAACAAGTAGAAAAAATGGCGTGGCTTCATTGCCACCTTAGAGTAAAGGAGGGTAAAAGCCCATGACTTAATTTTTTTTATATTGCAGGAATCTGGCATGGTTAGTAACGGCTGGATGCTGATGGTGTATTGACTTCACATAGTACTACAGTACACAGGTACGTTGTACTACAGCATTATGAAATGAGAAAATGGTACAAGTACCTCGTATCCTTCATTGTCAACAACAATTGCAGAGAGTCAAAGACCCTGCTACATCTCATGTTTCCCATTCCACGTCTCACCTCAAAAAATTCTAAATATGAATAATATAATTCTTAATTAATTGAATTTTTATCGTGATTAAAAATGAATTTCAATTAAAAATTACATTATTCCCGAATCCAGAGTCCAGAGTCCCGAATACTACGCGGAGCATCTGTACACGAAGCAATCAGCTCAATTTTGTTCCCCTTTCATCGACTCCCTCAACATCCTCAATCGGAACCGTCATGTTGCTACTGTTTCACCTTTCAATCCTCATTGCATTGCTCAAAAGTACCCATGCATCAACTGCATCCTACGCATCCCAGACGAAACAAAACGTGAAGAAGATTGGTCGAAATAACAAAGATGGCATCACCGACTCCACAACATGTTCGAATTCAAACCGAGAATCCATTTTCGAACTTATTCTTGCGGGCGATCACGAATCGCTGGATAATACACTCCCACACTCTGTCTCTGAACTAAAGAAGCGCGGGGCGCATCGGTGCTGGCACAAGCACTCTACTTTTCTCGAACATCTCTTGGGAGTGCACAACATCCTACGCTTATGGGGTCAGGGTGAGATACCCAGCAGAGTTGGTCTGTTTCATTCTGCATACTCAAATTCGTATGTGAATCTTGCTCTGTTTGATCCCAACGAGGAAGCTGAGCGAGATTTGATGATGAAGTTAGTTGGCGAAAAAGCGGAAGATTTGATTCATATGTTCTGTATCATCGATCGACAATCGGTAGTCGTGAACACTTTGTTGAAACAGGGTGCCATTCCGAGAGACGGCATTTCAGTTCCGCATCTCAAGAAACCGGACGAAGTAGTGTATCTTTCGGCTGATACTTTGCGTATGCTGGTTATTTTCACCATGGCAGATATTGCCGATCAGTATTTTGGATGGCAAGATCAACTGTTCGGCGGAGAGGAAATGGTGAATAGTATGTTGCTTCCAGGAGATCGCCTCGAAAGCCACGAATCCACAGCTATCTGGCCTGGAGTATCGCAGCCTGGACTTTGGATGAGCTACCTTTCCGAGCTCGGAGCAGTTGCTCGAACCTTTGTGTCGACTGAATCACGTGGCTTTGCGGACCTGGAATCCGGCTTACCTCCCGTCTTCAACAATTGCACTCAAATCTTGTCCCGCGAGGACGAGGCGAAGGCTCGAGACCTGTACTGGAGCGTCATCACGGGTCAAGTTCGCGAAGTCGATGATGTGGTTGCCGCTCTTGAAGCATCTATTGTACACAACCCATGGGCGTTTGAGCCGCACGTTATATTGGCTCAAAAGCATCTTCATACGAACGATTTTGAAGCCGGAAAGCACGCTGCGTCGCGCGCTTTGGAACTCCAACTTCAGTGGGGCACGGCCTGGGACAAACGCTTGTCGTTCGCGGCGTGGGTTGCATGGACGAGAGTTCTGCACGAGCGAGCTGTGGATAGGCTTGAGTGGCCTGCCAATAGCTGGGATGTGAACAACATGGGCTTCGTCCGTTCGATCCAGGACGACGAGCCACAGGCGTTAAGGTGAAATTAAAGATTACTATTGGTTCAAGCGAACAATCAACTACACAGCCTCTTTCTTTGGTTCCTCGACATCTTCTTCGCGGTTGTCTTTCGTTTTATCCTCCTGCTTGCTTCCGCCGAAAATATTTGCAAAAGCACTGCCAACAGCATCGGCCAGTTTTCCTGAAATACCACTTCCACACTTATGAGTTTCTGCGTCAAACTCTCGCAGAAGCTCTTCTTGACGTGGAGTAATGGTTTGGGGATTTGAATTTTAAGGTGTGCAATTTGATTTCCGTGCGCCTTAGAATTCAGCTTTTGAATGCCTTTGCCTCGCATCATCAGCTTGGTATCGACTTGGCAGCCCTTTGGAATCTTGATTTCCACCTCACCCGTGAGTCTTGACATCTACTTTACCTCCCAAGACTGCCTGTGTCAATGAGATCGGAACTTCAGTATGTACATCATAGCCATCTCGAACAAAGTAGTCGTCTTCTGCCACAATCACGTGCAACAAGAGGTTACCCTTCGGAGCTCCAGGATCTCCCTCAGCTCCTTGACCTGAAATTCGCAGATTCATGCCATTGTCAATGCCAGCAGGAATATCAACTGTCAAATCACGTTCTTTCACCGAAGTTTTCCTGACTTATCTCTCACTTGATAACGAAGGTGCAGATCCTTGGAGGTTCCAAACACAGCTTCTTTAAACGAGATATTGACATGCATTTGTAGATCCGCTCCTGGTCGGGGACCCCGATTTCGGCGGCGTCCTCCACCTCCGAAGAATGCTTCGAACAGTTCTTCCGGGTCAATGTCATGTTGACCTGGACCGCCAGTAGAAAAATGGAAGGAACCATCGCCAAAGTCGAAACCGCCAAATGGGTTGCCACCATCACCAAAGCCAGCATTGGGATCGACACCAGCATGGCCAAATTGATCGTATAGTTCGCGTTTCTTGGAGTCAGACAAAATTTCGTACGCCTCCGAGGCCTCCTTAAATTTTTCAGCTGCCTTCTCGTCTCCCTATGCGACGCATTCGACGGTTAGAAAAGAGCGATTGTCAGGTGCCATAGTAACGTTTCTCTGTCATAGTTGAATTTACAACTTACTCCATTCGTATCAGGGTGAAACTGCTTCGCCTGTTTAAAGTAGGCCTTTTTGATCTCTGCTTTATCAGCCCCCTTGGAAACCCCCAGCACGTCGTAAAAATCCCGCTTGCCGGAAGAAAAGGCTCGGATAGTGGATTGAACAGCCTGACGTAAACATAGTCTGTTCATTGAGGTCCTTGTGGGCAAAATGTGCAGGGAACGAGATTGGACTTGACGCGGTGCACAGCCTTGTTGAGAGGCTAAGGTCACTGTCAACGCTGATTTTCCTTGGCGACGAAGGACGTGGGTTGCAATCATCACGGTGTATGACGGCTTAATCGATGCCATCGTGGTGGTGGAGGGAGTAGTAATCAGAGATTCTTAGAGAGAGATGATGAAACGGTGGATGAAGCGAAGAACGGTGCAGGACGAAGAATGCACAGACGTCTGTCGTCGCACGATTTGTCCTGTTCGAGTCCATCATGTCGTGTATTGAAGGCAATGTACTAGTACATATGTACTGTACGGAGCAATAGCTGTAGCCAGTATACCGGTAGTAGCACCCCTGTTACATCACATGTAGACAAGTAGTCCGAGTACTACCGGTATTACCTCACTACAACAAAAAAGCCTAACTTAACAAAAATAGTCTTTTTGCATCTACAAGTCATTCCACACCAGATGAACCCAATTCTTGAATGTAGAATGTACTGTCCAATTGAACTTGGTGACAACTTTCTTATGGGACAGCCCATTCGCCATATTGTTGTTTGACATCACCAGCACTATACATGATATCCAAGGGGTTCATTAAGCCATGGACAACAACAAGGCAAACGGGTGAGCTGCCATACTGGGAGGTCCTCCACTCATTTGCTCTGATTTTCTAATGAATGACCTTTGTTCTGTAATGGTAATAATTGCTGCTGTCACTGACACACCATAATGTTGTTTGGCCATTATAGTGATTGATTTGGCAACTTATTCTGATACCAGTTATGACATCTAAGGGTGCCAAAACCAAGTCGGCTCTTGGATATGAAAAACCAATTATCTTTGATATGATAATTTTTTTGTTCATAATTTTTACCTAAAATATAGGTAAAAACTTAGGACTAAAGAGCTTGTACATCATGTGTATGAAGCGGGTTTCCTCGTATTCCTGAACTCTGAAATTTTTTTTTCCTGAACTTTTTCATCTCTTGCATAGGAGCTCATACTTTGCATTCCTGAGCTCCAAAATTTCAATTCCTGAATTTCACTGACTCATTTTTACTAACACTCGGGTGGGATTCCTGAACTCTTGGACTCTAAATATATGAACTATACCACTTCTTCATTTGTGATCATGAATTTCAATTCCTGAATTAGATATTCGAAAAGAAGAAGTTTGCTGTGTAGTGTGTATGAAGTAATCACCTCAGTAGTTCTGAGCTGACATTGTTCATATAATAGATGTTATTGTCGCTCATTTTAACTTTTGTTGGAGATTAGTTTTAATTGTGCCTATTCGTGTGGCTTTGATGAACCATTCTACTATTCATTACTAAGTGTCTGATCTATTCTAAACTGCCTCCACTTTCACTTCACTGTAGACAAGTTCAGGAGCAAGATGACTGGAGTAGTTATCATCCTCCTCATCAGAGTCCTCGTCAAATACATCAATGCACTTGTGTGGGCGTTTCTTACCCTTGTCATCAAATTGTTTCCTGACCCCCCGGCCAGACTCCTTTTTCCTTCTGGACAGAAACATTTTAAGTAGTTCCTGGTTGAATGTTGGGGTGGTTGATTTCTTTCTATCATTCTTGATGGCCATGTATAATTCATCGTATTTCCTCATTCCCACCTGTGACCAACCACAGCCTCCCCCATTATCATGAGCACCCTTGTTCCTGGAGAATGTGTAAAGTGGTGGCTGCCGAACATGGTATTGCAAAGATTGGTCAGAAGTTAGGATGTGGTTTTTTCATTTCATTTAGTATCATAGTGTAACTTACGGGTAGGTTGTTGTTGTCCTCATCAGTCCATGTACCAATTCGCTGTTTCCAACAAGTGATAACAAAACAAGTCAGTTTCTTGTTGTTTGTTCTGTGACAAACCATTCGGATAAACTTACCATTTTCTCTGTCTTAACTAATTCCGCGAACCACCTCTTCCCATAGTTGATCAGGCACAGCAAAATGAATGCTTCATCACTTATGGACAGGATTTTCTTGCTCCATACTTTTCTGTCAGTTGTTGCACAGTGGTTCTCCATGTTGATAGTGTTATTCCACTTGCTGCTGCCGACAATGCATGGGGCATAGGTGTCTATGATTTGGGCATAGTAGCAGATATTATCCCTCATCTTGAGGAGGTAACTGGTTTCTTCCTCGCTTCCACTGTATAGGCTGTGTTCATACGTTCCTAAATTGGAAGTGAATCCTCTGGATGCAAGGTGTTTGATGTTGCATGCAAGTGAGTGTGAGTATGCTCGGGCTTTGGCAAAGTACACTCACTTCAATTCCTCACCTTTGAATTTCGTTTGCATGTTTTTATTGCATTGTTCGAAGATCAGTGTGTGTTTTACAACTATTCTCCGCATCCCAAGCCACCAGTTTTCGGTTCCTCGAATGTTTGTGTGCTTCATGATAAAGCCACAAAGTGTTTTCTCATCTTCACTGAAATGAGAATGATAGTCTTTTTGATAGAACTTCCAAATAGAGAACACGTGTTTTTTGATGCAAGTCTTGATCACACTGATTTGATTCTCTTCTGTATTTTCCGTCATGCTCATGTCCACTATGCTGCTTAGCCCTGGAACCGATGATGTTAGTTGGCTGTCACTTGATTTCCCGACTTTAATAGTTGAAGGTAGGGATGGTGGATTTCCGTATGCATGCTTCTGTCCTAGTTTTGCATCCATTTTCCGTGGCACTTCTTCCTCCTCCTCCTCCTCGTTGTCACTTTGAATCAGATCATTGGGATCTGTGGTCACTCGTTTCACGCCTCTTATGAAGTCTCTCCTTTGTTTCCTAGAGCTGGGCTTTAAGGCAGTCATGCCTGCTGCTGTTTGGTGTGCCATTGATGCCATGGTTGTATTTGTGGTGCTTCCTTGTTGTGTGAAAAACTTTCCGATTGTGCGCCAAATTTTGAACACTGAAAATCCTGTTTGTGGGATAGTCTTTTTTGCCACCATTTGAATTTCATACCAAGTACCGAGTTGGTATGTAGGTTCTACATTCATGCAGGGTTTTCAAATTTTGAATTCATACCACACCCCTTCATTTTTTACATACACCAAAAATGTACGAAAGTAAATGTACAATTTGAATGCACGCTTTCCCGAACTTCTGTTTAGTGAATCTGTGTCCTGTCAATTTCAACACCTCATTTTCACTTCACTCGTCCTCTTCAAAACCCTTTCTTCAAAACCTTCTCTTCAAAATGTTGTCCTCGTCTGCTTCCTCAAAGGCACCCCTGCTCTTCTGTCAAAACCCCTTCTGCCTGAATTTCAACAAGAAACCCTTTTCCAATCAAGCAGCATATACACAGCATATTGATAGAAACATCGGGTGTTATAATTTCATTGTGAAGAAATCACACCATGCAGCAACACATGGGGCTTCTGCTTCACACCGTCGCCGTCTTCATGAGGATGGGAATATCACATGCACAAGTAACAAGAGGCCTGCCCTTTTAAGGCGACATATGGTGAATGATCCCCACATGGATTTTGATGGCACAGACAACCTTCTGCAGTTTCCGGCTGGCAATGGTGTGGAAGTTGAAAGCACTTCTTGTGAGGACATCGACATCGGGTGTTATAATTTCATTGTGAAGAAATCACACCATGCAGCAACACATGGGGCTTCTGCTTCACACCGTCGCCGTCTTCATGAGGATGGGAATATCACATGCACAAGTAACAAGAGGCCTGCCCTTTTCAGGCGACATATGGTGAATGATCCCCACATGGATTTTGATGGCACAGACAACCTTCTGCAGTTTCCGGCTGGCAATGGTGTGGAAGTTGAAAGCACTTCTTGTGAGGACATCGAGGACTGCAACAAAGTGATGATTTGTCCGTGTTAAGTGATGACCCAAACATTCTTACCTGTACAATTCTGCACTTGATGAAGATGTGGAAGCCCCATCATTTCGTTCAAACTTCATGTATACTACCGATCAGAAGTGGACTGTTTCTCTCCTCAAAATCCTGGACCATGCCAATGCACCCGACTACACTTTTGGTCAAGTCCTGGGTAGGCACGCTCTGCATCTGCTGATAATTATTCTTACAACCCAGTGGGTGGACTCTCGCGTGCCAAAAATGTTGATGCCCTGATCAACTCAGTTCGTAATGGGAAAAGACTGCTTCCCTTTGTACGAAGAGTGGATGTACATCATGGCTCTCCATCAGATGTGATTTGTTTTGACTTCGCTTCACAGTTGCTAAGTTTGCTGCAAAATCCAAGCATTATGACTGCAGAAAACCTTGCCATCGATATCAATGATCCCCTGAAGCCCTACCACAAATTGAAAGGCAGCAATGTTTTGGGTGAGGCACTGTCCGGGAGTGTCTATCGCAAGGCGTATGATCGATTAATCACAGATCCTCAGAAGCAATTGTTTGTTCCAATCATCCAATGGATTGATCGTACCTCTGTAACAGGGAATGCTTTTCACTTAAACCCTACATGTTCACTCCAGCCATTTTACAGAAAAATTCAGAAGGAGTATCAAGGCATGGGGCTATCATGGCTTTCTCCCAAAGAGGAAGTCCTCATCAGCTCAGAAGCAGACACTTCGTATGGGCGATGCCATTCGTATCTATCATAAGGAGCTGGATGCTGTATTGGAACCTTTCGAAATGTTCACCACAACTGTGTGGTGTTCATTTGCCAATTGGTCCAAAGGGTAGAATCTGTGTCGACATTGTCACATGTGTGTTGTTCATCATTCAAGATATGCAAGAAGGAGATATGCTGTGTGGTCGGTATGGTGTTCACACCAGTGGAATCCACGCCCTCATCGGTGCTGTGATGTCAATTATGATGATCTGAAGAACTGTGATGTCCATTGCAAATACCTGGTAGCCTCGGATATGGGTTTCATTGCCAGGAGTAATGATGATGATCTCAGGAAACGATGGTCTCAACATAAACTTGAAAATGCATTTGAACACATTGCCTTTGCTGACCCTGAGCGTGGAATCTTTGGGGCCACTCCTGTGGAGACAATGCATGCATTTCGGAAGGTGTCATCGAGAAAGTAACAAAACTTATATTGGACAGTCTTCCAGCATCCAAGAAGGCTGCCTTTGATGACCTTGCAATAGCATTTCACAAGTCTCATCGCCAAACCTACCGAAAGGAGTATCCATCAACAGATTTCAGCAATGGGGTAACAAATTTGACAAAGATAACTGCATCAGAACGCGTTGGCCTCGTTTTTTTGTTTGTCATCCTCTTCCAATATGAAGCAGGATGGCAAATGATCCAAACATGTCTTATGACAGATTTCTTGAAGGGGTCATCTTCTTTTCCAAGAGGACGTCCCACAATCATTATTGATGGATCAGAATTCACAGCACGATCGATAGAGCTCAAATCAGCTTCTGTAGAATTGAATGATGTGCTGTAGAATTGCCTTGCAGCTTCTGTCGCCCACTTAAACCTTGTCGCCTCAGCTTTGTTTGTTTGGACACGTGTGGGGTACAACGTAACTACCTTGAATTGCCAAATTTCATTGGAGTCCTCTCTTTCGTTCTGAGTCATAATCTTGGACAACGGGAGGTCTTGAAACCAAGAGCTGAACATGTGTAGTGGAAACTCTGAAACAGCACGAGCGGGTGATGATAAAAAGACTCGAACTTGCGATCTGAATTGTCTATTGACCTTTGTTCCTGGAGGTGGTGTGAATTCATCCATACCATCACGGAACAGGTACGCCTTATCCATAGGGACTCCTCCTTGCTGACGAGAGACAGGGGACAGTGATGGAACCTCTGCCATTTTGTTGGTTGAAATATGAATAATCCTCCAACTGGTGTGCGTGTATACAACTCTTGAGCATGCGAACAGACAACTGACAAAAAGAACCAATACCGGTAGATCAATCTGGTTTGATTCACTCAAATCAATGAGAATCTCTCGCAGATGACCGAATATTGGATTCTAGATGACAGATTGCCTTACAAACTCAATCGAAGCACGCACACAAGGCAGTACTTATTCCCTCAATTAACAACAAAATGAGAAGCACAACACTTGTCGTCACCACGCTCCTAGTAGTTTTCAAAAGGAATAGCATAAAAGGAAGGAGAGTGGAAGGAGATTAGTACAACAAGCATGAAGAACGAGCCAGCACATGTACAAAGTGGTATCTTAGTCTTCAACTCGAAAGTCACACAAGTGCTGGTGAACGATGAAATTGACACAGTAGTACTGTACAAGGGCTGCTGCACCAGTGTCATAGTGGAGTGGATGGTAGATCAGTAGTAGTAGTACTGGTCGACCATTGCCTCCACAGTACCGCGGTACTTGACAGCACCACGGCTACCATACATAGGCGACAGTACACGCACAACCGCAGCACCTTGAAAATCCCATGAGGAAAGTCATCATCGTGTTGATTGATCAATCAATCAACACTCAAACAAACGCCATTCACAAGAACTCACCAACAAAGGCAGAAGAGTGTGGTTCGTTTGAAAATGAAGAGGGGGGGGGCAAACGTGGCAGAGAATGGAACATTCACTGCAGTGTTGGGTGTTGGGTCTGACACGAAGTGCAGTTGGCAAATGAATAGCGTTGTATGTAAAACAATAGTACGATGGCTCCAGTGTCAAAGTGGAGTGGATGGTAGATCAGTAGTAGTACTGGTCTACCGTTGCCTATATAGTAGCGAGGTACTGTCTCCTACGCACAGTACTTGGGGTGCTGTCAAGTACAGTACCGTGGTACCGTACTTGACAGTTCCGCGGTACTGTATTTGACAGCACCCCAACTACTGTACGTAGGAGACAGTACCGCGCTACTGTACGTAGGAGACAGTACACGCCGACCGCAGCACCTTGAAAATCGCATGAAAAAACTCATCATCAATCCTGTTGATTGATCAAACGATCAATCAACACTCAAACAGCACACAACATTCACAACTCACCAACAAAGACAGGAGAGGTGTGGTTCGTTCGAAAACGAAGAGTGGAGGCGAAGGTGGCAGAGAATGGAACATTCACTGCGGTTTTGGGTCTGACACGAAGTGCTGTTCGCACCAAATGAAGAATTGAGGTAACATGCTTCCCGCAAAATTCGCAGGTAAGTTTCTACATAAAACAATACGATGGCTTTATAAGATCGCATTCCTTGTAGAAATGTACGGAAAACACTGGTACTGCAGGTGCCAAAAATAGGTCAGTATGTTTATCCCGTACAAATGTACAAATTGATCTCGCAACGCACACAAGGACACACGTATGACGGCATTGTGCTCATACGACTACCGGTAGCTAGCTACCTGGTAGTACTCTGCGTACATGACACTGCAGCACACACAATACAATACTACACCACCGTACAATACACAATACACCGTCGTGTAAGATACTCTGTATGTTTCACGACGGTACGTACAACACATACCATACATAAGCACGCAATAGCATACTGGCTTTTGTACCAGCATTCTAACTGAACTGAGTAACGGTACTTTCGTACTCGATAGCGTACTACGTCATTAACCTCACAAGCATAATAGACACTGTACACCACCAGCCGCACCATAAACGTACTGTACCACGCACCGAACACCATGCACCATGCACCATGCACCATGCACCAGACACCAGACTCCAGACACCAGACACCAGACACCAGACACCAGACACCATAGCTATGATACACTTGTACAACGTACAATGAATGTACAGCGTACAAACCATGCGCTAGTACGGTATCCCAGCAGACGGTGTAAAAAACGCTGTATACTGTACACTGTACGGCACAAACACTAGCCCACCCACGATACGACATACTCCAGTATGTCGTACAAAACACGTACAGTACTCGGTGTTTTATGTGTGTCGAAATTATGAAGAAAAAAGCTCAGGAATAATACTGCAGTAGTTCAGGAGCAAAAAAAATTCTTCATAAAAATGAGGAAACAGCAAACTTCGGAATCCTGAACTAAATAAATAAACCTGAACAATACTTCAGGAATCCTGAGCTAAATATGGGAATCCTGAAATTTTTCCAGTAACTATGATAAAAAATTCTTGTATCAACTATGGTACTTAGTTTTGGCACCCTTAGATGGAGTTAGTACTATCACTGTACTATTGGTAGGAGTACAAAACACAACATTAAAGTCTAGTAAATCGGCTCCACTAAGGTGAAGGAAAGTTGGCTTTATTTGTAGCCTACTTGAAGATGTAAAAGGTTACTACTGCGGATGTACTTAGTAACTAACATACCCTCACTGGAAGGTCCGGCCCATGCACGTTCCAGCCGTACCGTTTGGGGCAGTTGAGTTTGCGCGCCGGCCTTGCTCCGATTTGCACGATGCGAGAATTTTAGCAATGGTAATGATCCATCCGAGCCGGCAAGGTTGCTTCATCGTAAGCAATTTTTCTTGACAGTAAGCAAAATCAGTAAGCAAATTATGCCGGTAAGCAAATTTTGTAAGCAAATTTTTCTGTAAGGCCGGTGCTTGCAGTGAGCGAAACGTTTTCAGCAGAACGGACGTCCCGTACTGTTCTGTGAAAACGTGAAATATGGTCCTTACAGGCATACTCCTAGAAAACCGCAGAATCGGAGAGCATTTTATACATACTATTTTGACATGTATAAGTGTAAAAGAAATCAGGCGTTGAATGTAGTTGCGTTAGAAATGTACTGAAGGTATCATGTGGATCAGTCGTCTCGTTTGTCGCTTGTCACGTCGTTCGTCGAACAAATTTGCCGCCATGAGCAAATGGGCCAAAAACCGCAAGCACTCGACAGACATGCCGCGCGGCTCGTGAAAGGAAGGCAGGCGCTCGTTTCGTTCGGATGCTACAATTTGCCGTCTCGGATCAAACGACGAGCTTCTCTATCGGATGCAGTTATCGGTGACAATCAGATGAGTTCCGAAGACAAGAATAGCCGCCTGCCCGCGCACCGCAACTCGCATTGTACTCCATTGGCACAGCGTACTGTAGTACCACACCGTCCCATGCCTGGTCCCATTTAGTCCGAGTTCTAATTACGTAGCACTTCATACACAAACTCGGTTGTAGCGTTTCGTGCGAACCCGGCTTTCACACAGAACGCCCGCGGCCCGCGGCTTTCTGTGGTTTCGATCAAAAGTACCCGGATTCCCGAAACGCGCGCGCCATTCGGGGGCAGTTTTGGGGGCTGTAAGGACAATTTTTCCCCAGAATACAGACGCGGCGTTCTGTTTTGCGGGATGTTTCGTTCGCTGCAAGCACCGGCCTAAGCAAATTTGATTTTCGTAAGCAATTTTTCTTCGCTGTATAAGTAAATTTTATTTACGTGTTTGAAAATTGGTATGTTTTTACGTAGAAAAGACAGTCCCCGTAAGTAAATTTAATCGTACAGTAAGCAAATTTTGTAAGCAAATTTCTGCTTACAATAGATTTGCTTATATGGTAAGCAAATTCCGCAAGCAATTCGTTCGGTAAGCAAAATATTTTTCGCTGTAAGCAATTTTTTTACAGACGTCAGCCGCGTCACTACCACGCCGGCACATCCAATTTTGCGCCAGCCAGACATCGATCGGAACTTGTTTCCCTCCCGGCGGGCGCGCATACTTCCTTTATTCACGACTTCGCCCGTATTGCCGGACCTTCCTGGAGAACCAAGTAACAGGTAGACCCTACCGTGTGCGCGGGTTCACACGATTTCACCATCAAGTGCCATCTAGTGTCTATGTGACTTCTGTCTTTAATTAAAGATAAATCTTTAATTAAAGACACATTTGAGGGTATGCTGAAAACGGACTTCCCACCACATTCATCAAAAACCATGATTACTATCGTGTTCAGCATAGCTTCAAACCCCTTGGCACATGAGGGTTTGCTTTAACTCCTATCATAACATGATCATTTTCACGTTCCCAGAGGAGGGGCATCAATTTTTCACGAATTTTCGCGTCTATCACGACTCATGAAAATTACGTAGAATACATACCACAGCCCACGACATATTGTTGATTTTTTAACCGAGTTTGAGCCTACGGTTAGATCATGTTCGTGTCTCTTTCAAGTGAAGTGAGGTCACCATCGTGTTCAGCATAGTTTAAAACGTGGTGGAGCATATGTGGGGTGTTCCTTAATTCCAAGTATTTGAGGAGCAGCACGCACTTGAAAGTAGCAAAAAAATTTGCTACACCACCAGCACCCCATTTTCATACCTCATTCGATCAATCACTGTTGACCTTTGCTTGTTCTTGCTTTCAACAGCAGCTGGTGAAGTGGTGATAATGTTGTCAAATTTGCCCGAACGAGTTCTTGATCAGAGAACAGTTCGCGGCGGGTGTGATATGGCAAAGGCCATTCATGTGACCTCGCTTGCTGAATGCAGTCGACGATACGGCACCCTTGCGAAGACCAAGATGATTCCTGGAATTGTGGTTGAGTTGATCAAGGAGGTAAATCGTGGTGGCAATGGAAGGACAACGTCATACGTTGTCGCTGACTATTACTTCGGTAGTGGAATCATCAAGAGACGTAAGTTGACGACAAGGAGTGTTGTGAGTTCGGAAGGGACCCCTGCACATGCGGAGATGCAGAGATTCTTGAGGACACGATTAGAGCCTGACAACGAAAGTCAAATTCCTCGTTCTCAAGAACATTTAAACCCCGTCATTCCACCACCAGCTGTTATCAACCCCCCACCTCCTAATGTTGATGCTGAGAATGTAGAGCATGAGGAGGAAAGAACAATTTATTCTGCTGGGCAATCACGAGATGATCTTTCTCCATCGGTGACCGTTCATGACACATCCTGGTATCAGGATGACGTTGCAACACAACATGATATGAATGGACCCGTTTTACGACGCGATTGGCGTGTCCGTGATGCAGCGGGGAACGTGTTGGCATTGTGACGGTCGCGGCGGCCGCGGAAATCAGGAGCTACAAATGTCAAGACTCGAATATTTCCTAATGATGTTTCCACAAAATCATTTACAAGAGATGGCTCGTTTGACGAACAAAGGCCTCGCGGCCACAAATAAGGAAAAGACAACCGTTGGAGAGTTGCTGAAGTTCTTTGGGGTGCTCATCCTTGCATCTAAGTTTGAGTTCCAGAGTCGGAGGAGTCTGTGGGCAACGACAGCACCAGCAAAGTATGTCCCTGCTCCAGCATTTGGGAAAACTGGGATGCCTCGTATGCGGTTTGACGATCTTTGGAAATGCATTCGATGGAGCGATCAGCCAAGTGAACGACCAGATTCAATGAGCTCTGAACAGTATCGATGGAAACTTGTTGATGATTTTGTGGACAAGTTCAACAAGCACAGAGCTGCAACCTTCCAACCATCCGATACCATTTGTGTCGATGAGTCAATATCAAGGTGGTACGGAAAGGGTGGCCACTGAATCAACCATGGTCTTCCCATGTATGTTGCTATCGACAGGAAACCAGAGAGCGGATGTGAGATACAAAGTGCTGCTTGTGGGCGAAGCGGGATAATGATTCGTTTAAAATTGGTTAAGACAGCTGATGAGGAAGACCGCCAACATGAACTGGCTTCGGGTGAAGGAAACAATGAACAAGAAGGACTCTTGCATGGTGCGACCGTTATGAAGGAACTTGTATTGCCTTGGCTTCATACAGATCGCATTGTTTGTGGTGACTCGTACTTTGCATCTGTACCCGCAGCCCTGATGTTAAGTCGAAATAGCATGAGATTTATTGGTGTTGTGAAGACAGCAACACGACAATATCAATGGGATACCTCCAACGGGTGGAGCTCAAGACCGCGGAGACAGGAAGGGACTGGTCACCAGGGGAAGTGATGGACAGCCTTCCCTCCTTGCTTTTGTTTGGATGGATCGCCAACGTCGATATTTTATATCAACTGCATCATCACTTGATGCTGGCGCTCCATATGCTCGGTTGCGATGGCGACAGCTTGATGATTCTCCGAATGCTGAACCAACTCGCATGGAGCTCACAGTCCCTCAGCCAAAGGCTGCTGAGATCTACTATGATGCGTGTGCCATGGTTGATAGACACAACCGGCATCGTCAGCAAACACTGGGATTGGAGCTAAAACTTGGGACACACATCTGGGCGATGCGAGTGAACTTATCGATCTTCAGCATGATCGTGGTCGACACGTGGCTAGTTTACAGTCAGCCAGTGCACAGGTACACAGGAAAAGCAGAAAGAATTCTACACCTCGCTCTCCGAGGCTCATTGACAATACATATGACCATGTGCATAATCGCCGCCGCCGAAGGTTGGAAGAGCAAGATACGAGTGCCAGGAGTCCAGAACTATTCGATAGAACCACCGGAAATCCAAGGGCAGGAACTGCAGCTCATCTCACACCTACAAAAGGAGGAAGACTGCGCGAGATGGTTCAGAGCTTCCATATTCTCTGCAGGGACGTTGTAGGGTGTGCAAGAAGTTGACAATCTATTCTTGTTCGCTCTGCATGGACGAAAATTCAACCGCATCTGAGGTATGGATTTGCTACTCAAAATCAGGTCGAGTATGTTTTGCCACACACGTAACTTCATGCCACGATGAACAGTAAGAGGATTATATGTTTACATAAGCATTATTAGCTGTGAAGTTGTTGCGTTATTGACGGTAACAATCCACCATCGTCAAAGTCAAATTTTGAGTTGCACGTAGTATAAGTTTTACGGGAGCCTGTCTTGCAAACGTACGAAAAACGATGTCTTTAATTAAAGATAAATCTGTCTTTAATTAAAGATTGAGCCCAGACGGATAGACACTACCTGGTACCGGTAGCTAGCTACTCGAGTACGAGTAGCACATAAAAGGTGAATGCAAGGAAATAGGTTCAACATTACAGTAGTGCGTTTGTGCGTCCGAGAATAGGTTCAACGCACTTCGATGCTGCACCCTGATGTGCTGTGCTTGCAGGGAAGCATCCCCATTGGCATTTCATAGACAACAGTTGGAGCCAAACGAACATCAACGCAGTGACAGACCAGAGGAACGCAGTCGTCATTGTTCTAATTTGAATTAAGTGATCTCATTCCTTTGCGAACACTCGAAAGATTCAATCAAACGAGTATTCATGCAATGCCAGTCTCCCCGTGAGACTAGCGTCTCACTTTCTGTTAATGTTGCGAAGTACCCATGGGTGATTTGGAATATTCTTCAAAGACATGCGCTTGCGAGGATCCTTTTGCAAGAGCTTACGAATCAAATCCTGCGCATCCTCGGCGACTCCCTTTGGAAACTTCAAATCCACTCGAGAAATGCGACGGTATGTGTCGTTGTGACCAGCAGCTTCAAAAGGAGGGCTTCCCACCAGAAATTCAAACATGAGGACGCCGAGGGACCAGACATCGACTTGTTCGTCGTGTTCGCGTCCCTCCACCATCTCCGGTGGCAAATAATCCAGGGTTCCGCAAAGGGTGTTGCGTCGTGATGTTGGAGCGTGAACTGACCAACCAAAGTCAGCAATCTTAATCTCACCATAGGCCCCAATCAGCAGATTCTCGGGCTTAATATCTCGATGAATAACATGCTTGCAGTGACAGTAGTTTAATGCAAGCGCCAAATCCGAGATGTATTTTGCTGACACCTTCTCAGAGAAGCGGCCTTTGATTGTCAGACGCTTATAGAGCTCTCCACCAGGAGAGTACTCCAGGATAAGATAGATCCGCTTCGAATCATAGAAGTAACCATACATTCTTAGAATGTTCCGGTGTCTAAGATGCGATTGGATTTCGATTTCACGACGTAGTTGATGCTCGACTCCAGCTTTCTGCAATTGAGATTTTTGCAGAACCTTTATGGCAACAATGTATTTGGTTCGCTTCTCTCTCGCCAGGTATACTGATCCGAACTTCCCTCGACCAAGCGGTTTTCCAATCTCAAAATCGTTGAGAGACCACTGCGTGCCACTAGCTGCTTTGGACTGGTGAGTTTGTGGCTCCTTGTTGGGTTGAGGTTCACCCAGAGTTCGTTTTAAACCCGGGCCGGATTTTATGTTCGAGAAAATCGCATTTTCCTTGTCGATCATCGTTGTCGCCATGGTACGGCCGAATGAAGAGAGACAAAGGTGCACGGCCTTCTGTCAACGATGAATAAAGAATTGTGTGCATCGTCGGTGGTGGTGAAATGTCCTCGCTGGTTCGCCATGTGTGTCGCCCATTTGGTTTCGGCGCGAAAAACGGCACGCAACGGTTTGAACTGAGATACTGGAGTTGATAAAAATAGCATAGAAAGTTCTATGTTGCTTCTGTTACGCCTTCACAGCCTAATTCTGCACATGGATAGCGGATCGTGGACATCAACGTACGGCCATGCAGTCCACTACCTGGCACTCCAGTATGTTTTTACGTGAAAAATATCTCTGGGGAGTTTACGAGATTCTGTGCCCCACTTGGCCTCGGCAGGGTAGGTAAAGGTAAAGGGTAAAGCTAACGGCCTTTACCTTTACCCAGAAATTACCCCATAAGGAAACGCATTACCTTTACCTTTACCCTTTGGAAATGTGTTACCTTTACCCTTTAGGAAATTACCCTTTAAGGAAATCGTTACCTTTACCCTTTACCCTTTAAGGAAATCCTTTACCTTTACCCCTAACTGTTAAAAGTTAAAAGGTAAAAGGTAATTTCAAGTAATTATATGATTACAAATTTGTGAGTATGGAGTTGAGTACAACAACAACACCTTTGTGCACACATCGACACTCTGACACCTGGACGCATTGAGTACATCAAAGCTGCCGATTAAGAACACCATGCTAATCGTAGAATAAACACCATTGTGTTTCATGCTATGAAATTAATTGACTATAATGATTAGTACTCTGCTTCTTACTAGGCGCACTCAGTCATCGGCAAACAAATTATCAAACTGGACATCATTCAGCATGCCAACGGCACTATCATCAGGACTTCCTCCACCCTCATCTTGTCCCATCTCTATCATGTTGACCACTGCATCAATTGATTCGCTAGGCGGCTGAGTTGCTTGCAGCTTTGGTAATGTAAAGTGAAAAGCGAATCGCAGAATAATCCAGTAACAGATGCTTGCTCATACTACATGCTACTAGTGTATGATGTAGAATGTACAAAGTCCTACGTCCTATGCATCAATTATCTTGAACTTCATCGATATTTGGATCTCCTTAAAGGGTAAGGTAAAGGTAATTAACGGGTAATCCAAAGCGTTACCTTTACCCTTTAGAAATTACCCTTCAAGGAAAATCATTACCTTTACCTTTACCCTTTAAGGAAATGTTTTAATTTTACCCTTTAGGAAATTACCCTTTAAGGAAAATCGTTACCTTTACCCTTACCTTTTACCTTTTAACCTAGGGGTAAAGGGTAATTTTCTTACCCTGCCGAGGCCTACCCCACTTCTCTGTATCTTTTTTTATTATGTACGTAGTCCGAGTACGACATATGATAGTACGCGGATTACGTCGCACGTATCCCATGAACGCCTTCGGACCGCGGGGTAGTGTGTCGGAATGCCAGGCAACATCTTATATGCATACTCGCTCACACATACTCCCATCGCAATACGTACTTGTACCACATAAAAATGGCTTCGACCCAATAAAATGACTTTGAACCAATCTCATGTGAAATTCAATGACCTCTACACAAAAACACTGCAACTTTCATTATTTCACACCGTGACCTATTGTAAAGCTATCCTTAATGAACAAATAGAGGTATGTCTGCAGCAAGAGAGAAAAGCAATATAATTGCTCAGTTCTCTTAAATATGCATACTGTAGATGAGACGTCAAAACATTTCTGTACGACCCTTTTTCACACGTCGAGGATGCCCTCCAAATCTTTATAAATTTCAGTTCTGAATATTTTCATACGTCTGTGCGAGGAGAAATCCACTTGGCGTTTGTACCACACGTTGTGGTACAAACATCTCGTTCAAAACCCTGTGCCAATACGCATTTCGATTTACGTAACACTTGTGAAATAAATCAAGACCAGAATATAAAATATTATTCATACATGAAAACAAATTTATACACAACTTTGACCCAGTAAATCAAAAACGAAGACTTGTTTATCATCGATAGCTAATTCAGATGTTGCTCCAGTACTTTCATCATTCTTTATTGCTGTTGACAGGGTAATGAGGGATCAATGATACGAACTGTTTGTAAAACATTTATGTGTTTCTGCCGAGATTTGGTAAGTCAAAACTCTTGTGAAACTATTGGTTCAAAGCCATTTTTATGTGGTACTGGAGTATGATACAACAAGTACTGGGAGCCACATTGAAGAAGGTACTGTATGTACCTGGTACAGTATACAGTACCAGAATCGTTACGTATCAGGTAGATTACAGTATCGTACGAGTTTCAGCATACGCCAGAAACGGTAGGTGTACTGTACGCCTTGACAGAGGACAGGCACCTACCGGTAGTGTTTGTACACTGAGTTCTACGTGTAACTGGTAGCAAGAGCCAGGAGTATGAAGTGGCGTATACAAACGTACTGTAAAATTCATATAAAACTTTTGGTACATAATACCTGGTACTCAGTACTAGTACCTGGTACCTGGTACCTGTTTACCAGTAGCTCATGCCCTACATGACAAATGCCCAGAAGCCGATCTGGCGATTGCCGCCAGAATTATTTCTTTCTTCCCCTCTTGCTTCATCGTCAAGAAGACCAGATAAGACATCAGATTTCACGCGCGACCTTGACGATGGGGGCAGTGCATGGTGTTTACCTCAAGTATGTTGGCCTCTCCGCCATCTCCTACGCTGGTTATTCCATGCTCGTATCTGGCTCGGGGGCTTCAGATGGTCGGTCATTGACGGCGAACGAGGCAATGCCACTTTGGAAGTTCGGTGCCGCTGCTGTCTTTGGATACTCTGCGATTCTGAATGGCGCTATCGCCGTCATGTTCAAAATGGAACGAGGCATGTGGTTGATTGGAAAAGATCGATTGACTGGTCAGATTCCAATGTGGAGTTATCTTCTTCCCATTCCATCTACCTACCCTTGCACACCCATCTTCACACGCGTCTCGGAAAGATGAAGGTCAAGGATCCCGACAGGAAGTTCAAAAGAGTAACGGTTCCTCTTGCTTCCGAAGTTCAACCCGGTTGGTGGGTAGGGATGTTACGGCCATGAACTTAACAAGGAATGGGGCGGGATCATAGACCTCACTGTCGAATTCCCTGAACGTATGATTACGAAGTCTTACCTTTCGATTCCGACCTGGGATGGTGTCCCTGCTACGCCGGCGCAACTTGAAGAAGCCGCTAATTTTGCTGTAGAGGCTCGTCAGAGTGGCGATGTTATGGTACATTGCGCTCATGGTCGCGGCAGATCAACCACTGTTATGTGCGCGTGCTTGGTCAAGGCTGGTCTATTTCCAACTTGGCAAGAGGCGTTCGAAAAAGGAATCAAGCCTGGAAGATCTGTTTGCAAGCTCAATAGCTTGATGAAAAGGCTTTAACGGCGTGGCAAGAGCAGTTCGTTGACGGGAAGAAGGCTCAGTAAAGTGTACTGAGTTCCTCAGTAGTTTGTTTGCATGCAAGTACGTGTTCGCGTCCGTTGCTGAGGGTGAGATTTTATTGACACCGACTCCCGTGTTGCATAACGCCAACTTCGTACGGATTTGTTAGTTCTTCTATCTGATATGGCTACATAAAATTATGGACAGCACATGTCTAGGCGTGTTGTGTTAGAATGCTGTTTTCAACATTCGAAGTTAGGCAGCTAGGCACACCGATGTGAAAGATTAAAAAGAGATTGTGACAAGTCCATACTGCTGTTGATCATTGGTCGAATTTGGGACCCATTAGTTCAGAAATTACAAATCGCGTCTTCTATTTCATAAAGACACATCACTTTCAGCGCGCTGATTATGATCATTCCAAGCCGTTGCCATACTCAAGAGAGGTGACATACTCGGTGTATAGTCTACTTATTAGTAAGCGTGCTTAGCAACAAACTGATCAGCCATTTCTTCTTCTGCTGTAACAAGAGCTCACAGAAAGGTGGCAGCTAACAAGACCCAAGACATGTCGTGAACGAACTTGGGGAATACGCTGAACAACAGGCGCAGCAATTAAATGGTGCTCGCGATAAGAATGTTGATATTACGTACTCAGTACTATCATACTTGGAGCACAATATGTAAGTGTGAACATGATGACCCTGAAGGTCTGGCATAAGAGAAACATAGCTATCTTCGCTCCAGTTCAAAACCGTAATTTGCCGGACCTTACCAGCAGACAGCCGTTCCAGCGTGAGGACACTCGAATTTTAGAAGGAATCGTTGCCGTATGATGCTGTATGCAGGTCAGTACGGCAGTCAACACGCCACTCACAAATGCTCATCTGGAGATGCCTCAAGACATTCGGCACTCGGCGAGGCGATTCCTGGCATCAAAATCAGCTCGTACTTTTCTACAGGCTAGTAGAAAGAATGACTTTGTCGCTTTCCGCTCTCCTCGCCTGTGAAAGTCAAAAACAACGAAAGTGAGTGATGAATCGAACCGATGTTCAACCGTTCTTTGAGATTAGGCGTCAAACGCAATTCTTGTCGTCTTCCTTCTGCATTTGTTTGTTCTATGCGATGGTGTTGGAAACATATTTTACAGGAGATCGATGGAAACTTGTTTGGGATTTGAATGATTCCTGTTGGACAACGTGGTGCTTTATTCTACAGCGTAGTCCAGGTACAAACAGAGTACCACACTGTGTTGGGGATTCTGTCGTATGCGTATGAATGACAGTTCTTGTTCATAAAGCATCAACTTGCGTATGACCTGCAGTCCTGTGCATGGGATTCCTCCTCATAATACGATTCGATGTAAGGAAGGAATCTTCAAGAAACCCATATCAGAATACTCGAGTGGTGCCCAATGGGACCAATTCTTTGATTTCAATCAGTTTAACGATATTCGTTCGTGTATACCAAAATGCTCGCATTCCGCATGTGTTCGCCCTGCCGGCTCGTCTTTTCCTTTCTGCGACTTTCTTTCATATCAGAGATACTGAGCAGCGACTAGGATCATTCTCACCACCTCTCAGCAACCCCATACAGGCAGCACATAAAAACATAACGAACGTGGTGACGACCTGTCGCCTCTGTGACTACGACCCGTTGCGTCTTTGTTCTGTGCAGTGCTCACCAGGAAGGAGGCTACATCACCATGAACTCTCAGTACCAAGAGATGCAGATGCGATTGCTGCAGCAGCAAATGCAAGCTCAGCTACAGCGGCAGCCGCAGCAGGGGGCAGCGGATGTCTCAGCAAAATCAGATGATGAACAGTGGCAGTTTTGGAAATCTTCCTCAGGGAATGGGACAAGTTCAACAGACTTCACAGTTCTCAAATCAGCAGTGGATGGATCACTCAACAGCAACTTCTTGCCGGATCTCAGTCGAATTCTCAACGAAACTCTTTCTCTGGGATGAACTCAGCGCAAGCTGTGATGATGCTGCAACAGCGGGAACCAGAGCTCGATGGGCATGTCGGGATCCAACAATCCTCTCTACTGGAATACCTTGCAAGGAAATCAGAAAGGGGGTCGTCTGGAATAGATTCCACAGGCTTAGGCTCAATCTTGCTGGTTTGGGCGGGATGAACATGGGTGGTAGTAATTCACAGCAACTCAACGGGATGGTTGATAGTCAGATGCAAGCGCTTCTCCAGCAGCAATCAATGGGTAACAGCCAGTCTTCTCAAATGCGCGGTATCGGTTCGCAACAACATCTTAGTGGAGGAAGTCGGACCTTACTAACGTATGTCTATGATGAATCAACAGCAGATGCATCAAATTTCCCAGTTGCAGAAAATGCAAGGAGGGTCGTCCTCCGCTGCTCTTGGCCGGACAGATGTGCAGGGCCAAGTCAATGCCGGGAATTCCCCAGCCCAGCTTCTCCTGCAACAACAAAGTGTTATTGCTGATCTCAAGCGGCGCCTTCAGGCACAGCAGACCGGAGGCGGTGGTGGGTCCTTTGCTGGGAGTAATAACGGGAATGTTGGGTCATCGTCAAACCTACTCGGTACTGGGATGAATGATCAGCGATCTTCGTCGTCTTCTATCCAGCAGCAGCAGGCGCAGCTTCTTGAGATGCAGAAACGTGGATCTGCGAACTCTCTGATGATCCAGCAAGCCATGGCAAGCGGTATGATTCAAGACCCGAATTCGAGGGGAAGCGCTACGTCTGCCTCAATGATGCAAGCCGCTAATCAGGTTGGTGGGGGAGTTTCAAATCAGCGACAGCAGAGGAATTCGTTCAGCAGTACGGAGCCGATATCCATCTCCTCACTTATGGGTCAGGGTCAGAATACGATCGACATGGGCTCGATGGGTCGCAGGGGGAGCAACACGTCCCTCCTGGGAGTTTTCGATCAAGCAAATGGAAATGCCAACAACGCAAACGCGCTACTGCAGCAACAAGCGCAGCTTCAACAAATGACGAGTGGTGGAAACATGGTTGGCCTTGCTGGGATGGCCGGAAGTTCGACCGGTCGGTCGGGTTCTGTGAACGACCAAATCTTTGCACAACAGCAGATGCTGAACATTTCTGGGATAGGATCAATGGGGAATGACATGCAACAAGCTCAACAACTTGTGATGGGGCAGTCGTCTTCACGCAATAGCATGATTGTTGGTTCGGGAACTCAAGGTCTCTCCTCTAACCAACTTATGACAGGTTTCAATGACCCGACTTTACATTCCCTTAGTGGGAGCGTGGGGGCAGACCTTGGTGGCAGCAATTCTGACAAATCCATGGCACCAGGCAGCAGTTCCAACAAGAGACGCCGTTCCGGTACAACCAGCGTTAAGAAGGCTTCTCCGGCGACCTCGCCTGCCCCGACGTCGACAGGAGGTCAGTCGTTCCTCGATGGTACCTTCAATGGAGGGTGGCAGTCGAACGAGGACATCCCAGATCGCCGTCGAGTGATTTATAGCATTTGTAAAGTCATCGAGCAAATGCGACCGGATTCAAGCAAAATGTCTCAGAGGTGAGTATGGTTGACTTGGTCGGTTTGATATTGACAAATTCTTCTAATTTTTCGCCTTCGTTCAGATTGCCTTTTATGGCAAAGCGTCTTGAGGAAAATCTGTACCGATCTGCTCAGACAAAGGGAGTACCTCGATCCATCGACTCTTAAGAGGAGATTGCAACTAATTGCGCATAGGCTTGAAGTGCATTGTTCTTCCGAAGGAAGCAAGAAGGAATCGTCAAAGCGAAATGATTCTGTCGCGGAGAGAAATGGTGACCCTCTTCCTGTGAATGGGCTTGGTGATTCCAGTATTGGTATGTCAACTGGCTTTAATGCCGATGGCGACCCGACCAATCAGCAGCAACAGTTGGGTCTACTCGAACAAGTAAACCAGTTCAAGCAGTTGCAGCAAATGCAACAGATGCAGCGGTTGCAGCAGCTCCAAAAACTCCAGCAACAACAACAACAGCAGCAGCAGCAGCAGCAGCAATTCGGCTCCTCTGCTGGCAACAATTTGAGTCTCTTCTTACACAGCAGCAGTTGAAGGATGAAATTCTTCTGAGGCAGCAAAACAATCAAGCACCAGGGCAGCAACACAATATGACAGCCGCCTCTGTGACTCCTTCCGGAATCGTTCAAGATGGGTCTGTCACCACGTCTGACGTATATTCGATGACCCAACAGGAACAAAGATGCTGCAGTTGCAGTCGTTGTCGACGCACAGCTCCCAAAGCAAGTCTTCCCAAGGCATCCTAAAGACGAGCAGTTCCAAGTACGACCCTCAGAAGCGGAAGGTCGTGAAGCAACAACAACAAAGGCTTCTCTCCTACTCCGCCATGCGAGCAAGTGCGGGGAAGGGCGCCTGCAAAGTTAAATTTTGTGGTCAAATGATATCTCTTTGGAAGCATATGAAGAAATGCAGAGACAAAGATTGCAAGACCGCGCATTGCCTCAGCAGTCGATGTGTTTTGAATCACTATCGCATCTGTAAATCGAAGAACAAGACATCTACGTGCGAAGTGTGCGGCCCCGTCATGAGACAAATTAAGGACAATCATCCGCCAGATGACGATGAATCCACCACTAACGAAAGGGATGACACAGTTACTCAAGGTGGTCTACCTCGTCAAGATGTACCTGGGCAGCAGCCGTCCCAATTCGAGCGTGAGGGCAACAATTCGTCCAACCTCGTGAGAGGAGGTGGGGACAGCCAACGCATCGAGGATCTGCAGGCTGCTCAACTGAAGATCCAGCAGAAACAAGCGTTGTTGAATCAAGTTCAGAATCAGCAAGTGCAGCTGTTCGAACAGCAGACGCAACTCGAACATCAGCAGCAGCACGTTGCCCCTCAAACTCAGAAAGGACAGCATCTTCAACAACAGCAATTGCTTTTACAACAACTTTTAATTCAATTCCAGCAACAGGAGATGCTCCTTCGCCAAGAGATAATGCAACTTTCACATGCAAATCAAGGCTCGGGGCGTTCAGAATCTGCACGCTAACGACATCCCACCGAATTTGCAAGGAACGCATCCCGCTCAAGGGTCTCAAGACCTGTTCGGGTCGCAGCCGATGCTCGGCGTTCTTGACTTACAGGTTGTTGGATCCCAGCAGTTGACTTCCTATCTGAAGCCATGGGTACAGACTTGGGCGATTTGGGCGAAGGAACTCCAGAACAGGCACTGAACAAGCCCGACGCGCCCGGAAGTCGAGGCACGGGAGTCTTGCACTTGCCCTTACAACGTCAAGGCAGTTCAAATTCTATGAGCGCCAAGGGCACCGTACCGTCTGTCTGTCGAAGGCAGCATGGGCAAACGCCTCAGCGCGCTCGAGAGCAGGATCTCCCGCAACAGCGACAATGTCTCAACAAGACACGTTGGGATTGAAGCCACCATCGGAATTTCGCATTCTTTCGACGCTGATGCGTCGTCCTACAGGTCTTCTGACCAAGTTGCAACCTTCGACAATTTGCATGATCATGCGTTTAGGCCTGACAATGCCCCAGGATCTGACCTTCCTGCTGTTCCTGGTGAGGTACAAAGCGAAGGAAAGCACGGGCGCGTTTTGGAGCAAGGCGACGCCGACTTTACTACGTCGCTGATACCATCAATGTCGAAGAGTGATATCGAGGAACACTTACATTCCTTGAGCATGCAATCAACTCGAAACCTCGGGCTGTCTCGCAAAAGATGTTACCTGTAGTTCGGCGCCTTATCCATGATCCACTGAGTTGGGTCTTCCGTGATGCGGTCGATATTGAACTGCTCGGCATAGAAGATTACTATGACGTAGTGAAGAACCCAATGCACCTCACTCTTGTCGAACAAAATCTTGAGAACGGAGTTTACCAAGACATGAAGGCGGCGGAGGATGACATAAGGCTTGTCTTCGAGAATAGTATTCTTTACAATGGTGCAGACAGCGAAGTCGGCGAAATGGCAATAATATGATTCAACGGTTTGAGAAGGAGCTGCAAGGATTAAGCGGTAAGAAATGACAGTCTTGAATGACTTCTGCTTGCATATCACAAGCCAGTTTCTCATTGGTTTGCTACCTTGTGATTTTTTGCACAGGAACATCGAACAATTTAGATCGCTGGTCGGAGAGCGGGGATACCTGTACTTTATGCAACGAGCAACGTCTTCTGTTTGAACCGACGAGTCTCTACTGCGCGGGAGCATGCGGAATGCAAAAAATTAGTCGCAATTCGTTTTACTACACTAGTGGACCAAAATCGAGGACGAACAATTGGTGCACTTATTGCTACGATCTCCTAGAGAACGACGTACCGATTGTTCTCGATGGGGGAGCACAGGTTATGAAGAGTGATTTGAAGAAACTCAAGAATGATTCTATACCAGAAGAAGCGTGGGTCAAGTGCGACAGCTGTGACTGTTGGGTGCATCAGATCTGTGCACTCTTCAGCGGAAATAAAAATAGTGTTGCAGCGTCATTTTTCTGTCCGAAGTGCCAGCTCGTCAAATTGAATTCAGGCGATACTAAGCAGCCCGATGAACCCATGAAGACAGCGAAGGACCTGCCCCATTGCAAGATGAGTGTGGCAGTCGAGAAGGGTTTAGAAGCGCACCTGGTCAAAGAATACAAATGCCGTGCTGAAAAACTGGGGGTTTCGTTGCAGGAAGTCGAGAAGGCCGAGGGGCTATGCGTTCGTGTTGTTTCGAATGTTCAAAAGACGCATGTCGTCCGCGATGAGGTACGTCATGCGTATCTGCAACTTTTCATAGACAATCTCTCCGAGCGCGCTAATCAATTGTTGATCAACAGATGTTCAAACGGTACTCGAAAAGTGGTTGTCCTCCCTCCTTCCCCGTGAGATCAAAGTGTATTGCTTTATTTCAGAAAATCAGCGGGGTGGATGTTATCCTTTTTGCAATGTTTGTATTCGAATATGATCATGATTGCCCAGCACCTAACAGAAGGCGGGTTTACATTTCCTGTCTCGACTCGATCAAGTATCTGGAGCCCGCTTGTTATCGTACCGCCGCATATCAGGCCATAATCGTGGAGTACTTACGTTACGTTAAGGATCGCGGGTTCCACACGGCACATATATGGAGTTGTCCGCCGACACCAGGCGACGATGGTATTTTCCATTGTCACCCAAGCAAGCAGGTGGTTCCTACAGATGCCTGGCTGCGTTCTTGGTATCTTGAAGTGCTGGAAAAGGCCAAGGCGGAGGGAGTCGTCCTAGAGGTCCGAACCTTGCACGATGAGTATTTCAGGAACAACGGTGCCGAGTCAACGACCGGCCAAGCATCCGAACCAACATGCTTACCGTATTTTGAAGGTGACTACATCCCCGGTGAAATCGAGAAAATCATCGGAGAGCTAGCCGCAGAGGATGAAGCGAAGAACAAGAATCGGGAGGACTTGCCGTCGGTTTCGACTTCAAACAAAGGAGGCAGTAAGAAGGGAACTCGGTCAAATCCAGGCGAGCTCATCAATGTTGGTCCAGACAAGATCATGCTTCGCCTTGGACTTGCGATGGCCAATATGGAACAGAACTTTATGGTTGTTTATCTACGCAATCGTACTTTCGCAGCTAGCGTTGAGAAGGGTGAATGTGTTAGTCAATGGACCGAAGACAACGACGATCGGCCTTCGACAAAGAGAATTCGTATTGGAGGGAAGAATTCAGGAATGATGATTACTCCCGGGCAAGCTGCGACTCAGGTGGAAGCCGCGCAAACGACTTATGTTGAATCAGGTGATCTTGGAGATCACGTCAGTCATGAGGTTACAGACGCTAACAAGGCGGCTGATGACGATGCCAATTCTCTTTGCTCTGCTTCAATTGGCGGCTCATTCGCCAGGGCGAGAGAATTGGACGAGGACCCAATGAATACCTTCAATGAATCAAGTACAACTGTTGGAGAAGACGCTAATCCTATCACACTGCACGATTGTGACCCCGATGTCCTAGGAAATTCTGGAGAGAAGCCGTTCGACGGGCTGGCTAACCCTTCTGAAGTGGACAAAGCAGACTCCACCCTGACAGGGCAAGACGCACACGCTGTGGGGGAAAGCCAGCATCCGATCAAGTTGTCAAACAAGCGCGGTTTCGATGAGATAAAACCTGCCATCGCAGCGTATGCTGCTGCGAATGTTGATACTAAACTCATCGGCGACACGAAAGACGAAGACGAACCGCATGAAAATGACATGTTCGAGTCTCGGCAGCAGTTTTTGAACTACTGCCGGGCCAATCATTTCCAGTTTGACGAGCTTCGCAGGGCAAAACACTCTACCATGATGGTGCTCTATAATCTGCATCATCCAATTGCGCCGCCCGTTGACGGCATTAACGTAACGATGAATCGTCGTCGTCAGCAACAGCAATACATTGATGACCGTCGTCGCCTATCACAAAATCAGCTTTACCGCGATGGATCCGTTCAAGACTAACGTTCTGAATTGATGACATGTTGGAACAAGAGCGTTTCAGTCAACCTGCAAGTATCTAATGTCTACTAGATTTTCAAGCTTGATGGGTGTTTTCATAGCGTCCAAACGAGCGAAAACTATGTCTGTTGCCATTTTCTCGTCATACGGTATTGCGAAAGAGTGGCTAGATTTCAAAGTTTATGGTCGGGTCGTCGGCTTTGATAGTCCATGTCTTCACAACCTCGCCTCTCACTTTTAAATTCCAAACATGTCCAGGGTACGTATTGACGGACACGCTGGGACTGCCTTTACCGAGCTTGGACCAGAACATTTCATCACCATAGAAAAGCTCGGCATTGTCATACGTCGGGTCTCCGCCGACATTAGAAAACGTAACAACCTTCTTTTCGCTTTGCGTTGGCGAGGACGCCGTTTGCTTCGCCTTAGGGTTACGAGGAGCTCCTTCAAACCCATCTCGAATTGTATTCCAGACCCAAAGGTTACTGGCATACTTTTCCCCCTTCAAAACAGGACTGTGAAGAAAATGTGGTTAGAAAGGCTGCGATAGAATCAAGATGGAAATGCTGGTTGGGCAACAATTCGACGTACCATCCGCCATGCCGGCTGGCTGGATCAGGCTCCCCGCTAGGCAATTGGCTGTAGAACAAAACAGCGCGACCAGCGTGAGGACGAATAGCAAGTCTGGACCGGCATTGGGCGACCATTTCTTCTTCCCAGGATCCAGGCTCCAGGATACCAACTGCGTCTTTGGACTTCCGAAGCGACTCAAGCGCTGTTTTCAAATCGACACGCTGGTCCTCTGGGAGATCGACAGGCCATGCTTCGGTGAATACAGTTTCACCGCCTGCATCTGGCCCGAGATCACTCATATACATGAGAATTGTGGAAAAGCGGTTCCCGCCCCTCCCTGCCGAATCGTAGTCATGTTGCAAAGTGCCCGAAGGATCATCAATCCAGTCCATGTGAGGAATGTATGCTGTTGTGAGATTGTAGCGGAGAATTTGCAAGCCATCACCATGACCCTCGATGTACCTGCGCCGAAGTAGACATTTTCTGTGAGGCTAAACGAGTCTGTATGAATAAAGAAACGAATCCGACATATAACGAGGGCCAAACTTACTCATCAAAGCCCAAAATCTTGAAACAACGCTTTTTTACATCGACTGCAACCTTCCCATGCGTATCGAAGCCGGATTCGCTCGTGCGCCTGGAATTCACCGCATGCCCTTGGGCACCAGTGGTGCTTCGCTTGATGCGGTGTGATTCTGTGGTCTCCTTCAGGGCTCGGTTCACCAAATCGGTCGATTCATCGCGCGAGAAAAAGTTGAAAATATCAAAGACACGTGGCTCGGTCGACAAAACTTTCAAGGATATCGGCGCACCCTTGTCGCCGGTCACGTGGGGTAGCTCGAAGATTTCTCCAATAAACTTGGGGGCAAACATGAAGACACGACCGGCATTGACAGCGTAGAGGTGCAGGGAAGCAACGGATGGTCGGTCTCCGCAGTTTTCATCCCCGGGAAGCAAGTTTGAGCTGCCTTGGAAACAGTCAACAAATCCTGAATTGCTTAACACTGGTAATACGGACACCCTCACGAGTATGAAAGTGACATGGAAGCGTGTTGGTTGAGGGTATCCTGACGAGGAGGTCGTGGTCGGACAAGACTGGAGTGTGGGCGGGTCCCGATCGCAATATCCAAGAAATCCAGGAGCAATTGTTTTCTTGGAGATCGTAGATTCGCACCCAGAGACATGATTCATGACACGGGTCAACCAACTTTCAAAGGCATACTTGTCGAATGAATCCAAACAAACATCAAACGAAACGAGAGCATCCTCGAAAAGAGTCATATCAGCTGGGAGGCTTCCGCATGGATCTGGTTCACCATTGCGGTGTAAGACCAGACCTAGGCCTTGAAGAAGATCAGGAGGAAGGGCTTTGCTGAGCTTACTCTTGCAACTTGGTGACAACGTCCTCCGAACGATTGTTGAAGGCTCAAGGGGTGCGTTTTTGGATGCAGCCAACCGAACAAAAAGTCCTTGCTTATAAAATGAGGGCTCAAAGTCCATCCCAAGACGAAAAGGACGACAACTGCAGCCAGCTGGAAGGCAGAGGAAGAAGCGGAGGATGAGGTCATGGTTTCATGATCCTGCACACACAATATGCGAACTTTCGATGCGCCTTCGATCTCCCGCGACAAGGGGCACTGAACTCCGCCATTGCCACGCTGGAAACTCCAGGACTAGTAGCTAGTAGTAGTACCACCGTAGGTATTTCCGGTATGGCTTTATACGTGTTGTGTACAGCAGCGAGAAAACCCAGAAGTTCTGTGGTAACGGTTGGAGTTCTTCCGACCGGTAGCGGGACGTTACGAATTATATGTGTAACAGTAAAGTTAGCGACAAGGTGCTCGTACCCGCCATCGGGTCCGAGCTCACTCTTTTGACTAATCTAGGTCTTATCGTTTATCTAATCAATCGTAAGTAGTAATCGATGGGACGTTGTCATCATCGTTTACTATCACATTTGTTCGGTTTATCAGACCCAATGGCTGTAACGCGCCTGTCCCATGAGGACGAGCAGGGTTTCCGTATATCATCAAATGGTGTGGTTGACGACCGATCGCCGATGTATACGACGTGACCGATTGACGTTTGTCATCAGTCAAGAGGAAAATGTAAAGAGGGCAGAGCTGATCACTCTCCACCCGTATGAAGTGCACTGTCGTCGTGCCTGAGATACTGAGCAGGAGTGCCAGTAGCCTTTATGGTTGCAATTTTGCTAACTCAACTTTAATCACAGAAAGTTCATCATGGACCCTGGTGCCATCGTTGATGTTGCCGCTGGAGCGGCTGAACCCCAGCAGTGGTCGAGATTGATCCGATGGATCTGGCATTGCAGTGGATTGGATTTGACTCCGCAGCTACTCGTGAACGCCTCAGAATCGAAGGTTTCAATGCCTTTGACGATTTGAAGGCTCAGGAGAAGGACATTCGTGATCTGGCTGAGTCCTATGGGCGGCGTACAATCACGGATGGTCGTTTCATCTTTGGCCTTCAGCGCATCCGCTATCTCATTGGCCTTGTCCATTGGGTACAAGACTTCGGAAGGGTCGGTCAAGTACCAACTATTGTCCCGTTTGGGGAGGATGCAGCGGCATTCCGTCAAGTCCTCGATATCGCATTTGACCGCGCTGAAGTCAGACGTATCGAGAAGGAACAGTCCGGTACAGTCAGTAAGGCTGCCGACCCAGGAAAGTTTAAGGACGAGCGCAAGTGGCCCGAATGGGAACCGGCGTTCTGCAACTACCTGTCGACTATCCCGGGAGTGAGTGGGGTGCCCTTGTCGTATGTTGTGAGGGAACTGAGTGTTCCTGATCCGGATGCGACGTACGAGAGTTTTAATGAACAAGCAATTGCATGTTCCCCACTCGAGGGTGCAGTCTTTCAAGCCGATGCCAGGAAGGTTCATCAACTCATTAAAGCTTTCTTCAGACAGAGACTGCCGAACAATGGGTGAAACCCATTGCTAAGAAACAAAACGGCAGGGCGGACATGGAGGCACTACGAAACCACTACAGTGGTGAAGGCAACACCAGCCGCCGAATTGCAGTCGCGGAACGGATCCGCGATACGCTGTTCTACAAGAGCGAAAGGGCGATGCAGTTTCCGCCTTCCTAGACAAGATGCAAAGATGTTTAACATCTTCGAAGAAGAAAATGAGCAGGTGACTGAGCAGGCGAAAGTTCGTATGCTCCTTAAAAGGTCGAGCACCCTCAGTTACAAGACGCATGCAGTGCGTTGCGTATTCGGGCATCGATGGAAGGCATTACCTTTACAGAATGTGCCAACCATCTGTCCGCTCAAGTGTCCGAACTTCCCGATCAACAATCCACTCGCAAGATTTCTGGCACTGGCTCTGACCGTAGCAAGGGTTCCGATCAAAACGCATTCGCGGCGGCGGGCCTGGAAATGGACGAAAGGAATTCACATGCCGGATGGCAGTGTCTGGACAGGGTTTTATTCGGATTGGAACCAACTGTCTAAAGAAGACAGGCAAACCGTTATGGAAACAAGGAAGGCCAACAAATCGAAAAGTTCCAAGAAGGACAACAACAAGGTTAACAAGTATAAGGACATTAAAGCCAAGGTCGCCGAGCTTAAGAGGTCGCTTGCGGCTATCCAGTCCAAACAATCCGGAGCTTGCGAAGGGTGCGATGACGATGACTCAGATGCACCAGACAACGCCGGGGATTCGTTTGGGGGACGCCAAAAGAAAAAGCAAAAGAAGGAATGACTCCTTCCCGTCGTATCCGGTTTCGTAACATGGATTGCCATGATCTTTCGATGGTGGTCAATGTATTGTGAGACCGCGACACGGCGGCGAATTATCTGCGCTCATGACTCTTCTGCGCGCAGGCAAACCTCTACAAGAAGGATATCCAAAGTACGTCGTGACAGTCCTATCTACTCAAGGATGGAACTTGATTCGCACGCGGACACGGTTGTTTTGGGACGAAATTGTGTCATATTGTCCTATACAGGTCGCGAGTGCGACGTCTCGCCGTATAACGAGACATATGAGTCCATAAAGGAGTGCCGATCGTCTCCGGTGCCACCGCTTGGACATGTGAAACGACGGGACTCACGTGTATCCTCGTTTTCAACGAAGCTCTTTGGATGGGCGACTCCTGACCATTCTCTGGTCAATCCAAATCAGTTACGAAGTTACGGTGTTGTTGTCCAAGATAACCCATTTGACTCAACGCAAATGCACATTTCCACGGAGGACGACACGACCTTGATCCCACTCAAGGCGGATGGGACGACAATTTATATGCACACCAGAACGCCCTCCGATCAAGAACTCCAGACCTGCCCTCATGTCGTTTTAACTTCGAAAGCGCCTTGGGATCCCCGAGCTGTGTCATTCCACAACCGACACACCTCGTGGAGAAGGAAAGTTGGCGCAACGTGTCAGTCAGATTCGGAGCAGCAGAAGCGAGGCGTTTAACAGCGACGACGAATTCGCAGCCCCAAACCTTGGTATTTATGACGTATCGTGCTTGACAGAGCGTCTTGTCGCCGAAGTTAACGTGACTGACGTAATGGAAGACGTACCAAGCCGTCGAACGTTCATCTCAAGGACCGTCACTCGCAGGTTTCCCTGAGGAATTGAGCGAACGATGGGGTATCGGGCTCCAACAAGCAAAGAACACCATCAAGATCACAACTCAGAAAGGTCAGATCAGCTATCCTACCGCTAAGCAGGCGATATCGTGCCGACCGTGTATTTGAACGTCCCCTACTACAGGCGACTTCTATACAGATACGATGGATGCTAGAGCGAAGTCACTAATGGGTAACAAATATGCCCAAGTGTTCGCGAACAGGGACTTGTTTGCTATCGCGTATCCGATGAGCACGAAGTCAGCGGCTGGTGATGGACTAAGGCAGTTCATCCACGATTTTGGCCGACCTGAACGCCTAACATTTGATGGCTCGCAGGAGCAATGCGGTCGGAAGACCGAATTTATGAAAAATATCCGGCAGTATTCGGTCGATTATCACGTCACCGAGCCGGAAAGACCAAATCACAATTTTGCCGAGAGTGTCATCCGGGAAATAAGGAAGAAGTGGTTTCGCATAATGGTCAAAGCGTGTTCCTCGTCGTCTATGGGACTACGGACTGAGATGGGTGTGTGATATCCAAAATCGCACATCCAACTCGTCGCGGGGACTTGACGGCCGATGCCCATTGGAGAGGATTACAGGCGAGTCAGTCGACATCTCCGAATACCTTGACTTTGGTTTCTTCGACCGCGTGTGGTATAAAGAAAACGCCGGCCTTGGAGAAACCAAGATGGGAAGGTGGCTCGGTGTCTCACATCGGGTCGGATCCCTCATGTCGTATTGGGTTCTGACTGAAGAATGTCGTGTCATGTCCCGGACTACGGTGCAGAGAGTAACAAACTTGGAGATCCAGACTGATGAAGTGAAGGCGAGGTGCCAACACTTTGACGATCGAACTAAGAGGTTGAACACTGGAGAGGATCTCCCTTATGTGGACGCACCAAACGTTAACCCGGCTGACTGGGGCGATAACCCTCATGAGTTCGACCAAGAATTCCAAGATGAGTTCGACAGAGTCGTAAGCGATCCCATGCTGCCCGAGGCCGACGAACAGTTCACCCCAGACATTTACGATGACACATATCTAAACATGGAGCTGGCGCTGCCAAGGAGTGGGGGCGAAGTAGAGCTTGGTCGAGTGACCAAGCGGCTCCGTGACAAGGATGGGCTGCCCATCGGGACAGCTCACGACAACCCGATCCTGGATACTCGAGTCTATGAAGTTGAGTTCCCGGACGGGCACAAAGCGTCGCTTTCAGCAAACACCATCGCCGAAAATCTCTTCGCACAGGTCGACGACGAAGGCAACCGCCATGTGTTGTTTGACGAGGTCGTCACACATCGGACCAACGGCAAGGAAGTGCGAATGCAGGACGCATTTGTCACGACGTCTCAAGGCACGAAGCGACGAAGAGACGACGCAAGGTTGGGAGATGCTGATTAAGTGGAAAGACGGCAGCACCACTTGGGTTGCTCTAAAGGACATGAAGGAGGCGTACCCAGTGCAAGTTGCCGAGTACGCTGTCTCAGCAAGGATCGCAGACGAACCGGCCTTCGCCTGGTGGGTTCCGTTTACTCTAAAGAAGCGAAATCGGATAATCGCAAAGGTGAAGTCCAAGTACTGGGTGAAGACGCACAAATTTGGGATTAAGATACCCAAGACTGTGGAAGAAGCCAGAGCAATCGATGCTGAAAACGGAAATACGCTGTGGTGGGACGCGATCTGCAAAGAGATGCGCAATGTCCGACCAGCGTTCGAAAAGTGGGACAAAAGTGAGTCCGAGATGCCAGTTGGGTATCAGGAAGTCAAGTGCCATCTGATATTTGACATCAAGATGGGAGAGAATTTCCGCCGGAAGGCACGATTCGTCGCCGGCGGCCGTAGCGAAGTACCAAGCACACTGACCTATGCGTCGGTGGTGTCACGGGATTCCGTTCGTATTGCCTTGACGATTGCAGCTTTGAATGACCTGAAGGTCATGGCTTGTGACATTCAGAACGCCTATCTCACGGCTGATTGTCGTGAGAAGATTTATACTCGCGCCGGACCCGAATTCGGATCCGAAGCGGGTACTATCTTCTTGGTTAAGAAAGCCCTGTACGGACTCAAGTCTGCTGGGGCGGCATTTCGCGCGTTACTGGCGGAAACGTTACACGACATGGGCTACGTGCCAACAAAAGCGGACCCCGATGTATGGCTCAGGCCAGCCGTCAAGGCAGATGGCTTCCAGTACTATGAGCTGGTCCTTTGTTACGTTGACGACGTATTGGCCATATCAATGGACCCGGAGACGACCTTGAACGCACTTAAGACAACCTTCACGTTGAAGGATAACAAGATCGAGCCTCCGGAAATGTACCTGGAGCCCAGCTTGGGAAGCTTGATGTCGATGGGGTATCCTGTTGGACAATGTCGGCAGAAAAATATGTTACTGCAGCAGTCAAGAACGTCGAGGAGGCATTGTCAAAGCGAGGATTACGTCTGCCATCCAAGTGCTATACTCCGTTGCCCACGGATTATAAACCGGAACTTGAAACGTCTCCGGAATTGAAGGCCGACGGGGTCCAATATTATCAGGAACTCATCGGGATCTTACGATGGGCCGTCGAGCTTGGCAGAGTGGACATACTGCTTGAAACCTCTCTAATGTCTACGTACCTGGCGATGCCGAGGAGCGGGCATTTGGAACATGTTTATCGTATGTTCGGGTTTTTAAAACTCTATCCAAAGCGGAAGTTGGCATTTGATCCGCAGCATCCCAAAATCAGTGAACGTATGTTCACTCGATACGACTGGCGGGACTTCTACCGTGATGTGAGCGAAGCGATTCCGGATAATATGCCAGCTCCACGCGGGAACTCTATGTCCACTCATTGTTTTGTGGATGCCAGCCACGGTAGTGACCGCGTGACACGACGATCACAGTCCGGGATACTCATCTTTTGTAACCGCGCCCCTATCATTTGGTACAGTAAGCGCCAGAATACGGTTGAGACAAGCACGTTTGGAAGTGAATTCCAGGCAATCAAGAATGCGGTTGAGTTGACTGAAGCCCTACGGTACAAACTTCGCATGTTTGGCGTACCGATCGAAGGGGCAACTAATGTGTTTTGCGACAACGAAGCTGTCTACAAAAATACGTCGCTCCCCGAGTCAACCCTAAAGAAGAAGCATCATTCAATCGCTTATCATCGTTGTCGGGAAGCGGTGGCAGCTGGTACTGTTCGTGTTGCTAAGGAAGGAACGAAAACCAATCTGGCAGATTTATTCACGAAGATACTTCCCCAGGCACGACGTGAGGAATTGTTAGATAAGTTCACGTATTAACCATCGTCGGAATGTGGTCGAGTTGTGACCATCGGCATGTCACAGCTCGAGGGGACCGAGAAAACCCAGAAGTTCTGTGGTAACGGTTGGAGTTCTTCCGACCGGTAGCGGGACGTTACGGATTATATGTGTAACAGTAAAGTTAGCGACAAGGTGCTCGTACCCGCCATCGGGTCCGAGCTCACTCTTTTGACTAATCTAGGTCTTATCGTTTATCTAATCAATCGTAAGTAGTAATCGATGGGACGTTGTCATCATCGTTTACTATCACATTTGTTCGGCAGGGTTGAGTTGTTGGACTCACTGAAGTAAAATTTGGTCTTTGACGTCACCATTGGAATTATGTTGGTCGTTGGTCGAGCCAGTGATCTTCAAATTGTCGCACTTGTAGCATCAGCCTGACTAACCCTAGAGCTATTGTGATCATCATTGTCTTCGAATTCAAAAGGTATGATTGACTTACTAGGCTGATGCAAAGCCTTGGCAAACTTTGTGAAATATATGAAGTGCCTTTGAGAAGATTTGTGCAGTCAGGACATTTCAATGACAACTGTGGAACAAGTGGCTGCCAGCGGAGACTTGGGTAGATGCACGTAAATGCCAAATCTCATTTATCAGGCATTGATGCATTGACAAAGGTGGGACCTTTTAATTGCTGTAATGCAAAGGAGCCGAAGCAGTTGTTCTGTTGATGGTGCGTAGAAAGATGTCACACTGTGATGGAACCAACAAAACATTTCTTGGGGTTAACTTACACCAAGCTGTTTCAAATTGCGACTAACAAGAACACACAAGCTTTCCATCCCCTTATTGGGTGTTGGAAGGAAAAGGGTTTAGATTTAGTAGCAAAAAATCTACCATTCACCAAGCAGCAACATGACCTTTAGCACCGTTGAATGATTTACTATTGTCACCGCTAGCCACTAGTAGCAGCACCAACCAAAATCAGAAACCTAGTGTCAAGTGCCCCAAGAGTCAAGAAGAAAGATAATGAATGGTTGTTTGGGATGTTTCATGCTCATTCTTTTCATATCCTCCCATCAGGATGTCATTTGTGGGACAGAGATGTAATGCCCACTGTGATTGAAACATGTTTTACGCTTCACAACTGAAAAATATTATTCATTGTAGGCACACATACCACATTAATCTATGGTGGTACATTCACAATGCTGGGTTCTAGGGTACATATCCAAAACCCCTTTCATGATTGGACCTTGTTCTTGAGATGAACAAGCATGATATAGCCATGATAGGCAGGGGCTATGATGAATGACATTAAGGAGGACTCTCAAGTACCACAATGGGATTATGCACATCATGACCAGAAAGTGAAACCATGCACAATTCACGTAGTACATAAGAGACGTTTACAAAGTACACAAGAAAAGGGTCTATCTGTTGTTGTTTTGTGTTTTGGCCAGTTTGGGATTTGGACTCTAGAATGAAAGTGGTGCAAATCGAGAAATCGAATTCAAATACTCTATATATGGCAAATTACAATATACTATTACCTTTCACACATTTTCTATTGTCACTTTTTTAATGTATACTCCTACTACAATGCACAACGTACTACGTAGTACTGGAGTGAAGAGTGCAACTTATCCAACAACGAAATAGGATCTTACTCCGGACTCAGGAGGTACAATCTACTCTTCTCTCTACTAGTAGAGCACCTTTTCATGCATATACCTACCGGTAGAGTAACAGCGATACCAAGCATTTCTTGGGAAAGATGGCACAGTACATAACAAACTATATACACTGTATCAGAAATCAGAAATGACTGGCTCGAAAAAAGGACAGACGATAAGGCGGGCTCCCACTCCTGTTCTACTGCAGTACGTAGTACTAGTATCACTACCGGCTAGCAGGTGTACGACTACCATAGGTAGTATGTATGAGAAATGCCACCCCAGGTGTCCCACCGTTCGACACCAGCAAAACTGGAGAAGTGACTACCGGTTCTCTACTCTAGAGAGTCTCTAGCTAGAGTAGAGACAAGCATTAAATACCAGTCGGTTGGCTGAAATCTTGAGGCTTTACTCTTCACCCACACCAGAGTAGAGAGAAGTGAGTGCAATAGTCACGCTTGTTATCGAAACACTTCTGAAGTATCACATCTATGAATGATTGATAGGAAATTCGAACTCTAAGCACGAGGTAATGGCACGCATCATCGGAAGAATCATCACCCCTAAGTGAATGCCTAAGTGGCTGTCGGGCTTCCACCCCCTCCTGTTCCAATCAACATGCCGAACAAATTAGATCGGACTGCCGTCATCACACCTCGCTGAGCGTATTCAGAAGTCATTTGTTGAAACTTAGCCTTCTGGTCCGAGGAACATTTGTAATATCCATACACGTTTGCAAGACTTAACGATAGTGCCATGGTCACAACCAAGAGCCAGCCCACCTGAAGCCTCAAGAGACCGAACAAAAAGAGGAAACTCCAAATAACAGGAGTTACATAAAGGACGGTCCAGAAGATGGTCGAATCGACCTTATTGGAGGCAGCTTCTCCTTTAGATTCGAATATCCATCGCGTAGTGTCGCCATCAACTTGATTCCACCACCTCAATCCCACCAACAAGCGACCAGTGATATTCTTCACCACCCAGAAGTCAGCCGCCAAAAGCAAAATACAGACAACAGTGACTGTGATGAAATGCGCACCGCTCGTTCCTCCCTTGCCATTGCCTGAGAACCAACCGCCAAAAATGTAGAGAAAGACAGACGCGCCCTTGAAGAGACAGTGAAAGATGCAAGCCACAGGATGCGCAGAATTGCGCAAGGACAAGGTCGTGCCTTGGTCCTGCGGTGACATGTCCTGCGGATACACACTCGAATCCATATTGCCCGAAAGGACAGGCTCACCCTCAACGTGAAAGTGCAAGTCGTGCGACATAGCAGGGGACGATGGGCGCAGATTGCAGAGGAATTCAATGGAGTCTACTTCAAGTGTTCGGCCTAGTCAGTGGTCGGTGGTGCTATGTTGCAGGTTCAGCAGCAGATCCCTCGACCCACCCCTCTCCGGTCCCGATGTGTATTGCTCGTTCTGGGAAGGTACCAGGTACAAGTAGTACCAGTACTTGTACTACATAGGATGTGCGAATACTGTTTTGGTAAATCTTTCTCTGGAGCGCTGTACTCTACTACTAGCTAGTGACACTAGTAGTAGTAGATGTTAGGATTCTACCGTCACTCTGTCACACTGTCTCTCGTCTTACTGTAAGGTTAAATACCATACGGTAATACAGTCGACAGTCCTTTATTTTTTCTTAGTCTGTCCGTGACCCGTTCCCGTAGAATTCTACGGATCAGAACCTGGTACTACCGGTCTGCAACACAAAACTATTTGAATTTACTCCCTATGTAATTCAAATCATGAGTGTTGTTGATAACTTCAACAACACTCTTTTTACTATGGACAACACTTCCCAAACACCACTCAGGAAGTGGGACTAAGACAACACTTCATTTGTGAGACTCCAACTAATGTTGCAAGTCTCACCTTCATTTTTCATCCCAATTCATCTTATAATTTCCACAAACCAAAAACAGTAAAGGCCTTTACTAGTTAGCATCTACATTTTTCTACATCTTTGTACCAACAAATCTACCGCCATGGTGTATGTCTTCAAAACACCATCGCCCAAAGCTGGACGATCCGTCAGGTTCGCTTCCTCACCCGTCAAGTCCAACGTTAGACTTCTAGGTCCTACTAACCTTAAGTCTACCGTCGGCCAGTACTCGTGTACCGATCACACGAACACTGTCATGGTTGCTCGCCTCGAACCACCGGTCCAAGGCTCTACCGTCGAGAGAAATTACTCGTCCGATCATTGGGCGAACCTTCGTACGGCCGTTAACAATTTGAGTTTAACTGCTATTAATTTCCCTCTCCTCACGGACTCGCCAGCAGCAAATTTAAACTCCCCATTGAAGAACAGAAGCTTCCCCAAGTCCACCATGAAGAACGCCATCCCGCCCACCCTTGCCCCTCGCATCTCTAGGTCCGCCCGTAAGGCCGAAGACCGCGATGCCTTCGACGATAACGTCGACGTCCGCGCCCCCATCGGCGCGAATCCTGTCCCTCCCGATACGCCAACCTATCCTGGCCTCTATCATGGAGCCTTAGCTTTCGGATCTCCCAGAGGATCCAAGCATCAACGTGTCCACCGTTTTCCTTCTCCCAACACTACCCCTGATGACGATCAGGATCAACCAATTAAGAAGAAGAGGCGCACCTCCATCAAGAAAGGTCCCCAAGCCGCCTACCATGCCAACAATTCCGACGACAATTTCGACCAGATCATCCAGGAGGATCGCAACCTCCACTTCCATGAGCGCAACAACAAGATTGCAGCTCCTTCCACTCAGGGCACCAACATTAGCCACAGGGCTACCACTCCAACCAAGATGGCTGCAAAGATGCAAGCCACTTCTCCAACTACTCCAACTACTACTTCAATCACTACGGATGACAACAAAAAGGGCACAAATACTGAACCAGATGATCAAACTACAAAGAATTATGCATCTACCAATGTTGCCTACAAGGACATTGGACCTACAGATGATAATTATGAGGACAGGACTACAATTACTACAACTACCAACTCCAACAACAGCACCAGTTTCAACATGCTGGACCATCCACACTCCACAACTGACATCGCGGACGCCAACGCCGCCATCCAAACACCACCAAAAGAGCTTACTTCGCCTCCTACGGCTACCTCGAAGCGCAGGCATCGCGCTCGCAGATTTTATCCCCGTCGTCGCCCTCGCACGTCGCGACCCCAAATCGATCCATACGACGATCCGACGTCGCTGCAATACCTCTCTCAAGACGTCCTGGATTTAATTGACGCCGCTTTTTCCAACTCTTCTTTCCGCCTCGTGCTCCGTCCCGACAACGAAGGCGATTCGCGCCCGAGCTCGCTTGTAAGAACCGATCAGCACGCGCCAAATTCCGATCATCACCTCCCCCACTATCACAGCAATTTGAAAATGGATATTATCGACATGGCTCGCTACGTTTGCACAATTCACACGTTCACCGAAGATGAGGAGCCAATTAAAGCCTCATATTCCCTGGGGACGATCCAAGACGACGTTGACGAGATCATCAGAGCCACTGGGAACATGTATTTGATGTCAGTTCAAAACACACTCACCATGATCGCACACGCGCTGGTACGCCACACTACGCGATGCCAGGCGCCACAGTACAGCCTTCTCAGCAACATCCCCAAATTTGAGCGAATTCGAAGCGACAGATCTCGAGAAACGACTGTTCAAAGTTCTAAGAGTCATTTCGGCACTTTGGTGGGAACCGACAACTCTGCAGACTCGCGACTCAAAACTATGACGTCTGATGAGAACCGTGATAACGGCTCTGCTACCCAGCAATTTTGTACTGATTTTTCCCCGATTGACCCAGAAATCCCGGATTCCCCCAAAACTCCCACAGCTACCTCGCCTACGTTCTACGAACTATACCCCGAGTACAGCCCCTGCTCTTTCGGAATCCGATCCCGAACCAACTCGCAACGACAACTCAACAACCCTCGATTCCGTTTCAAAATTTTCCACGTCAAGTCCGATTCCTGACGTCGTTTTGGAGATTTCCGATTCTGTGAAACGTTCCGTTAACGGTTCTAACGCATCGCTCTCGTACTGTGCTGCCGTTGACACGGGAAACGCAGCTACTGTCGTTCGTACCGCGGTTTCCTCCCCAACCCACAACAATGGGCCTGCAGAGCCCACAATCCGACCGTTTCCTCTGAGACTTTGACCTATTTGGATGTTCAGCACCCTGTCCCAATCAAATTGGAAGATTTGCCAAGCTCCCAAGCTGATGATGCCGATGTTTTCCTTGCCGATCATTGTTACTCCTGCAGTAATAATGACTCAACTAGGAAACTGTTAACTTTATCCTGATGCCGACCCAGATCCGCTACCAGAAGTTGCAAACGACCCTGATCCCGAACCAATGGACATTGTTGAAGATGATCTTGACAATAATGGCGACGCTAACCGAGATATTGGTGAACCTAATGAGGTACCAAGTGCAGCTATACAACAACTTGTCAGACTACTGCCTCCTCTCGCCCTCCCCACCGTTGCGATCCGCCAACCCCTTGACGCCATTCATCACCACCCTTTTCGGATGTTCCAACACTTCCATCACATTCCGTCACGCAACCTGTTTTTCACCGAGGCAATGCTAATGGACACAATCAACGGCACGATTCACCTTCGCGACCTACCTCTTTGCGTTCGCACAAGTGCAACTATCTCTGCCTTTTGCATCAACACACTCGCCGACCCACCCGAACTCAACATCATCCGTGGCCTCGACAAGCACTTCATCCACCACATCCTACGTCACGTCATACGCGATCACATGTATATCGACGAACTAATCTCCGGCACCAACATCCCACTTCTGAACGTACAACCCGATAAACTCTTGCTCCTACGTAGCATGAAGCACACCCTCAATCGCGCTACCAACATGGTCGTCCAGCACCTTAACGACCAACAACGCTCCCAGTTCCTGCCCGCCGAACTCCGCGAGCATTCAGCGACATTGACGACGCGTTCCACGACGACCCCCAGACTGTCCGATGGAAACACGATGCGCAGTCGCCATCATCTACGCGCTCAGATTACTATACATCACGCATCACCGCAACTATTTCAACCGCGACCATGGACTAGCTGAGCACTACTTTTATCCGGACCATCTATTCGCAATCGCAAAGGAAATCAAGTCAACTGCCACCGCTCTAAGTCTCCTTCCCGATACAACAACCTTCAACCTCCTGCCCCGTTTTGTTCATGATGCCTTTGACGAAGTCGACGACCTATTTCCCGGAACATCCCTCGGCCACCGTTCTGATCAATATTATCGCGACAAACTGCCCTATCTCCAAACGGAATTCGAACTCGTGCAACCTTATGTAACGGACTACATCAATTCTTTCCCAACGCCATCCACCGAAGCCAAAGAGATTGCGTCTGACCGAGCCTGCGAATTGATTAACGTCGCTCTTTTTCAACATGCTATCATCCATCGTATGTCAAAGAAACGTTCCAAGCAACCTGAACTCAACAACAACCAAGTTTTCATTGGCAACCTCCCCCCCCTGCAGACATGTTCCTTTCCAGTTTTGCTACCTGCTACCCAATGATCACCAAACCTTCTGATGTCCAACTGACCTTTGACAATGTTACTGAAGATACTTTGGCCATCAACCATGTGATTTGCAATCCCCTCATCCTTCAGGAGCTCATCTCCATGAACCGATTTGACAGCGACCCTCTCACGTACATGGAGATTTACAACCGCCTCACTCCGATAGCAACCGACACCGTCAACGATTCCATTGACTTCCTGCCCCATTTTGAATACGTGCTATTCCGAGTTGTGCAACTGCTTCATCCCAAAGATCCAACTGGCATTATCAGAGAGAACTACCCACCCACCAATGTTGTTATTTTCCAGGGCTCCCCACTCCAAGCTCCCACCTACTGCTTTGGCTCCCCAACTGAAATTGCTATCCCTACTCCAACAACTGGTGCCTTTCCCATCAACCTTGACCATTCTGGAGATCCCATCATTGTCAACAATATTTCTGGTGAAGCCTACAATCGTTCCACAGTTCAACGCCTCTTTCGGACCCAGACTGCCAAACCAATTCATCCTGATCAAGTTAATGACCCGGATTGGATACCACGCCACACTGCCGATTTACGTCGCCACCCCGATGCCGACTTGTACCACGTTGCCTGCGACCCCAAACGCATCCCGTTTTCCTTGGCTGTCCGCTTGATTCCAGTTTATACCACAGGCCCCAGTGGACAGACTATTTATCAAGCATGGGCTCTTCCACACCTTAACAATGCCCTCCGCGACCTGAACTGCAACTATTCAACAATTTCCTCTCTTACTATCACACTGCAAAGGAAAACCACCCTGAGTTCCCATTCATTGATCTCATGGGATCTGATTCACCTGTTCCAAACTATGGTGAGTCTAGTTCAAAATGTTTACATTATCCTGGTTGTTATGCTGGTTACTTACCTCTTTCTATCTGTGACAGTCTAAGCTGTCCCAATCAGATAGAATCAGTTGCAAGTAACAATATAATTACCTTTCAACAGGATAATAGTACATTTTCTGGACCACATTTTGCATGTCTTGCCGTTTCAACTCGCCGTTCATCTTTATTATCGGATCCGACTCGAACCCCGGACCCCCAGGACGAAATTCCTGCACAAAACGACCCGCAAACGCAAATTTTTGCACCAAACGAACCCCAAACTGCAATTTTTACACACGACGAACACGGCGACGAAATTCCTGCGCAAAATGACACTACCAGCGAAAATCCAACGCAAAACGACACCATCAGCCCGGAAATTCACTCCCAACAGCTAATTTCCGACGCAGAAACTACATACGACGAACACGCACAAACAACTCAACAACTGCCCGGAACTCAACCAAATCTCGCATTTTTACCACCAAACTCGCCCGAAACAAGCAGTTCACACACCGAAACACCCTCCAACTCACCTCCAACTGCGAAATCAACAACTGGGCCTCTAAAACGCTTCTCCGATGCATTTTCAGGCATTCTCACGCCGAAAAACGTAAAATTACCTCACAATCCGGACGCCACCGACTCGAACCCACAACCTCCGATTTCGACAACTTTTTCGACGACACCCAAAATTATACCTACCAAAAAGTTCCCACCCCAAAATTCGAACCCCCAGCCACCAAATCCGTCGCAAAATCTTTCGCAACCCCAAATTCAACACAACGAAATTATTCAACCTCCCAGCACGAAATCTGCCAAACCTACGCAAAAATCACCTAATTTTGGAAACGACGACCAAAACCCCCAAAATGCACCAAAATCCGTTGCAACACGCCCAACTCCACGCCAGGCGACCCACAACCTTCACATACCCTCCCACTGTTGAAACCTTCTTTGATGAGGACACAGACCATGATTCAGAAGAAGAACCCAAGCACATTCAACACACATCCTGATGCGCTCACATCATCAACGCGAACCGATTTTACTTATCCGCCAATTGAGGACCTCACGAAAACACTTTTGAAATACGCCAAAAATGCTAACCTTCGAAAATTGGCCTACCCAACCGACCTTCAAGCACGCCGCCGACACTTTAACACCTTCATTGACAACCTTCGAATTGTTTGTAACATTTCCCCGTGGACGCGCCAAGTCTTTGATCTTTGGCCAAAACAAGTGTCCTATTCACACCCTTTTGTTGGCACTGCTATCTACAATTTGATCTTCACAAATGTTTGTGACCCTTGCCAGAAACACATCATTGATGGCCCACCAGATGCTCGAACTGCAATTCTAACTCTTCGACGCCACTGCGCTCCGCTAACTCCCGATCATGTTGAACGAACTCGTGAAGCTTTCTGCTCCATCAAACAACCACATCATGAAGTCGCAACCTCCTACCTCAACCGCATTCGCCTTCTCACGCGCGACTGCTATCATGCTGGAATACCCAACACTGACGCCGAACTTATCAAACGCACCGTTCGTGGTGGAAGCAATCACTCCTTCTACGCCGCATCCTACCAACGCTTCGACGCCGACATACGTCGCGCAGAACTGAATGACGAAGCTCTGCCACCATTCGCCGAACTCGAAAGCCATCTCCTGAACATTGACGAATCCCGTGGCCTCACACTCCCATCCCAAAACCACCGTAACTACAACCAACACGCCAACGCTGCCCGTGGTCACCAATCCCACCATTTTCAACCGCGCCACAACCAAACTACCCAACGTGTTTTCACACAAAGACAACAACAAGCTTTCAGTTCCATCCTTCGACCTTATTCCAATCCCAGCAGCAACAATCAAAACCGCAACCAACCACCGCGACCACCGCAAAACCATTCGCGCCCGTTCCGACCTCCTACAAATCCTTCGCGACCACCATTCAACAACTCGAATCAACGTCGACCACCACCACCCTCCCCGCGGCCATCCAACCAGCCTCAACGAAACAATCGACCACCTTTCCGACCGACATCGAGCCCCAATCAACGTCCATCTCCCAACGGATCCATCAACAACCATCCGCGCAACCCTTCCAATGCCGCTACAATCGTCTGCAATAACTGCGGACGCCTCGGCCACTATGCGCGCAACTGCACTAACCCAGATCCAACCAAAACAATCGCTCCACCAACCCTCAAAGACCATCCAACAATGAAAACGCTGCTCCCGCAACCAACAACGCCTACTTCATCACTGACTCTGGCCAAAACTCACCAGACCAATCAAGATACCACCACCAAGCCTTTTCAGCCTCATCTTTTGACAACACTGATGGTCACCCATCCAACATCCCTTGGCCCAACCCTGACCTACCTCAGATGACCATCAACCAACCTCTCCTTGACAGAGATTATCTACCATCTGCCAATCATTCTCCTCCCACCTCTGGAGCCACAGCATACTTTCCAGATGATCCCCAATCACCATACCAAAGATTTGGTCCCCCACATCTTGAAAACTGGCTACCTGACAGTGGTGCTACCAGCCACTACACTCCACTCTTCAGCGACCTCCACGATGTCGAACCCTGCAGTGTTCCAATCTCCTTAGCTGATGGCAGCACCAAGATGTCCACCCACAAAGGAACAACTGCATGCCACTTCACCACTGATGATGGCCTCAAGTCCATCCTAGGACTAACTGATGTCTACTATGTTGAAGGTCTCAGCCACAGACTCCTCTCCTTAACTACTCTATCATGCACCCAAAACTTCAGTGTCCTGATCAAGAACAGAGCCACAACAATCCAACTCCCAAATGGTTCCACATACACTTGGCCAATACTGACCAGAGAACTCCCTTCATCACAACAAGCCTTCTCAACCATCTCCAACTCTAACCTACCTTCTGACCCTGACTCTGAACCTGATGAACAACATTTTGATGACACTACACCCCCTGTTGACACCGATCAACGCCGTTCAGTCACCGCCCTACCTTTGGAACTCATCTACCGACGACTTGCTTTCCGAAATTTCCGCAATCTTATGGTCGGATCCCTTCACCAAACATGGAATGACCATGTCTTGACACCTACTGTTGATCACAACTCCTGGCCTCTACGCATTTCAATAAGCCAAAAACGTGCCCGCAACAAAACTCCTCAACGCCAAGGCACTGAACCTTTCCACCGCCTTCATCTTGACCTAATGCGCAACCCTTTCCGCTATGGTCTCACAACCAATACCAACTTTTCAGCCTACTTGTTCATTGTCACAACACCTGGCAAACTAACAGGTTGGATTGGTCTCCCAACTGAAAGCACAGCTTCCATTATTACTGCTCTGAAGCAATGGCTAACTGACACAGAACTCCTTGGCCGCACCCAATCTGTCCGTTTTATCCGCACTGATGCTGGATCTGCTTTCACCTCAACCAAATTCATTTCTGAATGCACTTCACTTGGTATCAAAGTTGAAGCTGCAGCACCTGAACATCAAGAAATGAATGGCATTTGCGAAGCCAAATGGCGTGAAGTCCACAACACTGCCAACATACTCTTGAACAATGCAAGACTAGGAGGTGCATTCTTCCATCATGCCCATGCCTATGCTGTTCAAATCCTCAATGTCTGCCCAGCCAAGAATGTTATTGACCAACATGGCAACCCAACAACTCCCTATCAATACAGCTTTCAACGCAAGCCTTCCCTAGCCAACTTCCGCGTCTTCGGATGTCCAACATTCTTCAAACGCTACGAACCAACTTTCCGCAACAAACTTATAACCTACAAGCAACAACTCCAACGTGCATCCCGCGGAATTTTCCTTGGATTTCCCGACAACTCTGCAGGCTGGCTAATCTACTCGCCAGACCAACCCCAAAGCCTCATCATAACCCGCGACGCCTACTTCGATGAAGACTTCAACTCCGCTCTGTTTCGATTCCAAACCTTTTGCTGGAGCCGTACCCATCCGCTCCCACTTCAATCCGCATGGACTTCGTGACACTCCAGAGAACTCTGAACCATCTACCTACCATCAAACTGGCTCTGCAGCCAACCTTGGTAACCCACCATCAACTTTCATTGATACTTCCAACCATCATTCTTCCCTCCCTGCCATCCCTGAAACTGATGACAATGCCCATGAAGATGATCCACCACCTTCTACACTTGCTGCAATCAAACATACAACTCCTCCACATGGTCCAACACCACCCACACCACATCAAATCAACTTTGTCACCCATCAACAACATCATTCCCAACTCCACAAGATGATGACCATCTACTTCCAAGAATGCAATGAAGATCTACCAACTATTGATCCCATTCACTCTGCCATGATGACAATTGACAACTCTCCCAGCAACAATTCACAAGCCAACCCCAGGAACCTGTGGACAAATACCTTCCAGAACCTCAGTCTCTCAAAGCTGTCCTCAAACTTGATGATAATGTCCGCAATGCTTGGCTACATGCAATCAAAATGGAGATCAAGAACCTCATTGACCATGATACTTTCATCCTTGGACAAACTCCACACAAAGATGAACTCATTATCCCAGTCAAACTTGTACTCAAAGCAAAACAAACTGCAACTGGAAAACTTGACAAACTAAAAGCTCACCTTGTCGCCCGTGGCGACCTGGAGAAACGTCTCCTGAAAAGAGTCAAAGCCATCAACCAACAACGACTCCTTGAACAACGTCAAGAAATTGCTGAATCTACCAATTCACCTGGCACTCCAAAACCTATACCTGTTGAACCACTCATGTATGAAGACACCTGGTCACCCTGTGCATCTGCAAGAGGGGTCAAACTATTCATTGCAACCATCTGTGCATCCAGAAGAAGTGTCAAGAGTGCTGACTTCATTGGTGCCTACCTCCAAGCCAAAGTTATTGGCCGCCACTTTGTGAAACTGCCATTGGAATACGCCTATCACTTCCCTGAATACGCAAAATTCTTTGGCTCCCCAATGTTACTGAACAAAGGGATCTACGGTCTCGTCTACTCTGGCAAATATTGGAACATTGAATTTTTGGAATGGCTCTACTCCCAAGGCTTTATCCAATCTCCTTCCGAACCGTCTTATTTTGTCCGATACGACAAACACAATCAATGGCTCCGTCTCCTATTTTTCGTCGATGATATGCTCTACGCTGGAAGCAACGATTCCATCGAAAAACAATTTGAAGATTCCGTCCGCAATCGCTTCGATGTCAAATTCCTCGGACCTGCGCAATGGTTCCTCCAAATGCGTATCCACAAACACTCCGACTCAAGCTATACTCTGGATCAACACCGCTACGTTTTGAATACTCTCCAACGTTATGACCCGAATTCCGAATTCCCCGAACGCGATACCCCCTTTCCTCCCGACTACACCTTCAGCAAGGATAACCGCCCCGTAACCGCCTCTGACGTTACTCTCGTCGAACAAAAGCAACAACGCCTTCCCTTCCGCTCTGCTGTCTGCACTCTCCTCTACCTTGCATACAATACAAGAGCTGACATCCTATTTGCTGTCTGCAAACTTGCTAAAGCATGCATCTCTCCTGGCATACCTGACTTTCGAGCCCTATCTTGGCTCATCGGCTATCTTCGCCGCCGCCCCTACTACGCTCTCAAATTCTACCCCGATGGCACTTCAAATCCCATCTATGACATCTGCCTTCACCATCGTATCCCATACTCCGATCTCACCGTTTTCTCCGACGCCAGCTGGCAAGACTGCCCTGACACTGGCCGTTCCACTGTTGGATACATGATCTTCTACAATGGTGCCCTCATTGAAGCCAATTCTACAATGCCTACACCTGTTGCAATGTCTACTTCTGAAGCTGAATACATGGCCGCATGTTCTGCCACAATGGCCACAGCTCACATCCGAATGCTTCTCTACGATATGCTCTATCTTGGCACCAAACAATGGCGTGAATCAACCCAACGTCTTCCTTCCATACCTGCCATCCTCATGATTGACAATGAAGCCACCGTCCAAATCGCAAAGAATGGAAAACTCACTCGCAAGACGCGACACATCGAACGCCGCTTCCACTTCGTCCGTCAAGGCCAGCAAGACGGCATTCACCAACTTCATTGGATTCCCTGTGACTCCCAACTTGCCGACATCCTCACCAAGACTCAACACTCCGGCAAAATTGATCCTCACCTCACCAAGATCTTCTGTGTTCTCCCCGACCACATGCTTTCATCACCGGGACCAGAGATCTGATCCAAGAGGGGTGTTAGGATTCTACCGTCACTCTGTCACACTGTCTCTCGTCTTACTGTAAGGTTAAATACCATACGGTAATACAGTCGACAGTCCTTTATTTTTCTTAGTCTGTCCGTGACCAGTTCCCGTAGAATTCTACGGATCAGAACCTGGTACTACCGGTCTGCAACACAAAACTATTTGAATTTACTCCCTATGTAATTCAAATCATGAGTGTTGTTGATAACTTCAACAACACTCTTTTTACTATGGACAACACTTCCCAAACACCACTCAGGAAGTGGGACTAAGACAACACTTCATTTGTGAGACTCCAACTAATGTTGCAAGTCTCACCTTCATTTTTCATCCCAATTCATCTCACAATTTTCACAAACCAAAAACAGTAAAGGCCTTTACTAGTTAGCATCTACATTTTCTACATCTTTGTACCAACAAATCTACCGCCATGGTGTATGTCTACAAAACACCATCGCCTAAAGCTGGACGATCCGTCAGGTTCGCTTCCTCACCCGTCAAGTCCAACGTTAGACTTCTAGGTCCTACTAACCTTAAGTCTACCGTCGGCCAGTACTCGTGTACCGATCACACGAACACTGTCAGTAGAAAGTAGAATACTAACTTTACAGGAGACACTAGCTACTAGTAGTAGACACAAACTCCGTGCATTACCTCAGTCGGAGTTCTGGCAAATTTCAAGACAAGAGACCACCAAAAAAAGGGGAAATTTCAATTTAGTCATTTTTAAAGATTTTTAAAGTAGTAAAGTGACGTGCCATATTAGAAGGTCGCTTTTTACTACGGTAGATTTAGAGGGTCTTGACGATTCCACAGTACGTAGAACCTTACGACCTGGTCCCCATCAATTGACCTTTTGGCATTGCACAAATCATGATTGCAATTTCTGTACTCCCTCCTCATTGGATGGTAGTGAGAAGCCTTTCCAGCAATTGAAGATGCTGACATACTACATGACCGCTGCCTAACAGCTTGGGTAAAGTGTCATAATTGCATTACACCCATCCACTACTGCAGCTCTGGTTTGAGTATTACTAGCATCTGATAAGGGAGATTCATGCCTTTCAGGGTTTCCTCCAGAAGGTTTTCGGTTGGTACTAGTGAACAAAATGATGCTTGTGACAGAGCAGCCAAGCAACAAATTCAGATTCACACTAACTCCTCAATGTGATTTCTGATTGACATTTGGAGTCCCAGAAGAGTGGACAGTTGATGTGAGCAATGATGACAAAACCCATCCTTAATTTAGCACTGGTCTGATATTGAGGATCTTCTGTGCTGAAGAGGCCAAGCTAATCTGCATGATTTCAAATGTTGGCTGCAGCTTTAAGATGAGACCTTCTTGCTTGGGGTATGATGGTGTGTACTAGTTTGGTTGGCTGGCTATGGCTCTGCTGTTTGGTACATCTCTACTAAGGTGAGGTTGAGGGCTCTAGACCTGTAAATAAATAAAGGTCTACTAAATCCACTATGACCATATTCCTTGCAGTCAATAGTAGTTGTGTAGTGATGATATGTTGGGGAAGACCTACTACAAATCCAGACCTCTCAAGTTCTGCACCAGCATTCTCAACAAGAAGCTTCTAATGAATTTATTTGTTTGTTTTGAGGGTGAGACCTTGCTCTTTAGCACCCTCCAAGTGAGCTCCACAGAAGCAAAGATGTGTCTTGTCTTTGCTGCTGCTGGTGCATAAATGACCGGCACAGGTGCAGTTGATGCAGGGGTGCACTTGGAGCAGACCACCATGCTAATGGAGGATACAAGCAGAGGTGGTGGAGATGGTGATAGATCCTGGTTGGACCAGCGGTGTTATCGAACAAGGTGAAAGTTACGACGGAGGCGCCGGCAAAGGCGGCAATTCGGATGTGATTCTCCCCTGAATTGTGGGAGCCGCCCAATGAGGTATGCGGACGAACTTTGATACATCAATTGCCGGTGAACTCCTGTTGCCAATGCCAGTTCTCACGAACAGCAGGCTCATTGAAAGTGAGCCATGCGCCAATCGTCATGAAGACCCACAGTGCTGTCTTCATCACGTAATGTGTGCTTCCGACAAGAAAGAGGAGGCTCAATAACACTAGCAACATGCCATAGAAAACAGATGAAATCAACTACTATACGGTGTGATGGAACTGCTTGCTAGGTTGTGAATGGTCACAAGAACTACTGTGGAGTGTCAACTGGAGAAGCCCTTGTTGTCACCATCTTGAAAGCAAGTATACCACTTTGAAAACTTGATACACAATATTTGCAACTTCGGTTCAAGAACAAAAATGGGGCGTCCCTTGACATGATGGCAGTCTCATTCAACAGTCGTGTAGGCGGAGTAGTGGATGAAAGACAAGTCCACAACACTTGTTCTTGACATGCTCCGGAATCAAGGCAAGGGATGTGATAACATATCCATGTGGCATAATCCATGACCATGGGCCGCATTTCAGTGTTTAGTGAGCAGTTGCCAGTCTGCTCGGCAGCATGAATCAGTATGGAGAGGGAAAGCCATTGTGACTGATATGCATGCTACCGTACTGCTGCGCAGGTTTGGTGTGCGGTGCTGCTGGATCCTGAAGAACGTATAGTTTGCTGATGATACAGAATGGACATAAACTGTTGGCTTGTGGACATGCCATTGCTTGTTGTCGGTGTGGCAGCTTTGGACGATGAGGCCATTGTCATAGGCAGGCACCCCTTTTGAAATGGAATTTTGGTTTGATGGTGGTGTTGGGATCCTCATTTATGACAAAGACCTTTAACTGGTGTAACATCATGGTCAGCAAAAATGGCTCAGCCATGGAATTTGTGACTGTCTTGCATGCTCCCTCTGGATGAGTACAGCTTTTCCTATAAGCTTATGTTTCCTATAAGCTTATGTTTCCTTCTTTCAAATAAAATCCATTACTTTGAAGTTGCAAAGTTCACCAATGATAGCAAGTTTCAATATCGCACCAAGTGGCCTCGCCATATTTGCACGCAGCGCATTGCTGACGGCACTCTTGCTTGTGTGCAAGTGCAATACAACCAGAACAAGAGAGCCACTGTTGCCATTGAAATCAACATGGCCAGGTACAGTAGTGTCGTTTCAACAATTTCTTTTGTGATGTGGTCAGTGATGTTTGCATCATCTGTGATTTGTAGAGCAACCATTAGGGCTTTTGACTGTCCATATCGGCGCAATTCCAGTAAATTGCTGTTGGAATCGTAAGTAATGATGAGAAGTTGATTGGGTTTGCTGTGTTGGCAAGCAGCTGTCAGAGACTTGCATACCTAAAAGTTAAGCAAAAGAATCTGTTCCTTGAGTAAGTTGTTTTCAACAGATTATGGTTGCGAGTGAGGACATCCTTAAATGTTAGTATGATAGGGATGCTAAGCAGTATGCTATCAGGCAGTGACTGGGGTTGATGTCAATGAAGGTGTCTGTTCTGGAGTAGGTAGTGCAGTTTTCCGTTGTCGTGCGCTTTTTCCACATGCTGGACAGTAGTACACTCTTCACGCGTGGGTCCTCGGATCTTAGTTCTTCCCTGCATGAATTGAGACTTCGGGGAGTGTCATGAGTCCTTTGACTTCTCAAGACACTCCAAGAGTACAACATGAACTTTGGTGTGTCCAGACAAGTGCCGGATCAGGCAAAGATCTCATCAACGTATCCTCGCTTGAGGATCTTGATCCTGACCAATTCTCCAATTGTAGGGACCGAAGGTGTATCATCATCATTGAGGCCACCTCGAATGTGAGTCTCAGGAACAATGTCAATGTTGCATGCATCTGTTCCAAATAGGCCAAATGCTTTGTGGGGAAGAACATTGGCAGTATACAAGTCCACCCTCGTCACAAGAAATGTTGACGAAGGCTAACACTGCCTTCACTGTTGCTAGTAGTGTATGTAAAGCGGATAGACAAGATGATGTCAGGTTATGAAATGATATGGGAATAAATCGATTCACCCACTCAGTCCAAAAGTAGAGACTGCTTGCTTTCTCGATATTTATTGTTGGACATCCTCGGCCGTGGTAGGATTGTCTGCAACTCCACTTGTTGTTGATACAACAAATCAGTGCACATTGGGAGTGGCTCATTGGATGATGCCGTTACACCCAGCCACGCATGGTCTATGGCTCGGTGGGATGGGAGTTGTGGCCTCCCATTCTGTTTACCATTCCCTGTATTCGTCATCGTTGATACGGCTGGCCGTCAATGGACGTGTCCCGAAGCGAAGTAAAGGGTGGCGATGGGTAACGCAATTAAATGCTTTCTTATATCTTGAACTGCTTTTGCTTCTCCTTGTCTCTGCTTAAGTGAGTTGCGATGCCGAATAAGCGTAGCGAGATTTATGCAGGTCGCATGTAACTACATAGTTATATCCGAAAGCAAAGTCGTACAAAGAGACATCATACTGGGGCAAAACGATCCGATCTTTGACACACCAGTCTGAGGGGTGATAGAGTGCCAGAAGACCCCAGAAGGTCCACTCAAATTCGAATGCAACTCCTAGCAGGCACTGCCATCGTCTGGCCGAGGTCGTGATCACAGGTCCGTAGTCGAATACAATCTTTCCAATTGCAGAAATATCGGTTCAACTTGGGAGAACGCCACAACCATCCCACTCGATCTCTCTGTCGCTCTTGTCAGTGCCATAGCTTCACGGGCAACCTCATAGCCCTTGCGGATGAAGAAACTCTTCTCGGCAGAATCCGAGGTATGACCTGCTAGAAGCAGGCATATCTCTGCGGTTATTGAATCGGCCGTCCTTCCCGCGCTCCCCATAATTAGATTTAGTTCAGATCCGAAGAGACCGTTCTGCTCCACCAAAGCCCACTCAGCGTACTCGTCGAGGCGGTCGGTTTCGCAATTGGTACCCACCATGTCTAGTAAAGCAATAATTGGTGTGTGCAAGGGTCGATCACTCGTCAATCCACGGGCGTCAAGACGGGTTGTAAAGTTGTGAACAACAATACGGTTGAAAGCCTCTAATGCTTCGGGTGCCCGTCCACTATCCTTCATCACCCAAATAATTGGATACAGCATGTGAAATGAATTGTAAACATTCTGTGGGTCCATATGAGGAAGCAATTCATTGATGACAAAGTCGCACGTTCCCAATGCTTGTTCGTGCCTTCCAAGGCACTGGTTCCACAAAGCAGACTGGGATATACACTGTCCAGCCCTATCACTCCCGTAGGCTGTTGCGATTCGATTCGAATGCAACTCCACATTGTACATACCCGTCAAGTCGCGTACTGTTTCCAGAGCAGGTTCAATGCCGCCATGACGGACAAGCATCTCTGCGCGCATCGCCAATGCGATCGAGTAATGGACTGGATCGTTACGACACTGAGTCTCCTTCATAAACATGTCCACCAATCCCTTCTCATAATCAACGTTCGTGTTATGACCGAACCGTAGAGTGAAGAAAAGGCCGTTGAAAACTGGAAAAATAATAGATCGGTCCTCCTCTAAACGGGATGAAGGCGGTGCTTTGTGGATGAAATTTAGGGCGGTTTGAAAGCACTTGACGGATTCTTGCGGGTCCAGGATGTTGGTGTAGCAGCGACCCAGGGCTACGTTAAGCTTGATTAGGTGCTCAACGTCACTCGACTCTAAACTTCCCAAGAGATTGACACTTAACCCGCCAATGCTGTCGTCGGGTACTTCGTTGCTGTTATCCATGGCTTTCCACATGTCGAGAGATTCACGGTACACAATTAGGCTTTGGTGTGTCAGTCCCATGTCCTCAAGATTGCGCCCCATCTGAAGGGCCAGGGTGGCTGCTTCCTTCGCTCTCCCACTACCCTTCCAATGCGAGAAGAGCCGAGTTAGAACTTGGTAGTCATTCGCTGGCTGCGAATCCATGACTGTCTCCATGGATTGCGCGATGAGATTGTGCATATCCTTCTTCCACTCGTCCAACGTCAATCTCAAAATGTTGCTCCTCCAAACGTCATGGGTGAATTTGAAGATGATATTGTGAGCAGCGTACGGGTGCTCCGACGTATTGTATCGGGTACGAACGGCAGATTCTTTGTTGGTAACCTCAAGAATGCCTTTTTTAACAGCTTGGTCAAGGCTTTCATGCACAGCCTGGGCGTGCTCCAGACGTCCATCCTTCGTCACGTCTCTATACTGCTCAAACACCGTGACTACGTCCATGAGCTCGAAAGCAGATCCAAGAATGGCTCCCAAGTTCAGGTGAGTCCTCACGGTAGAAGGCAATGAATCCATTCGGTGCAATACAATCTCCCGATATTCCCACATCAATGGTAGCCACTGGCGAACCAAGTTGAGAATCATGTCCCGAGTATTCTCGGTGCTCAGGTTCACTGTCGTCTGTGTACCATTGGGCGACAAGCTCTGAGGTGATGTTTGGCAGTTCTCCTGATTCCATGAAGACATCACGAGATACCTGTGGATCGGCCTCCCTCTCCCTTTGGCCAAGTCTATTTGCAACCAACTGCTCAACATCACTTTGAGGTATCGCGTCGAGAGATATTTCCTTAAAATGTCCAGAGTCGACTCCCTCAACATGAAGCTGCGTCCAAAAGTCTTCGCTGGCCTTCATTACTGCTTGATCCATGTGTTTAGTTGTAGCTAGAATCAACATATTTTGGGAATTGTTGAAGAGCAGTTCCACAATCTTCCACGACATCTCATCCATGTTCGCCACTTCGTCCAAAGCAAGGATGACAAGGTCAAAGGAAACAGTGCAGTTCAAGAAGGCGTTTACGACGTAGCTTGCAATTTGATTGAGTTTGAGCATATGCAAAGGATTGTTTGGTGAATCCACCACATCTGCACGATTCCGAGTCAAAACAAGTTTCCCAAGAATTTCAATGAAGTGATCGGGAATATCGACCATTTCACAAATCTGAACTAAATGTAGCAAGGATTCAGGAGCGTCCTCCTGGGCAAGCGTCCCTTGAAGTAGTTGCGCAATTTCGTCCGCGTCGACGATTTCGCCGATGTCGCGACGTTCAGCATCAGGATTCTCAATCTGGAACAAATAATTGAGGATCTCCAGAAATAGAGGTCGGACTATGCTGAACGGAACAAACACATCACCTTCGGAAGAAGCTACACCAATGTTCAGGAGTGGGATGCCATTCCGGGCGCAGGCCTCTTTAATCTGCTCAGAAGCCTGTCGACAGAGCGCACTCTTTCCCACTCCAGAATCCCCGGAGACAAGGAGAAACTTAGCTGGGCCGCCATTCTCCACTAGGCCGTCAGTCATAGCGACGATCTGGCTGAGTTCTACCTCACGCCCGACAAATATCCCTTTGACCCCATCCCGCAACGGATCTGGCGTTTGGAGTGGTTCAAAAATCGGTACTGGGTGTCTGTAACCCTTCGCCTCTACTGGGGGGTAGTGCTCTAAAATGCCGCCTGCCTGCCTTTTCTTTCACAGACTCATCCACCAAGAATCCTGTGTTTTGAGGGTCTCCCATCAGCCGCGCTGCTAGATTCACCGAAGGACCCAGGACCGCATATTCGTGGCGCGACACGCCACCAACGACTCCACAATATGCCTTACCAAATGTCGCACCGATTTGGCAGTCAGTACTAAGTTCTGCCTTCAATAACGTCTGCACAGTAGTTGTGAAAGGAATTGCCCTCTCTGCGACCATATTAGGGAAGGTTGAGCCTCGAAGACCAAAGTTAGCAATCAGGACAACGCCTGCATAAAAAAGAGCTGCGTTAGACGAGACGATAACAAATGCCAGTCAGAAGTCACTTTGCATACCTTTATCATCGACGATGAACTGTCGCAGATGACCCTTAAATCTGGCGAGTTCTCTTGTCATGATCAGCATGATGTCGTTTAACAGCACCAGAACATCGCAATCTTCCTCGTCGTCACCAGTCAACCGTGCTGTGATCATAGGCATGATGAACACCGTGTAAACATCCCTCAATTCAGCCTCTGACCTGTGCCTTTCCTGCGCTCTGTTTCGGTCTCCAGGGTAAATCTTTGCGGCGGATTCGTCGTTGACAACAACGGGGTGGACATAAAGAGCCATACGCTGCCGAAGTCTAGTCAATGCTGGGGTCGCCCAATCATCGCAACGCTTGGCTAACCGCTCTCTCGGTTTCGTCGACAAGTTTTGACGGGCAACGGACCACATTTGCTGAATCTGAAAATTCCCCTTCGGTCTAAAAAAACAACGACGATTTGGAAGCGATGACCTGTGGTTTTGTCATGTCCCCGTTGGTGATTTTTGCATCAAGCTCAGAGGTCTCTTCCAGAATAACCAAGGCATCAGGTGAGGCAACAACTTCTCCCCGACTTGCGCACAGAATTGCTTCGGCAACTTGTTCGATAGGATCTCCCAAAATGACGTACTCCATTCGCGACTCGCGATCACCAACATGAACGCCAACAACCTCCCCAAAGCCGAGCCCACAGTGAACGTTAAGAGTCGCAACTTGAGTACCGGAACTTCCAATACCGTCATAGACAGGGTAATCCGAGCACTTGTCGACGATTCGAGCCCCGCATGCAGCAGCTGTCAAGACGCATTCTTCCAATCCGAGACCGTGCCACGGTTCAATGGACCCCTGGGAACTTCCAGATAGACTAATACCATCACCCGTCTCCAATGGATTTGACGTCGTGGCTTGCCACTCGCAGAACACAGCGTCACCGGCAAACTTAAGAATATCACCACCGAAAGCCTCAACTTCGTCAACAATCATCTGGAAGTAGTTGTTGATTGTCTGGAACACTGTGTTAGAATTAGTGCGAAAGAAATGCTGATCTAGCGACGATGGTACTCACTTTGGAAAGCGGTTCTACTTCCAGGGTCGTAGAGAGCTTGGTGAATCCAGAAATGTCAACAAAAAGTAGGGCACAGTCATGCCTCGTGGCCGGAGGTATCGCGTCGGTAAAGTACATGTTTTCGAATTCACCTTCGTCCTCACTTTCCAACTCTTCCAGCTGGTTTTCCATGCCTCCGAGTCTCACGTCACCGGAAAGCTTCAGAATAGAGTCTCTAGTCTTCAAGACACGAGACCTTCTTAGTAGTTCGCGCTTTTCGTCGTCAGAAGAGTACGGAATTGTATCCTTGACGCTTCCAGCGCCACCGAAAGAACTATTCATCCCCGAAAATCCCTCAAGTGCCACTAGGGGTTCCCGCAAAAGGGACGATATCGAATTTCCAGAAACAGCAGAACCTCGCCTCTTCATTCGCCTTGTGTATTTCCGATGATTCGTTTCCTTGTGAAACCGTAGCGACGACCCTGAGCCTCCAGATGAAGAGTCAGAAACATGTTCAGCGAAAGTTGGCTTTATTGATCCCCGCCGACTCTGCCGCTCAGTCGTATCCATTGACCTCACAACAAGTGGCATCGACGATCTTCTCTGTACTCGACTCCGAGGCTTCTTTACCTCGACGGAAGCCCTCCCAAATTCACTTGCTTCGGGAGTTGTGAGGGTTGACTTTAATCCCATCACGGAGTGTCGCCGTTGCGAACGATAATGTCGGTTGTCATGGTGGAGGGGATCACTTGACGCTCGATTCAGGTCGTCGTCCAAATCGTTCTCGTCGTGAACGAGCTTAATACCCGTATCGTTGTACCGCGCCATGTACTGTTCAACATTCGAATGTTCGAAGAAATCGCCGGCAACGCCATTTCTGGATTCATGGTAGTCAGCATAGTAACCAGCACTTTCATCCAAAGCGAAGGAATCGTCATGATCAGGCAGAATAGTTTTCGAGTGGCACCTGCTACGCTTCGCACAACCATCGTGGTTGAGTTGAACGTTCACCGTCGCATCAACCACTGGATGCGAATTTCGACATGAGTCTTCTGTTTCTTTCCCATTCTCATTCTTAATGAGAACAGCAGATCCGTTGTCGCACCCTGGCGTACCGTCGTGGTGGTGCTCAGGCGCTTGCTTGGGACGCTGCTGATTTTGAGGTGGGTAAGCAGTCAGATCAAGGTCAGGTAAGGAACGATCATCGTCGTGTTGATGCACTTGCGATGCTTCGTAATCAAGAAAATCCATCGAGGAAGCGAAGCCATTCATATCTGAATCTGACATAGGTCCTCTCCCAGCTTCTTCCACCTCAATTTCGTCCACAAGGAACGCAACAACTGATTCGGGTAAATGGTGACCCAGCCATTTGATCGAATCGATGCAAGATATACGTTCGGCTATCGCGAGTGACATTTCTGTGCCTCGATTTTGTATTAGATCACTCACTACCTCCGCAACTTCATCTTCGTTTGAAGACTCGTCACCGTCAAACACAGACGGTTTCGCAGGTTGGTCGGATGGTGTTGTCACGTCTTGCTGGCCAGAAAACTCAAAGGACGACAGGGACGAAGTAAGCACCGATGAATCAACTGATGAATCATCAAATGATGACCCATAAGGCGAAGAATGATTGATATCATTGAAGGAAGCAGAATGGCTAGAATCGCGATTGATACTGTTGTTCACGGGCACAGCAAAAGGCAGTTCAACTGAGCGTTCTCTATTCTCGCTCGAACAATCCACGTCTTGCTGCATCGGCGATGGAGGATGAAATTGGTCAACATTCTCCATTGTTCAATGAAGAGCTTACCAAATGTAAGAGTTGCTGTTCATTCAATGTATCACTGGCTAGAGTAGAGGTAGTAGCAGTAGTAGTAGTGGTAGACCGAGAAAAGGAATTGGCAAAGGGATTATGACCTTCGTGCACTTCTGTTGGTTTCGTACCTCGTAAACTTTCTGTAGCTGCACCCATTCGACGTAGGAAAAGTGTCACCGAGACTCAACGCAGAAAAAAAGGGACATCCGGAGAACGCCCGTTGGTAAATCCCATAATGCAAAAAATCCCAGTCATTCTAATTAGGGATTAGGGTGATCTGGATAGGGTCATGTTCCAGTTTCCAGTACTGTACCAGGTACACTGTAGAACGGGTTATGAGCAGGTTATGAGACACAGTACCGGATCCGAAAACAGGGAATCGTGTTTCACTGCGTCCGAAAGTCGTCGATTTTGGGAAGTTAGTCGAAATAAGAAGCGGCTTGTCTCCACACTCCACACTGTTCAATTTCAAGCCTTCTAAGCTCCGCACTGCACTATATTTGTGTAGGCCAAAGCAGGACATGCTCGTAGTATATGAAGACAATCAGTCAACAAAAGCTTTCAAATTCTTCGTTGGCCACAGCGCTTCGCTTGATGCACACAAAACAAGAACGATGTCATCACTCACCTGCCATGATGACAATTGCAATGCCCGTGATGCAGCCCCTGAAGCACATACTACTGATCACCTATTGATTAACGTTGACACTGCGGGCAGATCCAACAGAACAATCAATGCTCTGCAATCCCAACGTGCCAAGAACCAAGCACTAGTAACAGCGACAATGTGACCCACTGCAGAATCTTACTTGATCATCAGGAGGAATGCTTGCTCTGGAATTATTCAGAACTCCCCTGTTTCATCTCAACCCAGATCTCTAATTTCTGATTTCATTTAAGTTTTCTTGACACTAAAACAATTTAACCATATGATGTGGGAAAACTTTGTGGTAATGAGACTCTGCTTGCATCTCATGAGTGTCCAGTAACTTAGCTATCACGTAAAAAGTTAGCAAACCTAGATACTGGCAGGATGCATTCCTTTTGTCTACGGTAGGACCCAGCAGGCTTTGGAGGCGCTTTTGCATCCTTCCACATTTTAGCTGACGCAGCATTTCACAGCCCTTCCAAGAATACTATGCCAACATACAACAACGATAACATGAATAAATTGTTCATGAAAATGATAAAAATGCTGTTATTGATGAACATGAGTATCCCAATCGATGAGTTGATGGCACCAGCATTTTGGCTCCCTTACGTCTGTTTTGTAGGACAAAAAACAGGACAAATTTTTCCAGTGCTTGCTTATTCCCAATTTCTTCTACTTCGAGAAACGAAGGTGTACAAATTGTTCATGAATGTATTAGCTTCTTAAATCTGTCCTTCTTTTCTAATTTGGCCTAAAATTGGTGAAGTTACGTTGTTGACAACATGAGCAATAATTTGAGCTAGTGACGACAACGTTTGTCCTACCCCAGGTTTCAACTTTAGGACAAAATCCACGAAAATTGTCCGTGCAAAATTCAATTTCGAATTTGTCACGTGTTAAATTCTCTTGTTAAACGTATTCTCCACCTTGATCACGAGCGCTATCTCTCATTTTGCAGACAACAACACGTTCTATCACATCGAAAGGCTCCGTCACGACCTCATTTTGGGTACTGCAATCGCCTATTTGCAATCTGGCATCGAATGGCAGGATGATAAGCACTTTCGTCTTCGTCGTCGCCAAAATAGATCACCTCCGGGCTTATTTCGATCTTTTCCGGGTTAGATTGCATAAAACAAGTCGTGTTTCACATTTTTGCGTCGTGTCAATCGCCAAAACTTGCCGCCAAGATGATGAGACTATCTAATCGGAACCAACGTTCGAGCCCTCGATCTAACGTTAAAATCGAGGACGCAGAACGATGAACAAGACTACTCCCAACAAACTGTTAGTACGACATAGCTATCCGTGAGCCACAGCGAGCACCCTCGTCAGATTGAGGTGTTGAAATTGGAGTTAACACGGCGCTCGCCGTGTTAAATTTCAATAACCCTTGGTTATAAGGTTAATTTTTGTCCTAAAAATTTCTGTGCTGGCTTTTTCAAAGGACAAAATTTGAATTTAATTTGTCAACGCCGTTTTCTTTTTGTCCTACCCGGTAGGACAAAATTGGGGGGTCTCCGACCGGGGTTCAAGGGCTCAAAGCCATTTTTAACTGGTACTCGTACTTGTACTCGGAGTTTCATGCAGAGTACGAGTACTCGTAGTATCAAAAATACTGTGCCGGTAGTACATCATATACATAATAGTGACGACAAAACTTCTTCGATTCGATGCACAACAGGTGGGAACTCCGTATGACATATAAGCATATAAGGTACCTGGTACTCCGAGTAGGTTCCAGATCAGACATAACTACTGTAATATTGTAATTGTTATTTCCAAAGAGACCGAACATGGTCGATTAATATACATCATGTAAGGTTCCTGCTATTTCGTTTTCTACACTTGTCTATTTCATCAGATTTCTTGTTGTTCCTTCTACAACATAAAATGTGTATATCCATTTAAAATGAATTGTGGGCAGAGATTCATTGACGGACATTACAGTACAAGAAAGAACAGACACTGCGAACATAAGTGTTGTCTACCCTAGGCACTTAAAAAAAACTTAAATATGCTTGTATACTTTGGTACAAGAGAGTAAGAGTACTTGACGAGAGTGACGAGTGACGAAGTTATTTGGCGTTGGTTGATAAGGGATGGGTTTCTTGTTCGGACAACGTCCAATCCACGATCACCAAACATACTGCTCAAGCGCTCGGAGTTCAAAAAATCATGTTCATCCCCACCCCTCTTTCTCTGCTCTCTCTCTCAAGTAATTCATCGTTTACCATGTACTCCTGCTGGACTGGAATAAAGCATTTCAGGTTGATTGATGCATTGATGCATTGATGCATTGATGCAGCAGCAAGTAGTGTGAATTGACGCATGCATGGATGCAAACACGCACTTGCATTTTGCGAAGATGTTATGAGCCACTAGACAAAGCGGCCCGGATATAGCGCTACATCCGGGCCGCTTGGTCTACTAGTGGCTCATAACATCTTCGCAGCACTTACAACAAAAAATTGTCGGAAACGACAGTAAGACAGAGTATGTCAGGCATGACACCTCGGACGTGTTCAGGTTCAGGGTGTTACCAGTCACAAGAAGCAGGCTCCCTTGGTACTGCAAAAGGTTTCACAATTCTGCGGCAGCGAATCGTTGTTCCCAACACCACTTTTGTAGGGCACCAAGAGGCCATTATTGTCTCTGTCATCGTAGATAGGGCATGGATTTATCATTCATTTTATCAGTTTCCTGGTGCAGTTTGGTCCACTTAAATGTTCTCTTAGAATATCGATGCTGTTAACGTTTCCGACTGAGCATCTTCGTCGGCCCTTTCGTGTTGCGATTCAAGGCATCATGTTCTGTGCTCATGGAGAGCTGTCTTTAGTGTGGATGTGTGAATAGCCTGTATCCAACTACCCATCGCGAACACCATGGAACGATATGCACCTACACACCCGACCTCACTCAGGATTCGCGTCTCGGACGTTATAACCCATCATGACATACGCATGTATACTCCAATTTTATTGCACGGATTCAGTTAGCCATTAGCGCGTCAACGAACATCACAACCCCCGTTGAGTTGAGTGGAGACGAAATGTAGAAAGGAGTGCGTTGCCTAGGGGTACAGGCCAGTCAACTAAGAGAAACATGTAGCTATTCTTCAATTATCCTCACTCCGAGCCACAAGAACTAGATCAACCCCGCAGCTAGAGGTCATCGTCATCAACGGCAGCTGAATTATCCTCATCGTCGTAGAAGAAATAGTTCCCGCTTCGCTTTTGCTCCATATCCTTTTGAGATCCTCTCTTATTAATTCTGTAACAGCCATAGAGAGACACGGTTTTAAAGAAAGTATAATCCGTAAGAGGGCGGACAGAGATGCAAGCTCGAACAATTGGCAAGTAAACAACGTTCAAATCTGGTAAGAAATTAAAACAAAAGACTTAAACCTCCCACGACCAACGCCAAAACAGCGTCCGCTCAAGAGCGAGATGGTATCGAGTAAAATGTGCTCGTCATCCCAGACAAATTCGGACAAACATCATCGTAGAACTTACCTTGGACGGAAATTGACGGGATCTCTTCGGAAAGTGACCTGTAGCGACTGCAGGAACTGGTTCATGCCAGTCAGTAGGGACTGAGGTGCCGTGGCTGTTGCCTCTATACCAGGTTGGCCAGTGTAAACAACAACACGGTCCGCAAGGTAAGTGGCCATGATGAAATCATGTTCAACGATGAACGCCGTCTTCTTGGCGTGCATGATGAATCTCTTGATTACCTTGGCACAGATAATTCGCTGTTCTGAATCCAAGTAGGCAGACGGCTCGTCTATGAGGTAGACATCAGCAGGCTTGCCAAGAGCCACAACGATTGCAAGACGCTGCAGCTCACCCCCGGACAACGTTTGCACCAAGTTGTCAATAATGTTGTCGATAACAAGCGGCTTCATGCAATCCGAAACAAACTGAGGATGTACGTAGGAATCTCGTATGCGCTCATGCAGCAGTTGGCGAACAGTTCCCGGGAACTTAGGAGCTATCTTCTGTGGCTTATAGCTGACATTCAAGTCCGGCGCACCAGCTTGAGAAGCTTCATAATCCAGACCTTCCGCCTCAAACGCGGCCTGCTCATCTGACTTCATCAAACCAGCCAGCATACGTACAAAAGTCGTCTTTCCGGTTCCATTCTCTCCCAGAAGAACAATAATCTCGGAGTCTGTGAACCCACCCGCTTCGACGTGGAGGATGAAACGAGATTTACCTTTTGACTGAGTCTTAGTCATAGCAGGATAAGTATATGACTGCATGACATCTCGCTTGCCGATGTCCGTTTCGGCGCGTTCCGACACCTGCAGGAAAGGAAGAGAATATCAGTTTGAATGAAGACAACGCAACCAGTCATTTAGATTTGAGACTTACCTTGAAAGTCATGGCATCATCACGGAAACGAAGATTTTCCGTAGGGATGAAACCGGCCAAGAAAGCGTTGATACCAACGCGGACGCTGAAGGGCATAGTTACAACACCGTAACCTCCAGCTTGTCCATAAAGAACACAGATGTAGTCACTAAGGTAATCCAAAACAGCCAAATCGTGCTCGACCACCAAGACAAATCGTCCGCTGCCGTGCTCTCCGTCCAAAAGCGAACGAATCATATGGGCAGCGGTCAGGCGCTGCTTGACATCGAGATACGAAGAAGGCTCGTCAAACATGTAAACATCAGACTGTTGGATAGCGACGTAAGCGATAGCAAAGCGCTGCAGCTCCCCTCCCGAAAGAACTCCCACGTCACGGTCCAGCACGTGATTGAGTTCCGCTTCAGTCGTGGCCCAATTCAACACATCCCACCCTTCAATTTCCGACCGCTACGGCGCCGAATGAAGAAACAGCACAGACGTGAGCGCGTGTCTAATCACTCCCATCATCGTCAGCATAGGAAAGTTGCTCACCTCATTCTTCCTCTTGAGAATTTCCAACACCTGGCCCTTTACTGCTTTCGGAATATGATCGACGTACTGAGGCTTGATAGTAGCCTTCAGAGTGTCTTCCAAAATCCTCGTGAAGTAATTTTGCAACTCTGATCCACGGAAATGAACAAGAATTTCTTCCCAATCTGGAGGCGCATCATGACGTCCCAGATTGGGTTTCATTTTCCCGGCCAAAACTTTAAGAGCCGTCGATTTTCCGATACCGTTTGTTCCAACGAGGCCCAAGACCTGACCTGGACGAGGCATAGGAAGGCGATGCAACTTGAAAGAATTGGGACCGTAGCGATGAGTCGTATTTCGCTCGAGATCCTTGGGGAGGTTGATAATGGCAATGGCATCGAATGGGCACTTCTTGACGCATATACCACAACCTGAACAGTAAAATGTGCAACATGTTCAGAACAGAAGATGTGATACGTTGTTACGACGAAAAAAACTGGCAAATACGACGGTAGTTGAAGCTTACCAATACAAAGCGGTTCACTGATAAAAGCCAATTTGCTCTTCCCAGTGACTTCGATGCATTGCTTGCCAGACTTCACCACTGGGCAAGATTTTTTGCACTCCTGATGACACTTGTTAGGCTTGCATTTTGACGACGAGATGATCGCAATGCGCGTCATGCTGTCAGCCTCGCTGACATTCTTGTTGCCTCCGCTCTGCTTCTTTGGCGGCATGATTGTAGGTTGAAATCGCTGGACGGATGAAAGAAGTGTTATGCTTCGTCACCTTCCCTATTATCAATGCGAATGAATCGGAGCATGCACATAGTGGCCACCACACTTGCTGATGGTCGTCGCGGTGAACGCTGGCACTTGGCTGTCGTTGCGGCGCGGCCCTCGCGGTTCAGAAACACTCTGCCTGTCCTTGGTCCAAATTCAAAATCGAGTGTTGATGCACTCTACCGGTAGTACCAGGTACCGTAATACCGGTACGGATACATAGCATATAGCATGTCCATGTACTGTAGTACTTCAGAAGTTGGTAATACTGACTACCGGTAGTCGATTTGCAAGATCAACCACAGTGGCAACTTTTATATTGAAGAATTGGAACAAAAACTGAATACATCGAAGGTGAGAACAGCAATTGGGACTACTTCCTCCGATACAGTGGTGGAGAGGAAGAGTGCTGATGGACCTTGTGATGGCCTGGTAGCGTCATGTCCTTAACAGGGAAGGTATATCTAAGACAAAATTGAAGTGGTAGTGTGGCTTCTGCTAGGAAATGATTCCTCATGTTTACATAACAGACGTTCATTAACAGCATTCAATTATGAAGTTGCATGTGACTCTTTTGCCATGCACATGAAAATGGAAATGCATTTCAATGCACTAGATGAAGGTCATGATGATACGATGAATCCCCAATCAATTACAAAAAACTTCAAGCAGTGGAATCAACACATGCAGGAAGCATTTTGGAATCACCGAGAATGTGGACCCATCATTGACAACAATTAGTAAGGAAATGTTCTGACAACAAGACAAGCACCTGCTCAACTTCTTAATTATGGAAAAAAATTGTGATAAAGTTATTGTGTTGACAAGCAGAGCAGCATGCAGAAAATGAGCTTGACGAACAATTGCTATGGAATCTTTTCTACTATGGAAGATGGATCAATGCTTGCGCCATTGTACGAGATGCATGTGGACACATGCGTTGCTGGTCCTTGGGGAATAAATGGATATGTCATATGTCAACCATGACTAATGTCATCTTCAACTGACAATCCTTCATACTGTAGAAATACTTACCTTGTTAAAACCAAAACACATTGCTTCCAAATATGGCAAGCAAAGGCACTAACAACATGCTGCATGGTTGTGGCTTGAGGTCATTATTATCCAAGAAGCCCAATACAAATCATCATGAAATCAAGGGATGGAGTATGCTGGACAAGGACTTCAATCACATTCTTAGCATTGATGGAGGATTCAAAAGAATGCCCCACTCGGCGGAGAGAATACTAGGTAAACCACAAGCTAGCGGTGGGCTGTTTGAAAGCAAATGCAACATATGGTTGAAACAATGCTTTGCACCATTGATCATTTGCAGATGATAATCCTCCTCACAATAAACTGCAGCAGGCAGGGGCATTGATTGATTTTGCCTTGCAGATGTTGGTTCACGCTATTTGAACAACTGGCTGCACATTGGGCTCTAGGAATATCACCTGCAGCATTTATGGTGCTCTACAGGAGAAACATGTTGATGGACTTACATTGGATCGCTGATGTACATCTACTATTGCAAAGTAAATCACAGGTGTTGATTGATTACTTCTAGCTATGTGAAAACTATCAAGGTTGGAGCTGCAATCATCAGCAGTGAGGACAACACAAAACATTGGAATTAGTATTGGATAACTCAAATAAATGGGAAAGAAGCAAAATAACAATACTTGACAAAAAAGAAATTACCAATCACAAGAGACCTGGCAACAAGTCTGACCCTTTGGCCATGGAGACAATGTGCAGGGTCCAGTGGCACCTCACTAAGGAGTTAGGAGCACACTCATCTGAGTCCGCCAACATGCCATTAATATTGCGTCAGTGCGACCTTGAACTTAGATTGCAAATGACTTTTCCTCTCCTACAGGTTCCTTAGAGGAAGAGTTCAAGTGCCAGATGTCACATGCTCGGGAAGTACCATAACTTTTTTCCACGGACACGGCTTCAGCTAGAAAGCATGTGTTTGGATCCCACGCCGATTAGCAATAACGCCCACACTTGGCGATTCTCGCTCCCGATTGTTACGATCTGGAATGCAGTCTTCGTATCATAAGAAGTCTACCTGGCATATCAGAACCTTCAAGCTCGTGCACCTCGTCTATTGTCACGTGTTAGGTAGGTAAGAGGACCATAATTTCCTAGCTCTCTCATATGCACTCACGGAAGCACTTGATACGTCATCTATATCTACACTTTCGTTGACGTCCTCAAGCACACATTACACCGTTCGGTTGTGGAGAAGTATTCAGTAGATTAGCAACCATTTTGCTCCCTGGTCTTCACGAAATCATTGATTTCTGCAGTTTTACACCGACCACCATCATCGTCTCTATGATGTAATGTCGTACCCGGAGTACTACTGTGCTACCTGGCAGTCTAGCTCACTGCCAACCTCGAAGCATCTGTACCGACGTACTAGTGCCAACAGAACTATCGAAATAATGCTATTGATTATTACCAATTATTATTGGGAGAATTGTGTAGCTCGGAGGCTACTACGTACATTTTACACAACACGCCGTAGCTCTTCATCGCACAAAGCATTTTGACCATCAACAGGATTCAGCAACGCTGTATCAGATTGAGCCTCGTCGGCCAGGATCTAATCGTCACACAATGCATTGAATTAGACACTGCAAAATTCCTCATTCTATGGCAGCGATAGCCATCCACCTGACGTACCTTGTCCAGCTCCATTTTTGAGTAGTAAGACGCAACAAGGACACCCACAAGAGCAAACATGACACCAAGAACCAGTGACACTGTTTTGGTGGTTCCGTCGTCGCCTCCAGAGGTTATCGACGACGCGCTTGCTCCCATGAAACAAAACACAATCGTTCCCGGAAGAATCGCCACCAATGCGAGCATGTAGACCCAAAACGATATACTTGTCAGACCCGACAAATAGTCAAGGGCAGTATATGGTATAAGTGGCGAAAGTCTCAGCAAAATCATTATCTTCAAGCCGTTATTCTCGAGGGCCCGGTCGATCGCCTGAAACATTTTGTACCGCAACGCCATCCGCTGAACACAATCGCGAAACAGGTATCGACCCAACAAGAAAGCGCACATGCTTCCCAGCGTTGCACCAATAAACACAGCCTTGACATTGAGAACATTATGAGTGCAAGACTAAATTCGTGTTTGTTCAATGATCAGAAGCACGTACCGTCGATGCCATCGCAACTGCCTTAGCTGTGCTCTCGAACGCATTCCCAAATGCGTAGCCAGTGCCCAGGGTTAGGATTGACCCTGGTACGAACAACACAGTGGCTACGATGTAAACCCAAATGACAGCGAAGACGCCTAGCGACGGATTTTCCTTCACCCAGGTGATGAAAGCAACTAACAACGCATGGATGTAGTGGCTGGTAAGGGAATCGATCACGACAAAGGATACGACACCAGCAAGGACGACTGTCAATGAAGTCCTTAGCCGTTGATCACGTCGTTCGTCTATGGCCACGTCTACAAGACCACCCTCCTCTTGCACACTGAAAGATTCAGCTTGCTCCATTGGATGCATACCTTCATCCTCTTTTCTTTGATCTTTGACGACTGCTTCACGGTAATTGTACTTGAGTACTGGAGTACGTGCTACTATTACTCTACCGGTAGAGTACATGCAGTCAGTGCCGTTTCCACTGTTTTTCCGTCGCTTCTATGTTTGAATACGCATGCTAATGCAAATACTGTAGTACTGAGAGTACGCTGCAAATACCAGGTACTACCGGTAGTACTTGTTCTACAGTAGAAGACCTTTGAGTGCATCACGCCGGGGGCCGTTAGCCGCAGCCGGCCCGAAACAGTGGGCCGGCGGTCATTTCGGGCCGCTGCAGGCCGTGTATTCATCGCCATAGGTCCCGACCGGCTCCGGTCAGTTCCTATCACTTTTCAGCCCGTCACGGGTCACGGGCGGAGCACTTGTCATTTTTCACGGTTACGGTGGTTGCTCCCATTTCCGTGTTCCGTAGTACCAGTACCAGTACCAGTACCAGTACCAGTACCAGTACCAGTACCAGTACCAGTACCAGTACCAGTACCAGTACCAATACCAGTACCAATACCAGTACCAATACCAGTACCAATACCAGTACCAATACCAGTACCAATACCAGTACCAATACCAATACCAGTACCAATACCAGTACCAATACCAGTACCAATACCAGTACCAATACCAGTACCAATACCAGTACCAATACCAGTACCAATACCAGTACCAATACCAGTACCAATACCAGTACCAATACCAGTACCAATACCAGTACCAATACCAGTACCAATACCAGTACCAATACCAGTACCAATACCAGTACCAATACCAGTACCAATACCAGTACCAATACCAGTACCAATACCAGTACCAATACCAGTACCAATACCAGTACCAATACCAGTACCAATACCAGTACCAATACCAGTACCAATACCAGTACCAATACCAGTACCAATACCAGTACCAATACCAGTACCAATACCAGTACCAATACCAGTACCAATACCAGTACCAATACCAGTACCAATACCAGTACCAATACCAGTACCAATACCAGTACCAATACCAGTACCAATACCAGTACCAATACCAGTACCAATACCAGTACCAATACCAGTACCAATACCAGTACCAATACCAGTACCAATACCAGTACCAATACCAGTACCAATACCAGTACCAATACTGAAATATTTATTCCGAGTACAGTACGAGTACTAGCTCAACCCGGTATTCCTGACTACTGCGACTGGTACTCGGAGTATGTCATACTAATATGATTGTACTGGAGTACCTGGTAGGATACATGGTCAAACTGGTCTTGAGGAATGAAATATGGACATATCTTCAGCAAGCGGATCGCCGTATCGCGGATGACAACTTCGTGTCAGTATGCATAACGTACATATATGTCCGTTCAACTTCGTGTCAGTAACGTAAATATATCCCCGTTCGTGCGGCTGCATTACCAGGATAGAACCACAAGAACATGTATGAATCATACAGGCATTCCTGAAAATATGGAATATACTCGGAATACCGTATTCATAATTGTAGCTGGTACTTACTACAGTACCTGGTACTGGTCTATTACATGCCATCGTATTGTTTCATGCACGAGTATGACACACTACATGTCACATGTCTATCCTACAAGTAGGAGTCCGTAATAGTAACATACATGTATGATATATGCATACACATTGCTGTGGAACATGCAGTGCAGCGCAACTTCGAGCGTCAAGCACGCCGGCATCCTCAATACTTTGACTATAGTCAATAGTTGGGCAGATGGTTCTGTAGTACCAATAGACCAATAGTACCACGACTCCGCAACTTCCACCAACCAGGTAGCATTGTTATACACAGCACGCCAGGAAGGTCCGACCAGATAGAAATATAGCTGTCTTTAACTAAATCTGAACTGTAGTTTACCGGACCACACAATGGAGTTCGAACGTTTTCATTTAAGTACTCGCAAAATCCCGTGTTTAAGAGATGGTCATCACCTTCATCGTCCTGATACAGTAATAAAAAATATGATACCAACGGATGAATCTCTTTTTTGTTAGGTCTACAGTTTCAATACAAGTAAAGCGTTGTAAATCCTATGTTCAGGCTTTGGCGAGGAATATCATCCTCATTACTGTACGTTTGATTCGTTCGAAGGAAATTCCCAGCAATGTTGGCTTTCGCCTGGCAGACAAGACAAAAAAAGATCAGTATAACAGCTTTGGTGAACCTTCGATCGAGCAAGCTGTAACCATATCCTCATCATCAAGCACTGCCGCTGATATACTGTTTGTGGTTTGTACCTCATTGCATGACATTCTAGTGAAAGAGAAGAGAAGACCGTGCACCGGATGATGATTCTTAGAGCAGTTTTATTTTTACCATTACTGCCATCGCTGGCTGTCGGCTGGGATTGGGGTTCAGGTGGTGCATCTGAAACTGATTACACCAATTATGCGAACTCATTCAATCGAGAATGGCTTACTGACGGCTCTGCGATCTCGCTAAAGCTTGAGGGCTGTGTGTGGGGCTACGCGTATGACAGCGAAGAGGCTGGTTGTTTGGCGCAGAGCTCTCAAGATGGAACTTCCTCGTGGTACATGATGTCAAACTGTCGACGAGCACAGGCTGGATTCTCTCTTTACGCGTCAGGTTCAAGCGGTAATTGCAACTCCGGAAATTTCAAAGAAAGTGTGAGTGATGATTGTCAACAATGATTTTGTCGAGATCCAACACTATGCACCGGATTTGTTCTCATTTTTTTTCCTTCGTACTGGGCAGTTCGTATCAACGGTTGGGCTGAACGAGTTCATTGGCTGGGTGAAGGAGTGGGATTCGAATTCCCCCTTCAACAGTGATGACGGTAGTGATGAATGGGATGCCGACGAGCTTCCAGATTGCGAGCAGGGTGGGAATGGTTACATCGGTCTCGGCTGTAATTCTGATGGAACTTTCTCGATTAACCACTACCAAGACCAGTATTGCCAATCGAGCACTGGAGTCTACGACTCTTTGAGCAATTTGAACTACAAGCTCAAGTCATACAAGAGTTGCCGAGCTCTTGACAACGCCGGCGATGGTGATGCGACTCTGGCAACAACGTTGATGTACTATACAGAATCGTGTTCAAGCCTTGACTCGGAGCTATGTACGGACGACTCAGCGATGCAGAGTCGCCGCGCCTCTGCGAGCAGTGGAGGCAGACGCCATTCATCTGCATCAGCTGCGCATAAGTCATGGACCACAAAGGTCAAATACGCGATGGGTGGTGTACTGCTGGTCGCTTCCCTAATTATGTTCACAGGTATATTGTTCACGAACCGTAGGCGAAGAAAAGCCCTCATGCAACGAAGATTCCGTCAGAGTCGCTCTGGCGATAAGTCTCGACGATCAAGGCGCTCATCCAGCAAGTCAGCTCGTTCCCGATCCACAAAGCGATCTAAATCCAGACCGAGAGAAGAAGAAGGAGGAGTCTTTACCTGAGTGGACAAGAAATGAAGCCAATTCTTTATTCTGTACGTATATAGGAAGCCGAATGTTAAAACTATGGTGTAGTACGCACTTGCTGGGTGTTGCATTTCAATATCCTACTCTAGGATTGTCAGTGATAGTGATCCTACTGCATCAGACCAACGGACACTTCGAATCCTTCTATTCCGTCTTCACCAAATTTGTGTGTGAACGGTTCAATTCTGCTCGTTATCTCCGAGGTTTGAGATTGTTGCTGCTGATATGAGTGCCGCTATGGCGGCGGCGTCACAAGGCAATACCGATAACGCTTATCAACCTTTAGCTACCTGCTCTTCCATTACGTATCCTCTATGCCCTCTGGTGCATTGTTGCTTAGCTGGTGGACATCCAATGCCCCATCAGATCAGTGCCACCAGTGAAGAGATAATGGTTAATCAAGGTTGGCGGCACCTATTGTATGATAAGCTTTTTGTTGTTCCATCCTTGCCTGGCAATACAAATAGCTTCTATTGAGTAGCTAGTATGTTCAAGCATTTCAGACTGGTCTTTTGCTCAATCAATGTCACACACTATTCTTGAAAAGATGGTGCATTGTTTGACAAAGAACCATCTCCTCAGTTTCAAAAGCTCTCACATTGCCGGGAGTCAAGCTTGCAAAGCTCAAGAGCAGCAGGACGAAACAAGTAGCGACCAAGGGCGGCTTCTTCACCAAGCAAGGGAAGCAAGTGTACGACAGGCAATTAGCTCAAACCTTGTCAAAAGCAGGAACTTTTGCAAAGACCACAGTGGGTGACAGAGAATGGGTAGCCAGTTACTAGCTAATGTGCCAGTGATTTGGGAAAGTGTTTGGAGAGCAGAAAAGGCCAAGACCCATAAAGGAGTTAGATCAATATGGTAATGTTTTGCTCGCATGCATGGTAGTAGAGTGCATAGAGGCATCTACTCGTGCAGGGAGTCTGCTGGACGTGGTTCTGTTCAGACAAATTCTGGTCATGCTGCGACCCGAGCGACCTTTTGTAACGTGGAAGAAGCAGCAGTCTTTGATTCTCGGTGTTTTGTATGCACATGTTGACAAGGGAAACTCATGATGATTCTTCAATATGATCTCTTGTTGAGAGAAAAATTTGCAAATGAAATACTGGAGCCATTCTTGTATCAGAATCCAAAAGGTGAGCTGTAATGCAGAGGAGCCATCATTGGTAATTGCCTATTCCAAAGATAGCATAAAGCAGGCCCACAGCTGATTGTACGGTGTTGTGGGAAACATGCATGTGCTTCTTGGGTTTAAGGGTTTACTTCTTCTTCCTCAACTTGTTCCTAATTATAATAGACAAGGGGACCTGAAAGAAATGTTTCCCATATTCTCCTTTCCATCCACCAGCCTTCATGTTTTTGTGATTGGATGCCATTAGAATGTCTAGCTAGTGCAATGATTTCAATCATGACTTCACAGTATTGACGCCTTCACGTACAACCTACAGTCACACAGTATGACATTATGGTACAGAGAGGACACGACTTGACATCATTTCATTACATTTTAACACTATAGTCGGGGGATAATCTCCATCTGACGCATTGTCCAACACTCATACTGTTGAGCTTTACGTATCTCGGACCTCGGACTATGGCTGGGTGCAAGGAGTAAAACGTACCTTGAGTTGCCACCATAGCACTATTACAAAACATGTGTAGTCTACAATTAATTGAAGGGAACTCATTGAGAAGTGATCTATAAAACTATGAATGACTCACAAGAAAGATTCAACACTGCTCTTGCTCATCATGCCTTTATGAGGCACCCTGCAGTCAAAGTTGAATTCACAAGCAACAATGAGGAATCTTGATATTTCTGAAAGGCTTTCATGTTTGTCGTGGTGTGGGTAGATTTTGATCCAAGGTGGTCAATTTGAGACCTTAGGCTACAAAGAAAGTGGTCCTGATCAAAAGATAATCAACGATGAAGGTCAACAGCAATGGAGCTCAATATTTTATGTGATGGAAGGATCAGCATGAGAAAAAACTAAATGTTTATCATATTAGACTTACTAGTACCAAGTCTACCCAATATCCTCAATAAACTTAATAAGTGATAACTTAGTCGTAAAAAACCAGTGTTTGCGCACTCCAGCAGTGCCTCTTTCTGCACTTTCTCTGTTTTCTGTGGAATGGAAGGATGTACAGTACAGGACAGTAGACAAGTGTGACTAGAATTATTGATCATGCAATCAAGAGGGACAAAAAGGCTGGGATGCTTAATCACAATCTCAGAGTTCAGTTTTTGATGTATGACAATCATACTATTTACAGTCTTACTGTCTACTTCACTCCTCTCTACCGTAGTCTTGAAGGGACCTACCAGGCCTACCAGTGGGTACCAGGTACCAGGTACGACCGACACCTACATTACATACATTATAGTTTCCCAACGTATGCATAGTTGCGTCCAGAGTTGTACCAGGTACTGGAATACGATACTGCCACAATTACATGGTACTACTGTTACGGTCGTACTGTACCTGGTTCATTGCCATGTTCTCCGAGACTCCGAACTCCGAACTCCGAACTCCGAGTACCTCAACCAGTCGCCTGTCCGAAGTCCAAAGGTATCCAGTGACGCACGTGATGCTGCAATCGGCAATCGGGAGTCGGGAGTCATGTCATGCATCATGCATCTACCGTTTTTTTAGTACCTGGTACCTGGTACCTGGTACTTGTAGTATCTACCGAAGTGGGATGTTTGAAAGCTCCGATACGATACGAAGATTAACTACAGTACCAGGTACCGGTACCGTGCTCCTTCTACTTTAAACACCGGTAATAATATATAGGCAGTACAAGCTGCTTTGTTGTTTTGCATATAATGCATGGTGTTGTCAAACTCTAGAGGATTAACTCTGATTTAGTTTCATTGCCGTTATCTACAGCTGTAATTGAATCTGTTCTCTCACTAAATATGGAAAACCCTACTTAAAAACCTGTATTGACGTGATCGTCACTTTCATAGATTCTGACATTTAGTATGTTTTGGTGCGTGACGTATCAGCAGTTTTTAAGTTTGATTGGTCCAGAGGAATCGTGAACTGGACACTTGTCCGAAGAAATAGAGGGGTTGGAGCAAGGTCCAGACACCAAGCCATCCCCTCGGCAAGGCGCCTTCAATTGGGTAATTGTGTGACTTCGCACAGCACAGCCGTCCTTTTTTTGTCGTTGTGTTTGCATTGCCATCGCCCAACATCTCCTGCTGCGACAATTATCATGTCAAATAATGGAGTTCCAGATATTGATACTACTATTGAGGAGCTATGGGTGGAGGCTACTGCCCAAATAGCGAACATCGACTCAGGTGAGTTCGTGACAACGGGTTATTATGGTAGTTTGGACGTACTATGTACCGTGTCATGCGTTAAAGTCAAAAATGGACGAGCGCGACATCTGCTTGTTCTACCGGTTGTTAATGCGAAGATCTCTGAGCCAAGCGATTTGAGCGTCCTTCAGCGCCTTTCTTTGGAGAGTGTGATGTCGTGGTACGCTATGCTGGATCCACGAAGCATGTCGATAGTACCCACATCTAACCTTGTCAAACATCTGCCGATCCACTTCACAGCCACGGAGAATTGGAAGGCACAGACCCTACCGCTAGCTAGAATCAAGAAGATCATGAAAATCGAAGAAGGTATCTTACAAGACATGGAACGAGAACGACTTGCACAAGATTCTAACATCGGAGACATGCAAAGCAACAAGCAAACGCGCTTCATGATTGCTGGCGAGGCTCCAGTATTGCTGGGAAAGGCATGTGAGCTGCTCATCAAGGAAATGTCTGCGCGCGCATGGCGTCATACGGAACGAAACAGGCGGCGGACGCTCCAACGGCAGGATGTGCACGCTGCTGTGGGCGAGAGCGAAGTTTTCGACTTTTTGATTGACATCGTGCCGCGATTGACAACTGCGTCGACCCCATCGGCAACATCGACCTATGCAGAACATCACATGCCGCCGCCACCTCTGACGGTACCTCAAGCTTCCATGGCTATGCCATCCATGGTGACAAATGCACAGCCGGACATGGGAACTATGGGAGATGGAGGACTTACTTACGCGATTCAGATGCATCCGATGCAGGATCCAACACCAGTCCCAGTTGGGTACGAACATTACTATATGCAAATGCATCAGGCGCGGATGCAAGCCGAGGCTACCGCCCCTCCTCCTCAAATGCAACAGCAGCAACCTGCATACGTGGGACAGGATGCCATGGGACAATGGCTCCCTCCACCTCAGTCACAACCACAACATCATCACCATCATAATGGCCAAGCTCCTGGTCCCGGGGTCTAGAAAAGCGCTATGTCTCGGCATTTTACTGTGGGGAGAATGCAACAAGGAAACAGGATTGATGGCAAGGATGTGCTCAAAGAAGGCCTCCCTCTCATCACTCGTTGCCGCAGTGACATTGTCGTTACTAGTTTTTCACAAATAGAACGCATGCGATATCATATACCATCATGTGATGCGCATGCATGGAAAGGGGTGGGCGATTTATGCAGAGTATTCAAGCACGGCATGCGAGTAGTGTGTTTTATAAGTGAGAGCGTCGGCCGCCCAAAAAGCAAAGCATCCATTTTGCCTCTCTAGTAGATCTTGATGTTTAGCCAACGGCGGACAAGGAGATCAGGTAGCACCATACTGAAGTCCAAGTATTCGGAGATCTAACCGAGCAAGAAAAATTCTCCATCACAACCAGGTTTGCATCCAAATATGGCGGCCAGCGGCCGGCGGTGACTCATAAATCCTTTGTCCCATCGTGCGTTAACACTGATGGAAAACTGGTGCTCGGAGGAGATCCACCTCATTCACAATCGTAAAAACGTGACATTCGCACAAGTTACTAGCCTTCGTTCTTTGTTACAACACTCCAAAAAAATCCGCAAGAGCGTCGGATACATGTCGTTCTCTGACTTCCTCGGATGCACCGTTGGCGGTCAAAAAGTCTAGCGGGCTCCGGTGTTTGGATTGCAGATCATGCGAAGAAGAATTAGGGGCATGATCATGACCATTCGTTATGGTAGGCGATTTGTTAGTATGGTGCCGAGCGTTTCGTATTGATCCTGATATAGGCCCATCATACTGAATGATAACGAATACTAGAAGGTGAGTTCCATTGTGATCGACTTCTGACAGACACATGCATTTAACGGGGGAAACGATTACCTTGCGTTGTAACATTCTTTGGATATCTTGATCCTTTCGAACCAAGTGATCCATCAGCGCGGCGTTCTTGGTGCGTTCCGCACTCACAAGTTCTTTCCATTGATCGCGGTCCTTTTCCAATTCACGTATTTGTCCCATCCATATACGTTCGCGATCTTCCAGCGTCGCCTCCAATTCCAAACCCCGACTGGCTTGGGCCTCAAGTCGAAGCTCTAAATCCCGATGGCCCGCTTCCAGTTCGGCAAGTTTTCGATTCTGATTTTCAATGATGCGCGCGTACGCCTTAAGTTCCTGTACGCCATCAGAAACAAGGCGTTGAAACATGGGGGTTGGATGGATTATCGGCACCGAGTCTGACTGATCGTTCATGGAAACCATCCCACCGCCTGAAACTGAAAGTTTCCCTCTTGAAGACAACGACGAATGACTCATCGAAGGTGAGGCTCGAGATAAGTGTTGCTGGTGTTGCTGGTGTTGATGCTGTTGCTGCTGGCGGTGGTGATGCTTTTGCTGTTGTGAAGGTACATTTTGGTGGGGGGTCGGGTGGACGCCGGCACCACTCGTATTCTTCGAGTTCATGGGGGTTTGTACGGTCGTTGGGAAGTCGACTTGAGCTTCCTTGCGACGTTTCGATTCTTCCTCACCCATGATGGCGCATGCATTTGGTCGCAAAGCCTTCGGGTGAATGGGCGAGATCCGAACCGTACTTTCAGTTGCAAGGAAGGGTGCGCGAGAATTATCTGCGGCATTTCGTATGGGAGCACAAACCGTAACAGCTGTTTCCTGCGTTGAGGTGCTGTCGTCGACATTTTCTCCGAAATCAGATTCTGGCTCCGGGTTCCTACATCGATCCAATTCGAGCGTCGGACACACGACACCATCACACGACACCGTTGTTTCTGTGCCACCATCCACCTCATAGTCGATGCTAACGATATCACGAGGCTTTGATAGACTCTCGTTACAAGAATTACATGCGTGTAGTTCTTGCGACGATGTAGGAGTCGCTGCTGGGAAACGATTGCCGATTTTTTGGGCAATATCCTCAAGGTGACCTTGAAGCTGGTAGTTCCCAATATTGGGTGCAGCAAGAGTCATAATATGCTCAATTTCTCAAAGTGAATGATGATTCCTTTGCTTATGAACAGCGGATCCGATGCCCTAACTCGCGCAATACTATACAGTTCTCGACTTCTGTTGTTGAAGAACCAGAGTTTTTGACTTCGTTGGCGTGAATATTATTGTACAGAAGTGGTTTTTCTTTCCTCTACGATCCTAACTCGAGACTTTTCAGTCTATCAGTTGAGTCCTCTTAGAACGGCTGTTGATTGGGAATCAATGAAAGGTGCTGACTTTGCAAAGGGATTCCTTGCTGTCATCGATGGAAGCTGTGCTGTGGCTGACGGAAATTCGCATTTTTCGCACTCGGCTTCCGGCTCCTTCCATAGCTGCCCGATACACATAATAATTGCGATTGACGTCAGTTCTCTACTGCTGAATTAATTTAGATAAATAGCTTCCTTATGTCGACCTGTTATAGAAACGAATGATAGCCCCATACTACGTCATGGCCCTAGGTCCGCCAATAGAGAAATTTCGCTGTCTTCAATAAGTATCGAAAACGTCATACGCAGTACTTTCCTTTAAGTGCAACAGTGGACAGCAACTACCTACTGTACCGAGCGGTTCTGCATCGATACTTGTTCTGTCTACTGTCGCAACGAGGCTGCGAGGATTATAGTCCTGGGATTGGCGTCTTCTGAGATTCTGATCTACATGTGGAGTACAACGTTTGCCCTTGCAACTTGCAACTCTCGGCTCTCAAAAAATGGTCTTGACCGCAGCCGGTAGTGGCCTCCCTCCTGTATTAGCCTCCGCCATACCTTCGATACGATGGCATCTGGGTGCTTTATCGTCCCCGCCTCTTCACTATGAATCGTTGGAGTCGCTCAAGGCATTACGTGAATCGCCCGGGCTAGCTCTACTTCATGATCTGCCGTCCGCCATTGACTCTCTCTTCACTTCGTCAGATGCGGACAAACGTCATTTTGGAATTGTGGCCACGGCCTTAATTCTAATCGGCAATGGATTTACTGATGAATGCCATAATATCATTACTCCCTTGTCATGGCCCGACGATATTCACTTCGCCCACGGGCCGTCAGTGTATGCAGACGTATCTGCAGAAGCACGGGCTTATGCAAGCTACGTTCATTGTTTGGTGCATCGCAGGGAAGCCTTTAATGTGGGAGAGTTTGGTATGATGGGTTTTGCCAATGCCAATTATTGGTCCCGAGCTGTTTCCAAGTCGTCAGGCGTCAATCTCTTGCCATACGAACGCTTGGTTTCAGAAGTTCGCGCGCTTGCAGCACTGTCCTCTGTTGAAGCCCAAGACTGGGTGACTTTGCATGTTCCGGATGATTTGTTTTTGGAATCAAGGGCTGTTCATGAGTTGTGTGCCAACGTTCTTCGAGAGGCGACTCCATTGCGAGAGTTTGCTGAGCGCGTGGCAGAAACGGAAGTGCGGGTCTTGCTGGCGCACGCCCTTCAAAAGGCAGGATATGACGTCTCATTCGACTGCATTGTGAGGCGAGACGAAGCAGTTCCACTTGTATCATCGTTGAAAGCAAACAGCGACCGCGTCCCCACGTCCCACATCGATGAATCGATTGCCTTGACTGCAGCAAAAAAAGTTTCATCTGCACATTTTGACAATTTTCAAGCTACTGGGTACATTGTGTTGCGCCAGGTGTTGCAAGGAGATGATGTTATTTCGGCGACAGCGGGTGTCGCCTGTCGTCTTTTTGCAAGTCCTGCCTGTCGTTGGGTTACACCATCAGAGTATCTAGAGGGAACTCAGCATGAACTCTTGTTTATCACAGTATCACAGGACGCGGCAAAGAATCTACTAGTTGAGAGAGGTTCTGTAGTGTCCCTGTCGCCTGGTGATTTGCTGGCAACGGTTTCTCCCGGAAAGGCACAACACGAAGGATTGTGGTTCGCGTTTGCTCCTTGCGAGCCATCCGAGTCGGCCACTTTTGTTGACCGCCTGTATGGTACCAGAGGACCCACACCGACGACAGTAGTGCAATGGAGCAAAGGCACTATCTTCTAACAAAACGTTCTCAGCAGTTGATGATAAAAAAGAATGAGCTAAGCAATTCCTAACGATTGTTTATTCAGTTCACGATGTAGCTTTAGAACTCGTCTTCGTAGCCATCGAAACCTTCATCCTCTCCCATTGCACCCTGAAAAAAAAGACCGTTAGAAAAAACACGTAACGAAGCTCATTCAAGAAAATGATATACAAACTCACCACGTCCTCGGAATCCGGGGTCTTCTCCGCCTGAATCTTGTCGTACATTTCTTTCTCAGCGTCCTTCTTCTTGAAAAATGTTTCCTCTGCATATTTTTGTGCCTCTTCCAACGAGTCCGTGATGATGATATCATCAAACAGGGTTCCAGTCTTGACTTGCCACAACTCGAATCCAACATGCGTGCATCCATCCTTGCACACCTTGTACATGTTTGGATCCTCTTCGAATTCTGGGTTCGGTATCATAGGGTGCTTCCACTTGCCCTTGTACTCTGGGTTGTCAATCATCTTCGGCTTCCACTTGCCCTTGAAATCAGGATTATCAATCATGGGAGCCTCCCACTCACCATCGTCTTCATCATCCCAATCACCTGGTTTGACGGCGTCGGGATCTGGGATCTCTTCCGGAATATCATCGTATCCCTCAGGCTTCGTATCCTCAGGATCAGGAATCTTAGCCTGGTCAACCCAGTCTTCTGGCTTTTTGGCATCAGGATCCTGAATTTCCTTAGGTGGCAGGAAGTCGAACTCGTCTTCTAGTTTTCCTTTTCGCACAGACTTGTTGTCGATGAACACTTCGAACGTGTTATCGGGTCTTACAACAAGAGTGTAAAGGTGAGTGAGATCGTCGGACTCAGTATTTACCTCCTTGTTGATCAAGAGATTCTCATTCTTTTTGTCAGCATGAAGAATGACGTGAGTCTTCTTGTTCGACGAACCGCAAATATCAGGTCCAAACATGACAGAGTAGGGGGTGTCACCACCGAATTTGGCTTGGTCGACAGCGCCAGGCAGGAGCTTAATGTACGCACCCCCACAATCCAAATTCTGCTCGTGCTTCACTGAGTACTGAATCACTAGCTCCTTATCACCAGAGGTAAAAGTCTTTCCCATCTTGGCCGAGATACCATAAAATCGAGCGTCGACAGACGTCTTGATACCCTTGTCGGCCTCATCCGCATACCAAAGCCCAGCGGTGTGTTCCCAAGTTCCCATCTCAGCCTTAGGCTTCCACTTCGTGGATTCGACCCATCGCTTAGACCAGCCCTGTGTCAAAGAAAAAGAATTGAGATGGAGTGAGTGCGTGGAGCATTGGTGAAAGTCTTGTAGAGAAGAAAATATCGAGCAAATTGCAGCTTTTCAGCTATGACCGAGGTACACGAGTTTGCCAAGAGAACCCGCGACTTCTCGCTTGTCTCAACCTGGTATGGAGCGATTCTCATCGAACTCTTCGAAAGCACGCATCAAAACGTACACTATCATTGAAATCTTCCTTGAAATAGACCTCAGCAAGAGCCGGGCCCACAACGAGAGCAAGAGCAGCCAAAGAAGAGAATTTCATCGTGGAGACAAATCGACGTCTAAAATTTAAGATTTGATTCTGTGGCTTGATATTTTGGCCTGTGTGCCACCCCCCAGTCCACTCCAATGACCGAATCTAGAGTACTGGCACTACTGATAATGTCGTACAGAGCCAATTCGAGCGATTCGGAAACGCACCGAACTCTTTTTTCTTTGCACCGTACACCGCAGAAAACGAGGATGTGCGCCTGGACAGTCGATGGGTTGAAATAAACGCTACGTGTCACATTTTTATGCATTTGCTCCTTGGCGCGTACTACACTAAAGGTACAGTACTGTACATTACTAAGAACATAAGAATACAAGAATACATGTTGTACCGTTGTACCGTTGTACCACGAAGGTACAGACTACAGACTACTTGTACCGGTATCGCAAATATGAAACCTTCACTCCGCCACCTTGTCAAACGGACCGAAGTCTTACTACTTACTACTTCGCACTTCGCACCGCAGTTGCAGAAACGGATTTTGCGAGCCCCTGACAGGGGATGGAATGGAATAAACGCTACGTGTCAAATTTTTAACGCATGTACATGTATCGTAATTCGGAGCCGTACTACGGATCTACGAGGTCGTACTCCGTACAGTACTGGTACAGATTGAGTCCTGCACACTGCACACTGCACACTGCACACTGCACACTGCACACTGCACACTGCACACTGCACACTGCACACTGCACACTGCACACTGCACACTGCAAACTGCAAACTGCACACTGCACACTGCACACTGCACACTGCACACTGCACACTGCACACTGCACACTGCACACTGCACACTGCACACTGCACACTGCACACTGCACACTGCACACTGCACACTGCACACTGCACACTGCACACTGCACACTGCACACTGCACACTGCACACTGCACACTGCACACTGCACACTGCACACTGCACACTGCACACTGCACACTGCACACTGCACACTGCACACTGCACACTGCACACTGCACACTGCACACTGCACACTGCACACTGCACACTGCACACTGCACACTGCACACTGCACACTGCACACTGCACACTGCACACTGCACACTGCACACTGCACACTGCACACTGCACACTGCACACTGCACACTGCACACTGCACACTGCACACTGCACACTGCACACTGCAGTGAGGCTACGAGGAGTACAAGCATAGTTGTATGATATCAAAAGGCAAGGCAACCAAGACACAAGATTTAGTCGGTACTGCGATCTACCGGTAGAGATTGAGAAACTGTCAAAGGCATAAAGAGGGCACCAGTGTGTGCAGCAGTGCATGACATCGGGGCCAGTTAGCCGCAGCCGGCCGGAAACCGTGGGCCGGCCGTGATTTCGGGCGGCTGCGGTCCGTGTATTTAGGTCCCGGCCGGCTCCGGTCAATTCCTATCACTGTTCGGCCCATCGCGGGTCAAGGGCAGATCACCTGTCATTTTTCACGGTTACGGTGGTTGGTGATTACATACCGTTGCTACAGTACTGTGTACTAAGTTTCTACTACGTACTGTACTTCCGTGCGACTGCGGCCTGGTACGGGTACGGGCAGTGACAGTCCTGCAGCGGCCAGTGCGGGCAGGGACTGTCGGACTGCGGACGGGTACGGCCGGGCCAACGTATCGGCATACGGCCGGCTGCGGCCATAAGGCTCTGCGAAAAATCGGCCGGCTGCGGGTTCGGGTATCGTTGTTATCTCAGATGTCATGCACTGGTGTGCAGTGTGCCCTGGACTTTGGTCGGGGCGTTGTCTATTCAGAGTTGTGAGAAGCACTGCTGCAAGCATGCCAACAAGCAAAGAATGAAGAAGGGTGATTTTTTATGATGCCGATCGTGAAAGTGAGTTCATCTACAGACAAATCTTCCCAAATTTTAATCTAGGATTTTGTATACTCAACAGATCTTTTCTGTTGATGATCATGGAGGCAGATGATTTTGCATGAGAATGTGCAGCATGTTAGCTACTCAGCAATTTTGTTTGCGCAGTTTAGATTGTATGCATCCCTGAAAAATGGAGGTTGAGGGTGAAACTTGCTATACCACCAAGGTCGGCAGGCAAAGGAGAGATTTTCTAGGTGCATGAGTTTTCAATCAAGTTTCTGACTGTCATTTGCCAGACCTTGAAGCGCCTGAACTGGGACTTCTCCCACTAAAGTAAGGATGCACACCAAATTCATTGGTCTAGGAGTCGTTGTTGCTGCTGCCGTTGCCATACAGGCGATTCAGAAATGGCTTCTGCTGGATCAACAAGGAGGCAAAAGATGTTGATAATATTTGGAGAGAGCAAAAGCCTCTCATTTTGTGTCATGCACATTTTCCAAACATGAAAAAAGAGTACATCTGGAACAAGTTGCATCTGTACAATGGCTTGATGATGCACCTATTTTTACAGCAGCACGTACAACAGACAATGCAATTCCCAAACTATTGTTTGGAGTTGATATGCCCCAAGCAATTGCATGGAAAAAATGTCATGGTGGTGTACTCATACTACTAGGGGCATAGAACCATCAGTACTACCATTTCAAAGGATTTTGTTGAGATTTGTCACTCCAACATGATGTTTTAGCATCTCCAGGTCATTTTTACTGGTACTACCAACAGTGCAGCACTTGGGGCAAATACCATTTCAAAGGATTTTGTTGAGATTTATCAATCCAACATGATGTTTTAGCATCTCCAGGTCATTTTTGACAATAAAGCCAGGATCTGAAGTCTGTAGTCAGTCTGTGCAGCCTTCATCATGAACCCTGTCATTGAGTGAGCTGTGGTCAAATTTTTCATAGGGTCGGAATGTTGCTTAGATGAGAAACAACTACTGGAGTACTTCTTATGCGCCAGTTCCTGCTGCCCTGCAGATTACGATCCCACAACAACATCACTAATTCCTGTGACAGTAGATGCTATGAGAAATGGCGACAGTGCCCGGCTGGAGGATGTGCTGTCATCCTAAACATTAAAGTTGGAATACAACAAGAAATCTTCATGTATTGGTTGCGAAGTCAAAGCCATTTGAGCAACGCATTTCAGCAACAGGGTTCATCTCGACAGAGTTCTTCTCCAGCATACCTTTCCATCAGATGCACCTAATCATGCTGCGTTGTTTGGTATAGCTTTGCTAGTACTTGTAATTTGACGAGTATATGGTAAAAAGGAAGTTCCCGACCTATTTTTCGACTTGACTAAGCCTTCCACTTGCGGTCCGATCTCCAGGGTGCATGATTTTAGAAGATGCACTCTATAATTGGTGCTGGGAGCATCAACCCCTCGGTGCAGCACTGCAAAACTTCGCTGCCAAAACCATCTATGTGAAACATTCACTGATTTCTGGTCTCGCTTTTTACCTGCTCCCTGTGATTCTGTCGATGGAGAAGGAATAGACTCATTCGCATTTCGGTCGCTAGACTTGAACCCACACATGACCACTCTGCTGTGTACTACAGCTGATTCAAGAGAGGCAAGTTAATGGAAAGATTCCGCTAGTCTTTCCACTGCTTGTGGTCACCCTCCAACCCAACACGTCCACGCCGAGTGGCTTGTCGTCCCAGCTCAGGCTTTCGTTCGCTTTCTTCTAGTCCGTACCGCCTCGCAATCGCGCCAAGCCAGCTCAGCGATTCTACGTCAATCCGCCCTGCGGAGACGCCGACAACCAAAGGACGAACTTGCTTATTAGCCGAGTCAGAAAAGCCATGGAGTGCCTGACCGGCAGCGCCCTCCAGACGTATCTTGCCACCCTTTTGTTCAAAGCGACTGTCTGGTTCGAGACTTTTGTTCTCCACATAGCCTTGAATGTAGTTTAATCGAGCAGACGTTTTCCCTGACCCAAGAGGTACTTCAGTGAATGCACTTGTTACGACAGCTATGGGTTTATCCGCAACGGCATTATCACTCACGTCGTACTGACGCAACCCTCGCTCAAGACGCAACTCATCGTCCTCGAGAAGCACAGATCGCGCCAATTCTCGTACATCCGCCGACCCACTGAAAAGACGCAGATCTGCCTCTAATTTTCGATCCATCGTGAGAAGAAGTCCTTTGTGGGATGAGGCAATACTTATCGAATCGGGTGCCAATGAATCGATGTGAACGCTTGCTTCGCCCTGACAATCGACATCGAAGCTTCCATTCGCACCACCTAATTCAATCCTGTGGGTAGCTTGGGCATTGACATGACCATGGTGAGACTTACACCGAATGGATGTTTTCACCGTGCTGGAAGACTCTGCCACTAGATTGGCTGATCCTGAACCTGCGATGTACAGAGAAGATATGTCAATCGAAGCGCCTTCGTCATCTATATCAATTGGCTCCACATTCTGCTCTTGGCGAACGCGAATTTCCACCTGAGAACCGTGAATTCGTTTGGCCCGGACTCTACCAGGAAGAGTTGACACGGCCACACTCTGGGCCTCCAGCACTTCAGATGAGTATACGGTTCCAGCAGCTTGCAGCGATATTGTATAGCCCCTGATCTTGTTCAAAAAGATGTCTCCGAGGCTTGTTGAAATATCCACATCACCCTCAACTTTCTTTTCAATACTCACATTCCCTCCTTTTTCCAAGTGACACGACAGATTGACTTTCTCAGGAACATGCACCTCTACAGATATATGCGAGCTTCCTTCGTCGAACGGATCAATCTCCACACTGATGTGCGCCTCAGAGCGTCCCATGGACGTCATCGTATCCATTGGCTGTGTGATGGAAACATGGACTTCCTCTTGCTCTCCTTCTCCTCGTTGCATTACCTTCAGTTGATGCGACGAGGACGAGTGGAACACGGACAGTTGGCCATCCTCTCGCCACGACGGTTTTATCAGGACATCGGTGTACGGAATTCGTGAACGAATTGAGAGCGTTGATCCTTGCTTCAAGGCAGAAAGAGTTCGTTGCAGCAGAAGTTGTTTTGACATGCGTTTTGGATCGACGTCTTCGATCAACTGAACGGCCGGAAAGTTTATTTGATTGAGGAGGTGAGGCTATGGATGATCTAATGAAAGCGTCGATGGTGATGTGAGTGATTCAGTCGTCGAGCTCAGATGAAAAATGAGTATCTCCGACTGTTGAAGGTTTCTAAGCATACCCAATACCCAAGCATATGACGATGTCGAGATTCCGGAATTCGAAACCACGGCCGGCCCACGGTTTCGGCGCGGCTAACGGGCCCCGATAAATGTCATGCACTGAACATGCCCAGTGCCCAGTGCGGGCGGACTGCCATACCCCGGATCCCAAGAGACCGCCAAAAGCCAGCATCCTGAATTTCACAGAAGATGAGGACCGCAACCCGCAAAAGCCGTCTCACATATTGTGAACGAGCCGTGTTGTAGCCGACCATCAAAGTGCTGTGAACTGTGAATCTAAAAAGTTTAATAGTAACGTCGCGAGGTTGCCGCTCACAGTTTGCATACATCAAGCGAGACCCAAAAGAACGCTGACGACCTATTTCTTTACGTCCTTCGTCCTTCGACATGCGCTACTTATCGGGTAGGCCGATATTGGTGGGATTCCACCTCCTCCTCGGCTGCATGCCAATGACTTGCCACTGCTTTCTCGCAGAGCCGCCGATTTCCACGCGCCATCAGCTATCCTTTTCTACAAGCGTGGCTCTCCTGGGGCCTCGACGATTAAGAAGTCTCAACCCGCCACTCAGATCGCCGTTCCTGCTGGGAAATGACGATGCAGAAATTGACAATAGTCGCAACAGCAGCTGGCTTTTCTCAGAGGTATTGAAGGATCCACAACGGAATTTGTCATTCTCAGCACTTATGGTGGTTTGCGGTGCATCACTTGGTCCCTTTCTTGACAGCTACCATTCGGCTTACGGAGTGCTTCAATACGACAACCCTATCTACGTTCAACTATGGGGCTCCCAGCTAAAGCCTGCGTTGATAACATCTTGGTGGGTCCCAGAGTTGTTTGGACTCGCTGGATTTATAATTGGATGGCTGTACATATTACTCGACGCACTTTATCAGCATGAGAAGCACGACTTGACACCTCCTCACATTCTCCTTGGCATATCATTATTTACCTCCGAATACTGGCTTAGCGGTGCGTTGTTTTCCATGGGCATGAGCCGATCCAGTATTTTGGGAATCATGAGTATCTTTTCAGCTGTGGCATTCTATGCACTCGACGGCACATGGTCCGGGTTCATCGTCTCCACCGCTACAGCGTTCGGAGGGCCGATCATCGAAGTCGGCCTGTTGACGTTTCTTCGAAATGGAGGATATCACTACACGGATTCTGGCGAATTTGGGTTCTTCCCGCTGTGGATCCTACCTGTATACTTCTTGGGAGGTCCTGCGGTCGGCAATCTTGCTCGTGGCTTTTGGACCCTGCTGTCTGCTGGCAACGCGACGCTGGGAGCAGGTGAAGTGACGACTGGGGATTCATCCGCCAAGATTCCACCAGGTTGTCAAGTATGCAACGATTCGAGATGTGTTGGTTGTCCAAACTGCGATGCGGAAGGTTACTACTTAGCGTACGGCCGACGAGTCAAGTGCAATGCGTGCAAAGGACGAGGGTTGGTCATCTGTCGATCGTGCTTCTCCTATTATGGAGACGACCCATCTGACATTGAGAGAATCCGAGAAATCATGTCCCGAATTCCAGATTGATTGGTCGTAAAACAAAATTTCAATCGCTACTGTAAAGAACAAGTAGACCTGACAATATCACTCGCAAAATCACCGTAACCTTGTCTCGCCTTCGTCTTCATCTGTTGGTGTATCGATCGTTTGTAATCCATGAGAATAGTTTTGTGATCTGAAAAAAACGCATATTGGTCCAGGTCCGCCAAGGCAATCCGTTGTACATCCTTGACATCATCCGCAGCACGCGGTTGCAATGGATAGTTGGCATCTAAGTGGACAGCAAAGACGACACTTGTCGTTGATCTTCGATTGTCCCGTCGAGGATCGGAATAGATTCCGAATAAATGCAGTGGGGTTTCCTTCAAATCGACGCCCATTTCCTCCATAAGCTCTCGCGCGACCGCGCTTTCGACGGTTTCACCGACTTGCACATAGCCGCCCATAGTGGCCAATAATTGTTGTGTATCCTTGCGACGGACCAGCCAAACGTGATCGGGACCAGACGCAATAATCAAGTCAATGGCCAATGATGGAGTGCACATGCAATACTCATCAGCACCACACCAACATTGACCAGATCGATCCTGCGAGGGGTGCCCTCCGTGAAAAATCATGCGCTTTCCCACCAAGGACGCATCATGCACTGATCGAAGATTGAATTCATTCGATGATTTGGAATTTCGATGTACGACGGCGAGACAAGCTATCAACATGACATTTAGGATTATGGACAATCGCAACGAGGTTTCTCTCGCGCTCAAACGAACTTGTCTTTTCGTCGTCATAACGAGCTCAAGTGAAAAGGATTCAGGGTTCTAGTGGTCAGCAGTGTTTCGTATGGATGCAAAGGGTTCTTGGTGGCGACAGATAAAAGATGAGATAAGACAACAGTATGTTTCACACTTTCTCGCGAATGCGCATGTATGTACTACAGTGCTCCACGTAGGACGTTACGTGCCTGTACAATGTACAGTTTGTATCATAGTACATGTATCACACTTGTTGCGAATGCATTTTGTACGTATGCATACTGTACTGTACTTTACGTTGGACCAACTATGTCCGTGCACCCGTGTACTTGTACTCGTTGCCTTTATACAAACAACACTACTACCTGGTACTGTACTCCGTACCGGTACCAGCTACACTATGTATTCACCGTATTTCTTCAGTTAAGAACGTCAGTCTACATTTCGAGTCGGGAACAATTATCATGATTTACCTATCATGCAGCCAAACAATTATGATTTTACTTCTTACCACTTGCTTGTACTATACTCTACCTGCGGCTACTGGATGGAACCACCGAGAAAGCACTCTCCGAAAATTGAAAGGTGCGGCGACCATGATGACCTCGACTCGTGTCAATTCGTTTTCATGTATTGTTTGCAGCGTGCTTGATGTATGCCACAACAACAACGATCAGAGCATAATGTTGTGCGATTTCGTAGTTCTTCAAATTTGAGCGAACGACGACGTTAACCATAGTTCGTCTGTTGGTGTGGTTGTTGTCGAGCCCTGTCGTTTCACCGACCGACGGTGTCCACGTAATCATCTACTCACGCTATCTCTATCGGTATAGTTTTTTAACGCGAATTTTCTTATAATCTAACATGGGTGAAGGAAAAGGAAAGCGTGGTCGCGCCTTGGCTGCCGGTATCAAGCACAAGGTGTCTGCCGGTCTGCCAAATGCTGCCGTTGTCAACTGTGCCGACAACAGCGGAGCCAAGAGTTTGAAAATCATGGCGGTTTGTAACATTGGTGGTCGCTTGAATAGAATGCCTAAGGCCTCTGCTGGTGACATGATGATGTGCTCGGTCAAGAAGGGCAAACCAGAATTGCGTAAAAAGGTGATGCCTGCTGTGATTGTCAGACAGCGCAAGTCTTTCCGTCGTAAGGAGGGAGTGTTTATCCACTTCGAGGATTCTGCCGGTGTGATTGTCAATAATAAGGGTGAAATGAAGGGATCTGCTGTCGCAGGACCTGTTGCCAAGGAGTGTGCTGAGCTCTGGCCGCGTATTGCTTCCAACGCTGGTTCCATCTTGTAAGCATCTATTTTAAACAAATATCAAACTAGATTTTACTTTATGGTCGAAGCGTTGAGAGCAAGGGCAATCACTACGCCAGAGAGTAGACAATTGTACTACGGAATCAAAGTGCAAGTACTACCCATCGCGAAAGTGCTTCTATTGCAAAAACGAGGATTATTCCGGAACCTCCAGATAGCTTGTGTTCGAGTGGCACGCCCGCATATCATACGGAGTATGCATAGTAGGTATGGTACCAGGTACTGGTAGTGCGAAATATTCATATGCATAGCACATGTCTGCTTTTACTGGAGTGCAAACCGTACGGTTCCACTGAAGATTATGCTACTGTCCCTTTGCGTCAACGGGGACACGGGGTCTGGTACCGCTAAGGTCGGAGTTGCCTCCCATCCCCCGTCGCCGTCATTCGTTCCCTTGTCGCTCGATCCTTGATTCCCAGCGACTTGTTCGCCTTCTCAAGCCATGAGCGACAACACTGCCAATAGCAATGACAGAACCCTTAAGCGCTCTCCAGGGCTTGGCATGGAGCCAAAGTCTATTTTGATTGGAGATCGTCTTCGTCACACGGTTCACAATGGCGCCCTCAAATTGCCTACTCACGCTCTCCAACTATTGGAGCAGTTATCGGTTCCTCTAGAAGGCACAGGCCATGTCGTGGTTTTGCCTTCGGTCGATTCCGTGGTTAGACCCACGCTTGATAAGACCCCCATTACAGTAACTTTTCTGCGGGAGGATACGGTTTTCTTCCCGGCCGAATCTGACGTTGTTGGACAAGATGGTGTTGTCACCACTCCTGTTGCAACGACTCGCACCTTGGCTGTAAACCAAACATGGAATCCCACGATACCGGACGCGGATCGAATTCGAGGAGGTGGCCTCGACGACCAAGAAATGCCTGACGCAGAAAGTGAAAACAATCCAGAAGTTTCCGACGCACCACCAATCGTCTCGACTACGGAGTCGACATCTACGACGGACCCTGATGTCGCCCCTGAGGAACCGACCCATGATTCTGCTCCCAATCGTCCTCCTCCTGTTGTGCCATTATCAAAGGATGTAACTCACCCATCTGCAGCTTCATCAATCGGTGTCCAAGTGCCTCCCGCAGCATCTGATGCAACGTCCGCGGCTGGCACAGACCCCGCACCCGCCAACGAAGGGACCCTTGATTCTGCACCCAAGCCTTCGATCCCAGCGCTCACACCTGCAGCTACTGATGCACCAGTCGTTGTCCGAGCACCGCCCCAACTACCTCCTGATGCAGCGTTACCGTCTGGCTCAGAACCTGTCGCTATAACGGAAGTTGACCCAAAGCCTCCTGCTGTCGCAGTTGCATCAGTCACAGACCCAGAGCATATCCTTCTACCAACTGACGAGACGTCGGTGATTCCTGCCTCACAAACTGCTCGTCCCGAATCTGAGATCAATGTGAAACCTGCTCCCAATATACCCTCAACGATTGCATCCCAAGTCGCAAAAGCTAACTATGTCCCCCCACAACCGAGAGATACTTCTCTGTCTGGTGCAGCAGCTCAACCAACATCTGCCAGTTCTGACCTCAAAACACAACAAGCCCCTACTCCTCCGGCAGTTCTCGCCTCTCAAGGAGCTCCGACCCAAGTGATATCTTCATCCATCCAATCAATTCCCGCAGCATCTGGGAGTGCTTCCACCCCATCGCCCACTCCAGTTGTAGCATTGGCAAAAGTCCCTCCTCCTCAGTATGCTCAACACATTCCAGGCCCAAATGATGAAATGCAAGTAGAAATCAAGAATGCTAGAGCCCCGTGGTACAACAAGGACCGAGTGTCGGAAATTGAACGCAGCCTTTTACCAGAATGGTTCGATTCGTCAGCTCAGCATCGGACATCAGACTCATACATCAAGGCGAGAGAGCAAATCCTCCAAATGTCATCGCAACTTGGGAATCGTTTCATCACCAATGCTCTCATCCGGCGAACTGTACCGGGCGATGCTGGTAGTCTCAATCGCCTCTTTCATTTCCTTATTTCATACGGCTTCATTAACGCCGATGCTATCAACGATTCCACTCCGACGACAGCCGCACTGCGGGAGACTGCGAAACGTTCGCTCCCCACCAAATTTGAAGATGCGCTCGCGGATGCCATTTTGAAGAAGCACAAGACAGACCCCTCAGGTCCAATGAATTGGCAAGGCATAGCTGACGAAATCGGTGACGGCGCTACTGCGGCCGATTGTCAAAAGGGATTCTTGTCTCTTGATTTGAATTCGATACAACCTTCAGACGCCACTGAACGAAGCATTACGCCTGAGCCTTCTGACAAGCCGGATCCAAAGCCTTCTGGAAGGCAAGGTGGTTGGAACATTGAATCGATTTTGGCCAATACTGACGACAAGGTACTTGCTCCAACGGTCGAAACTGCACTAAAGCAAACAAGTGATCTCGTACAAGCGCGCAATGCAGTGCTCACGGCATTTATAGCAAGCCAAGCAGCTCTCAAGGCCGTGGCTGAGGAAGATGCTCTAGGTCAAGTGATGGCCGAATTGACGGAGAAGCGCATGCATCGACTTGAGAAACGAATCGAGTTATTAAATGACGTTGAAGGCATGATGGAAGCTGAGCGAATGGCTCTTGAACTGGAACGTCGTGACCTCTACACTGCAAGGTGTAGGCATTGGTTTGGGGGCAGTAGTTGAGGTATTCCACTACGGCGAAGGATTACCTGCTGTCATTTTGCGTTCTCTGAAGACGTACTTATACCCTTTCGCTATACTATTATATCTGCTATCCCGGGATGTAGTTCGTACCATTAGATTTGTTAAGATGGTGATAACATGCATGAGGACGCCACACTATATTATGGATCCATTAAACAAGTGTATGTCATACACGTTGTTTACACTTGACACTTGGACTCCGGTATGCCTGTAGTACGGAAGTAGGGGTCTACCGTTCGCCGTTATTAGTGTAGATTGTTGACTGTATGCATACATGTAGCATTCCCACTTTTATCGCACTAACCGATCGCCCCCGTGAAAATTCTCATCAACCGAATCAAAAGCCTATGTGAGCCTACCGTTCCTTGTTCATCAACATTTGACCGCTTCCCCTGGATAGTGGATACTTGGCTCTGACTGCAACGCAAATCTCTGCGTCGATGCCACTGTCATTTATTTTGTCCACTTTCCTCCTCTCTACAAGCACTTCGTCGTCATGGTTGTCAAGTCGGCTCGACAAATTTGATCTGATAGTTCATGATTTCGCCACGACAGGTCGAGGACTTCGCACAGTCAGAGCCCGTTGCCCTGGTGACGTTGTCATTTCTGTCCCTGAACGCGACGCCGTGACTGTTTCTTCACTGTTGGATCGCTTTCCGGATGTGTTGGGGCGAGCCGCCGCGAAGCGGACAGACAAGAAGTTGTCCGATGAACAAGTCATGGCAATGGGACTCCTTCTGCTGCGCGACGAAGGCAATCAATACGCATTGTCATTGCCTGAAAGACAGTACTCCGTCTTGGACATGCCCAACTCAATACTCCATTGTCTGCCGAGGGCATACCAAAACGTCATTCTTGCGTACCAAGACCACGTCTCAGAGTTGCACCTATCGCTTAATGGCGTCTTGGATTCCAAAGTATTACTTGATGACTTTTGCTGGGCATTCGCCACAGTACGATCCAGATGCGTGGGAGTGGGCGAGGAAGTTGATACTCGCGTTGTAGCTGGTGGACAAAAGCGAGTCATGCTTCCTGCATTTGACATTCTGAATCATAAGTTTGGTGCCAATGCAGTCTTACTCCATTCACCTGAGGATCATTCCTACATTCTCAGATCAAATGATGCTTTTGGGGAGGGAGAGCAAGTCTACATCTCTTATGGTGAGACACGTGATAATCTGAAGATGCTCATGACCTACGGGTTTTGTGTGCCACGTAATCCGGAGGCGCTAGTATTCTTTGATGTCCAAGATCTTTTGCATGCATGTTCATTGGCGCGACCAGCATTCTTTCCGGAACCAGTTCAGCAGGCGATACGTGGGCTAATGAGAAAACTTGGGAAGGAACGCGACCTTTACGAATTCAATGGAAGCTGTCACAAACCAAGCAGGTCCCTTCAGGTTGGTCTTGAGATGATGGCTGATATCGAGAAACAGTTTCTCGAGAAGCCTGATCATTCGTTTGCAAGCGAGGTTTTGAAAGCTCTCGTTTACGCTCGAATACAAGAGGTGGGAAATAGTTTGCGAGTGCTTGATCAGATTCACGATATTGACGTCGGGTGGACGCCGTTCATTGATTCGGTTCGAACTCTTCTTCGGTTAGAATTGGAGATTTGTCGTAGCGATATACAACTCTAGACAGCAGCGAAACGGCATAAAGTTATCACTTGAAGGTGTTGTGCCACCTTCAGATCATAATGAAATAAGGAAAATGCCCAAGTATGATGCTTGTTATCTTCTTCTTAATAGGGGTACAGGCAAACGTTGTTCATATCATTCACTTGCAAATTGCCGTATGGAAGCAAAGCCACAACAAAAGTTTGTTGATGAGACTGCCATTCAGTCAATTCAGCAGTATTTACCAGCGAGGATCATTCTGTGACTCTCCTCAAGGTAGAATGCGTGTAACAGTTGAATTAAAGTGAAGTTGAGTTGGCTGAGGAAGCAGTGCAATTGAGGCTGAGCAATTCCATGACTTGATTGGGAACGAAATAAACAAACCACTCAATGATCAATTGGTTATGGAGCAGCCCCTGATGTGGGATGAGTCAGCTCTGAAGAAATGCCGGCATTGCTTGACATTGCGGAGCCCCAGTTGCACCCCTTTTACTGTCAGCAGCCAAGATTTGATGTTGTACAAGGTGCATCGTTTTGATTCAACACAAGATACCCTTATTGCTTTTCATCTTATTTGTCAAAATCACTGCATAATCACGTGTTGTTTATTGTGGACTTCTCTGGTGAGATTGATGGTGTAGACCTCTGAAATGATGACATGAAATTGATGGCTGTTGTTCAGGTGGTCATAATAAGATATGGTGAAAACGTTGGCTTGTCACAAATACGATGACCTCCATGCAGTTGATGACATTATACACACCTCTACCAAAGCAAAAAGCATGTTTCTGTCATGATGAGTCCTTGCCATGTATTCAGGGAGATTACTATGAAAATACCAGGTGACTTAACAAGAACTCATATCTTCAAGGATAGACGTTTGAGATGGTGTTCTGATTGTTGTGTTATTGTGTTCAAAGAATTTTACTAATGCCATGCATGCAAATCATCCATTAAACTTGTCCAACATTGATGCAACTGGCAAGAAGCGGGCTAACCTGGAAGCTAAAGTACACCTGCCATTGAAAGCTTTGCACAAGGCATGGTCCCAAATGCATATATTTTAGTTATCTTCAAATGTCAAAGCCACTAGCAGCAAATGTTGAGACATGTTTGCCGATATCATCCGCCAACTTATGTGAAGAATATCTCTAAGTCCACGGTGTTTATGGCCTCAATAGCTACATTATGCTGCTACATGAAAATGTCCATGGTGTCTAAGGAATGTTTGGTTGTTTTCTTGGCTGACTGTGTGCATACTACTGGTTATGGGACTGTCCCAAGGGGTGACAGGCTTCATTTCAGTCCGGAAAGGAAAGTGGTTGTCTGACAGCCAGTGACAGTGTACTAGCAGGCATAAGCTGGAACCATGTATGGTTTGGCGAGCATCTTCCTTTGGTTATGAAGGCATGCTTCAAGATTTGAATATTTTGAACATGTTGCCATTGATGGAGGCTTCGGTTGACCATATGATTGTGAAGTCAGAGAAGTCAGCAAATATTGACCCATCTGGTGTTGTTTTGAGAATCCTTTTAGTGTTTGCACTGAAGACGGGATTGACCGCAATATTCACGGTTTGTCAAGGCAATGCAGCTTCCTGTGACGGATCTCAAAGAGTCCTTCACTGCATGGCAGGAGGTTGTTAGAAAAGACATATGTCACCTGAGTGCGCCTTATGCTGAGTGCTTCAGAAACGCTTTCAGGCGATGTCATGCCCATTTTCTGCTGGGAATTTGGTGCAAAATTTGAACAAGAACATTGTGATGGCGTCTTTGATTGTGCATAGAAGCTGATATGGTGGGCCTGCTTTGTTTTGAGGGGAACAATAATCTTGAAAACAAGAAGGTAGGACCACTGGAGAATCATGATCCTGATGTGCAAATAGGAGGACATACAAGCATAGACAATGTGTTTGTACAACAATATATGGTTCTCACTTTCACTGCTGGCATGGACTAGTAGTAAATGATAAAGAATGTTAAATACTTCACTGCAAAGCGCACTTCTTCAACTTCGGGTAATTGTCACCAGCTACTATGACATCCACTCACTTATACTCGGAGTATGCAACAATCAAGCTACTATTCATCACAATGCTTGCTACCCCTACTAGAACCATGCTCTTGCTTTTAAGCTCCTTGGCACAATGATTATCATCAATGTTTTTGTTTTTCCTGGCTGGTGAACTAGTACATCCAACAACATCAATTGTCTTGCATCTTGCTTGCCAGGTCAATACCCTGTGCTGACCTAATGCAAGTAACTTTCTACCTGCTTGGTACTGAAGGCATGACATCAGCAGCAGTGCTGCTGCTATCCCTAGTATTGGCATCTCTGGGTCAAGAAGTTCTAAATCAAAGGTGAGTCTTCAGTTGTTGCACTCACAAATCCTCTCCTTATTGCCACCATTGGATCAAACTTCGGAAGCTTTTTCAAAACAGACATCCAAACACATGGCATAGCTTCAAAATTTGATTCTCCGACCTCCAAAATGTACCGTTTCCGGCTTATTTGATGTAATTGTCTGTATTTCATCTGCTTCTGCCTGTTGTTGATGGACTCATATGGTCAGTGAACCTTATTCCCGTGGTGCTGAATTACACATATGCTGATTTTCATCCTCCAGTGATGCTTAATTGATTCCTTGGTGACCCTCAATGGTATTTCAAGATTGCCTTGGAGCAATGCTTTGTGACAATAGAAGTAATGAGAAATGTTTCATGAACTCAGGCCCAGAAGTAGTTAGAATTCTGTCTGACACCTTTGAATGTATGTACTGCTGCTACATTGACGTAGGCACATAGGATGAGAAAATTTTCATATGCTGAATCATTGGGAGGTTTCTTGTTCCTAAAGAATCTCATGTTGCCCAAGCCTCCGGCAGATCTGCTGAAGTTATTCTCTTCAAAGAAGTTCATGTCTCTTGCCGTAATTCACACCTCAGCCATCATGTCACCAGAGGAGTCAGATTTGCCCAAGAACATTCTTCTGCTTATTGGTGCTGGATGCCACAGCAGATCTCACCTTCGTTTCAATTATACCCTTGATGATTTGGGGTGAGCAGAGGGGGGGACTAACAACAGCACCACAATCAATCATACTCTATGATACTATGATTCATCATGGGTCATGGGTCATGGGTCATGGGTGTTCTACTATGAAATACCAGTACTAATGTTGAATGTTGAGAGCGGGAGTTCGTATGCTATTCTATTCATATATATATACTCATCCTATATACTCACCTGTGGGACACTTGTGTGCAAAAGAGCAGGTACTTGTTTGTTATTTGTGACCATTCCATACTATGTATTACGATTTTGGCATACTATGACTAATGACTGCCGGTACTTATCATTGTCACTACCAGTGGTCACTACGCAGCTCCAGGGTGACTACATACTGCACTATTAGCTATTAGTACACGCTATCCGATGAAATACAGTACGTGAACGGGCAGTCGAATCATGTAAATGTAGTCGTGATGTCGTGATAGGTGTATGTAACAAATCGTGCACGTTTGGACACGGTACTGATTTCATAGGCCTGGACAAATTCGTATTGGACGGCGAGCGGCGAGGCGCACTTTTATTAACGGATCCTTTGAGGCCGTCTCTTACGGTGAACAAAAATCGTGAAATACGTCCCTTACGGCGACAAGAATACGAACATAACATAAACGCATTCTTGTCGCTGACAAAAATAAAATAAATTCTTGTTCGGCGAACAAGAATGGTTTGATCAATTCGATTCCTGTGCTCGTCTGACGTCTTCGCCTATATCTTGCATCTTGTGGTGCTCAATCATCACAGCTATTGTTATTATTATCATCATTATCTGGTGCTCTCAATCAATCTCTTACACAAGTGATCGAGACAATCTCTCACACGACCAAACAAGACATACTATGCCGCCACGTAATTCTTCGGCATCAAGCAAGTTCATTGGAAGTTCTCCACTCCAGAAAGAGCTGCAAGGTGTTGCTGCTTTTGTTGCATTAGCAGATATACATCGTAAAGGCGACTCGATTACCCACGCCATGCAACATACAATGATTGGTGAGAAGTATTTTGGAAATCCAAGTGACCCCGACTCAATCGGTTTGGCAGAGCAATTAGTCAATGGGAACGGAGTCTTTCGCGGGCTGTATACTCTATTGGAGGATGAGGAGGAAATTGCTTCTACATCAGGCATGATCACCGACAAGAACAAGGGGTATTCTGGATCCAACCATGACCGTCAGAATGAAATCATCCGTCTTTTCAAACCCGAGCTTCATTGTCTCGGTCCATTGACTAGAATAATTGCAGGAAACAAAGATGGAATCACGTTACCATTACTTCTTCAGAAGGGTCTCACTGGTGACGAGAAAGTTGCTCCTCGTACTCTCTTCAACAGAGCAAAGGAGTCAGCCAAGAATTGCAGGAAAGCCTTGAGTCATGTGATGGATGAAGAAAGTCCGTACAAGGACTTTCTGCAAAGTGGCAATCTCCCGTCGGGAATGCGATTTGAAGACTACCTTGTTTATGTGAGACAGAAAATGTGGGAAGACGGACAAAACGACCCAACTGGTGGCGAAGAGCAACAGGTACTGGTGGCAGACGGAAAGGACAATCCTGACAAGACGAATGCAACCGACGATAGTCAGAAGATGCGGATAATGATACCATCGACTTGGTTTTTTCCTGGATTCATTGTGTTTGCGTTAATGGGTCCAATTGTTCTGTCGTCTGGGTCAAGTGCTGGCGAGGATTATCGATGTGAGCTGATCTTAAGTTCAATTGCTGCTCCCAAAACAAAGGAAGATAAACTTTTGCAAGGCCGATTGTATGGATCTCGTAACAAAGAACTACGACTCAAGGAGGATGACGGAGACAACATCAGCATCCTGAGCAACGCCAGCAAGAAGAGGCAGAGTCGTAGCAAGACGACCGAACATCCTCGCCAACATTCAGGTGCAGGACAAGAAGGACGACGTGACAAAGTATCCCTCTCACACAGGCTACAAGCTGCTGGGCTTGCTCAGGCTAAATTGATGGCAGAGAATCGCCGAAAGGCGAAGACGAACGACCTTTTGATCGATATGCATACCAACAAAGTAATGGGGAAGCAAGCAATGATCACTGAAACCAGAGAACTCGTGAACTTGATGACTCCTGATGATCCAATGCGACCAGCTCAGATTCAGAGACTTCTCGAGCTCAATGAAGAGTTAAGGCAGGCCTTGAAGGAGCTTGAGAATGCTCAGCAACATGTTATTAACCGTGAGTTGTTAGATGTTGTTGACACGATGGAATACTCGGTGCAAAACAATGATAACAAAGGTACGATCAACAACCTCTTTCTGTTGCCGTCGTCACATGCCTTCGATTCTAACGCCAATGCATGTTCATTCCATTACGACATCGCGGACAACATCATGAACAGGTAGTGGTAGCAATGCTGTGCCCTTAGTGCTACCATCTTCTACGCCATCGATTCTAAGATCGACAATCATGGATGTTCTTTATGCTGATCGTCGCCATGCTCCTGTCTCTGAAGGAATACCAAAACGACACCGAAATACGAAGAAGCAGAAGGTTGTTCGGACCAACAACAGGAGCTCGCCCATTAGTGGAATCAGTGACGATGGCAGTAGCAGTCTGAAGAGTGGACATTCAAACAACAAGCATCTGGGCGGAGAAGGAAGGTATAGTACCCATGGCGGCGGCGTTCCTTGCGTTGTACTCGGTGGATCAACTTCATCCGCAGGATCGCCGGCAGTGAGTTTTACAACGGCGTTGTCACCATCTATAACGGAAGGATCATTGACAATTTGTGTTGAATGTAAAACCAACCCTTCCAATCATCACTGTCGCAAATGTAATGCAATAGTCTGTGGCGTGTGTTGCGCTTCGAAACGAGGTTTGGAAGGAACTTGGTGGTGTGGAACTTGTTTCAATACGCGCAGCGCAAAAACCCAGAAAGCAATCCGCGATCACGAATACTACTCTGATGATGACGACAACCCTAACCAACAAAGCAGCATGGCCTAAATGTAATTGTCTACTAGTAGCGTTCTTTACTAGTAACAATGATACCAGACACATACAACGAACCAGTTCGTAGCTAGCATTCATGATGCATACTCGCTCATTCTTATTAATCTACTACAACTCCAGCAGCTGGTGTCTTATTTATGTTTCCAAGTTGAGAGGGCCATTTGACTTCCTTCCGACTGCATGCAATTGCGAAATGAATGACGAGGCGTCTTCGAAATTCGTCGAGACTGAGATTGCGAAGTACTTGCATCGGACCAGCAGTTAAGAGGTTTGTGGGAACTGCCGCAGCAGCCATGGTGTCATTGTTCTTGTCGTCCTCGTTTCTTTCTACAGAATGACTTCGATGCTCATTCCTATCAGAATCCCCATGATTGAAATTTCCATTTGGTGTGACAATACCGTTCTCGTTCTTGTCACCATCGCTTCCTTCGAATTCGTCATCATCAAACGCGTTATCATCATCGTCATCTCCTTTTCTGTCAGGGTCGGCGACCCAGTCACAATCAACGCCATCCTCCCATTTCTGATCAAGCCCGTCAATCTCAAGAAGGCAATTATGTAAGGCGCAGCAGGTGAGAAAAACTTTGTCTGGAACAACAGTGCCAAACAATCGATTACCTGATTTTAACACCCGCCATCGACCTTTAAGAATACCAAATGTGCATTCAACATCTTTACGGAGACTCTCAAGCCACGCAGAGAATTGGATCTCCATCCTGCTGGTTGTCCACTTAATCGGGGGGGAATTGTTGTTGGACGTGAGAGGTATCCATTGTCAACAAGAAGCCAGCAACCACGGGTATTTCTCTTTAATTACGTCACCGTTGGCATCATAGGCATAAAGCTCAAAGACATTATCATCCATAATTTCTCCCGAATGTAACTTTAACATAAATGGATCGAACAAGCACAATGTCTTGTCGTTCCATCTTGCTGGATGCCCACGGGTTGTTGACAAGATGCGCCGACGGTGGTTGACAGTGATATTGTAGGTACGAGCTGTATGTGTCATTTTAAAGCCCAGATGTGATTGTCGGTTTTTAAATTGAACACGTTCAAGAACCACATGGGTTGCATCCAAAGATCCGACGGCGCCAGGAAAACCAGCAAGGCGATACTCACCCATGTGATTTTCGGCTTCTTTGCTGCATGATGGAGTGGCAACATATCGATTGTATAAGACAGTCGCACCATAGTCGAGAAAGGTGTGAATAAAATTTCGGATGACTTCTTCCGATACACCTGTTGCCTCATGCAAGTCATCCACAGTCCATCCACGTCCTATGTATCTCAGCGCTGCCAGTAACAGGATGGAAATCGGTGCTGCCTTGATGCCACATATGTCTTTAGCACCGTTGTGCCACCTCTTGAAGGCCTCGCAGCCTTCCAGTTCATTGTTCAAATCCACAAAATATTGATATGGAACTCGAAACCGGCGGCGGAATTCTCGCAAAAACCGTGGACTATCAACGCGAGGATGCTTGACATAAATCATGAACCAAGTTGACTCAGTTGCATGCATACGACGATATGATCGATTCTCAACGTCGATCAACCTGATGCCTCCAGTGCGGTACTTTCTGCGCTTTCTTCTCTTCTTTTTGGGCAGTAAGGACGATTTGATGGCATCATCGTCATCGCCATCCATTAACAAAATACGTCGCAGCAACTGGACACGTGCTGACTCCTCCTCATCCTCTGATAAATTGTCGTGTTTCCTCTTGCCCTTGTTGGACAGGGAGGAGGATGATTTGGAAAACGATCCAAAGGAAGGGAAGCCCTTTCTCACAGCAACTGTTTGTGAGTTGAGTTGCATGGTGGTTAATAACAACCGGCCAAGAGGGAAGTGAGTGTACTCTAATCACTGCAGGAGATTGTGGTGCTTTAGTAGCAAAATTATTCTATTTTGCATACATGACGACACCCCGAAAAGTAGGCAGCACTACAATTGTACGTACGACATGGTACGAGTACTCCGGAGTCCGGAGGACTTGTACTCCGAGTACTCGCTCGCAAGGCCAAAACGGAGGATGAGCTGGATCTCGAGTTCATGTTGGCATTCCAAAAAGGTTAAGGGTTAACACATATTTGTTCTTGTATTTGTAAAATACGTAAGGCACGTAAACAAGACTCTAGCAACATAAACGCGACCGAATGTTCATGTAATCAATTTTTGTTCTTGCTTGTTCTTGCGGGGATGCCTAATGCGCTTAGAATTAATGCGCTTATAAAGCACTTGCACCAATCAAAATCTTCCAAATTTCGGGTGGGGTTGCCCCTTCCCGAAAGAGTCATCGACCTTTTCTGAAAATATCAATAACGGTTTAATTCAGGTTTCAAGCTACGCCAATCTTGAGTTTATATATTTTAATTTACCTTCCTCGAGTGAATGAAGTTGTCATTGGTTCGGTGTATGATGACAGTACGTTTACGTGTGCATTCGGGGGCCGACGACGATGGGTGAGGGTGAGGGTCATACAGACGGATCTACACATCCAATGCATCGGCGAGTCTCTTTTGCATGTGTTTTTTTTTGCTGGTAAAAAGTACAAGTACTCTGAGTGTTGCGAAGTGCGACGAAGACTTCTAAATTTGTTGATCTATTAAAGAAGTACTCCAGCCCTGTTTATACATACACTCAGTGGTGGTAGTTCAGATACGGCACATGTATGCATACACAGACTTCGTGTATGACATACATGTTTGATCTCGTGGTCATAAGCGTTAAAAGTGACCTTCATACTTAGACAAGGGGTGAAACAGAATTATTGACTTCGAAATTGCAATGATGACGTTTTGGAAGATTTTGATTGGTGCAAGTGCTTTATAAGCGCATTAATTCTAAGCGCATTAGGCACTCCCTGATGCCTGATGCCCAGGCCACTTCAAATGTGGCGTTTCGGAAGGAAAACCACAATTAAACCGCTATTAACTTTCTGGTGACGCCACAATTAAGAGTTTTTTATACGTAGAATCTGTACTACGTTGTATTTACACTCGTTCATATTCCTGGATTCGCTCAGTGACCATGGCCCCAAAGCGAGTCACAGCGTTCAATGAAGGTCATGTCCTTGCATACGGCCTTACAGTGTGTGAGCGAGATGCAAGCACAATGGCAGTAGTTTCTGTTTCCTGTCAATTCTGTTTACATTTCGGTCGTGAAGAGAAGATTGGTGCCAAACGCAAAGCAACAGCAAATATTACATACTTTCGGAGGCCATTTAGAGCTGACACCTACAGCCGACACATGCTTTCACAGCATTCAACACATTGGCAGACATACTGTGAGCTGACAAAGGAACAGAAGACTGTCTTTTTCGAAAACGAAGCGCCCGTTGTTCATCGCAATACCCTTAAGTCACATTTCGGTGGGTCTCAGGCCGCTGTGCATTACTTCGCAAACAAAGGCATCGTTGACATTATTATTGGAGAAATGCTTTTTCATCCTGATGATTCTAATGATGATGTGACAAAGGAACGGGCGTTGGCAATATTTGAGGATGTCATCGGACAGGAGGAAAATGAGCAAGACTCCGACCTGCAGACTGATAGCTATCGTATGATTATCAAGAATCCCGCTCAGTTTCAACTTGTTGTTGATTATGTCAGTGCAGGTGCATCGTTTCGTATGGCTTCCAGGATTGTCCAGATGACGAGAGATAGGACAGGTCTTGCATCAATTGGCCGCGCCAGTGAAGGCAAGGTAACGAGTTATGTTCGGATTGCATGTGCTCTGAATCTTCAGAAGATCTCCGAAGTGATGGCATCAACATGGACATTCTCGATTGCTATGGATATGTCTACCCATATGTCCACCTCATACTTGGACATCCGCATTCGGCTGTTTACTGGAGGAGCTGTTCATAATTTTCATTTACTTGCAATTCTGATGTTCAGTCGTCACACCGGAGAAGAGATCTTTCTTCATGCAGTGAAGGCTTTAGATGTGATCTGTCCGCGGTGGCGGGATATCATAATTTCAATATCAACAGATGGTGAAAGGAAGATGACTGGCAGAGTGCAGGGCGTTGCCACTCGTTTTGAACAAGTAGCAAAGCCCGGCTTCTTTCGACTTTGGTGCGGCCTGCATCAACTTGATATTGTCCTGCAGGCATTCTTCAAGGCCATCATGAACGAGGAGTTCTACACTCTCCTGACTGGCCTTATATCGTATTTGCGACGACAGCAGAATCTTATAAACGACATGAAAACAAAAGCAAAGAAGGTTGCGGATACGAGGTGGGAATCAATGTCAAACGTGGCGACATGGTTCAGGAAGCATCGGCAGAGTGTGCAAGCCTATCTAAATGAGAAGAAGCCGCCATGTGCGCCATCAACGGAATGGTGGGTTTTCATTATATTTGTTGGAAAAGTATCGTGTGAAGCAAGTTATACGTTCAGAAGTCTTGAAGGGTTAACAACCCTTGTTTCGCAGCAACGTGAAGGATTAATGCAGCTGCATGCAACGTATGTGTCTTGGTTTCAGGCAACGGGACCTTTATCCGAAGAAGCTTCTAATGCTGTTGACCTTCAAACATCTGTGTTGTCCGAGGATAAAAAGTACGCAATCAAGTTTGATGATGTCAATGCAGTGTTGGACGACTTGGGTAACTATGTTATCGCTGCGATTGATGAGGTTGGTCTTGAGGCTATGACACCAATTGTCAAAAACATAGCCACTTGCTGCGTTGAACTAATTGCAAAGATTGCGGCTATTGTTTGCGAGCGTGATTCACGAAATGATGCTGCTGATTTCATGCCACCTGTCCTACCTCATCAGCTTGTGAAATTGCGAGGGCGAGAATTTTCCAATGTTGTCCGACTTCAATTTGATCGATTGTCAGCGTGCTGGACCCCGCAGCATGTCGAGCTCATTGAACTTGACTTCCAAGACCTTTGCTCAGCGTACGAACGCGAGCCTGCTTTGAAGCAGGTCCTTGACCAGTGCGATGCGAAGACCACCTTTGAACAAGGTTGGGGCTATGCTCTGGAAAGATTCAAGCACTTGAAGACTTTCTGCGGAGGGTTAGCAACGGCATTCCCAGGAACATCCACTGTTGAAAGTGACTTCTCGATTGTCAAGTGGGAGAAGGATGATTGCCGGATAGGTCTCACGGACTTTTCCCTTGAAGGAATTCTGCACGCCAAGCAGTTTACCAGGCTGCAATCCATGTCCCTTTAATGATACATTATAAAGTATACATATCTGTCATATCAAGCGTTTTATTCAACTTACGACTGTTGTATTAGGTGTTATTTGGCAGTGACCGCATTTAGCCGCTATTAACTTTCTGGCGGCGCCACAAATAGCTTAATTGTGGTATTTGTGGCTTGCGCCACATTTGAAGTGGCCTGCTGATGCCCCTTGTACACACCATAAGGATTGGCCTGAGGTCTTCCGATCCTTGATCCATGAAATAGATATCAGTTTTTCCGCGTCGTGGTCAGCTGTTGTAATCAACCATGGAACATGTTTTTTTCGCGCTAGCGCTCATCGCCGGTGTTTTTGCGGTTGCGCCACCGCATCCTGACTTTGCAGAGGAGTACTGGAGAAGGGGGGGCGATTACCGAAGTCCAGAATTCCAGTTCAAATAACCGTGGTTGTGCAATCTTATATAACGAATCCTGCAATCAATTGAGCTCGCTCTCCCGAAGCGCCGAATCCAACCTAAATATCCTGAAGCAATCAAATGAGCTGCATTCACTTGTTCTTTTGGTTCGATTCACTGATCATTTCGACCGGATACTTCCAACCCGCGATGACCTGGACCTACTTTGGAACTCAAACGACATTAGCGAAGTGTTGCCGACTGGTTCCGTCCACCGTTACATTTATCTAAATTCGTACAATCGGTTTAATCTTAAAGCAACAGTAATCGATTGGCTTCCTTCCGATGATACGGAGTTGCACTATTCTTTCGATCAGTCGGGACTAAACACTGAGATCGCAGCTGCCGCCTACCCTGCTCTTGAAGCCTTAGATCATGAGGGCTACGACTTATTGTACACGACTCGGATGGAGACATGAATATCGACAGTCTTGTGGTACGTTGTATCGATGATCTTAGAATCAACATTGAACAATTCGCACCTCACCGCGTGCGTCGATCAGTTCCTGCATTCTGGATACAGCGCTGAAAATGGCGAGAAGGATTGCTACAACGATAGGGAACCCGAGCAACGCATCTGGTCTCACGCTAGCAGTCACGCTAGCAAGTGGAAATCCAAAGATGGGTACAGCTTTGACTTCTACATAATTGCATCATCCATGAGGGGAGCCTGTGGCAGCGAACGAGCAAACATTGGAGTCGTAACTCACGAACTTATCCACTCATGGGGGGTTCCTGATCTCGATGACACAGGCTCGGTTGGCAAGGGGACAGGTCATTATGATATTATGAGCACATTGATGATCGACAGGACCTCCAGAAGGAGCCTGGTTACGCTGGTCAAGAGGGATGGCCACGGAACGGCAATCATTACCAGGTCGCTCTGCTTCAAGCAGATGGGGCGTACGATCTAGAAAAGGGTGGGAACTATGGGGATTATTTTGATTACTTTACCGTGGGAGGCGAATTGGACCCAGATTCGGAACTACATCCGAACTCAAATGCTTACCAGAACGGCGATATTCATTCCACTGGGATCAGAATATACGACATTTCGCCCAGTTCACAGTTGATGCATTTCCGTGTGTCTGGGTTGGGTGCTAGTCCCACGTCATCGCCTAGTCCATCAGCATCTCCGTCTGAGTATCCATCGCCCAGCCCATCAGCGAATCCAACTGACCATCCTTCTCCTAATCCAACCCATCCTCCAACTGAGTATCCTTCATCAAGTCCAACGCCGTCTCCAACTGAGTACCCTTCGTCAAGTCCAACAAAATCTCCTCATCCTTCGCCGAGTCCTACAGCAACTCTAACTGAATATCCTTCCACTTCATCGTCATATCCAACGGAGCACCCTTCGTCAGGTGCAAAGGCAGCTCCAGCTGAGGACTCTTCGACAAGTCCAGCTTCACGTCCGTCAGCCCATTCTTCGCTGAATCCACTGGCCTCTCCTTCTCAGCATTTGTCGCAAAATCTAACTCCGTCTCCCTCCACTTTTCCGTCTGAGGATCCATCGAATGAACCGGCGTCACCTGTCCCTACTTTTTCGGGTGTCAATGTTGATTCAACCGAGTTGCTAAACAATGGACCAACGAGGCGTCCTTGGAAATTGACTACTCCAACTCTGCTTACCTTTGGCGAAAGTAGTCTCTACCACAGTCGTCCGCCAAGTGCACCAGCTTATGGTGTGCTCTCGAATGGTCCTTCTCTTGTGCCAACACTTCTTCGAGGTGCTTTGCCATCCATCGCGCCCAGCGATTCCCCGATTACAACGTTGTCCGTCTCGCCAACAACTGATGTGTCTAGAGACCCGACTCTTCTTTCCACTGAGTTCATCCCCCATGGCGCAATCATAAAGCCATCGGTGACACCCTCACCGACAACCTCAACGAGTTTTCCACCCTCGCTTGCACCTAGGCCCTCGCCATCGCCACGTACTAAGTCAACGATGATTGCAATGACAACTTCGCTACTATCGAATGACACGGGTATAAGCAACACGAGCGTTAGAGCCTCAATCGAACCCACTGCTCAACCCGCGTCGTTTTTGCCCGAGCCACCTTCGTCTGGGCAGTGGCCACCTTCAACGTCTTCACCAACGAAAGATCCAACATCAATTTTTCCCCTTTCAAGGCATCAAAATTTGACTGACAAGACACCGTCCGTAACATCAACTGTTTCTTTGCGGCGTCCATCATATTCATTCGTTCCTACGTCAGCTTCGCCATCAGATTTGGCGACGTTGTCCCCAACGGAAGTGCCATCATCTATTTTCAAGGTGGCCGGTGCTGTGAACATCTTTGATCGCCAAAGAGCGCCGCCACTGGAATTGCATCGCCTTAGAAGGTCTATGAGAAAGCACTAGAAGATGGAGTAGCTGACTCAAAGGAGAAAGGCAATCTTGCAAATCTAATTCAGTTCTACAGATTTGAATGTGTGTCGATAGCAGGGTGTGATGTCGAGCCCGCGGAATGCGACCAACACACAAGAGCTGATCTGTCACTCACGATGCATGGCAACGATGTCCTCCTGCACATCTTCCACCTCGTCGAGCTCGTCGTGCATCTCTTGCATTTGCAGGATCTGCCTGTTGATAGATGCGATAACATGCTCCAAGGAAACCTCCATTTCCAACATTTGTTCTTCGCTCTCTAGATGCTTGTCCTTGACAACCTGTAGGTCATGCAATAATCTTACTTGCATATCATCGAACCCTTCATCTTGGCCTGTAATATGGTCATCATGCAATTGGGGTGTGACTGTGGAAACGTCACAAGTACGAACGGCAGAAGCGCCGCATGGAAGCGTAAGCTCATGGACTGGAGGAGTTACGGCAGGCAAATGGGTCTGTGATGTGTACTCAGAGGCAGTAGGAGAACCATACGGTCTAAGAGAAGCGACTGTTGGCGAGATGATAGTCTGAGCATGAGTATCTGTAACTCTCGAGGGGAGGGCGGGAGACGGCGGATTGCATTGAAAGTCGCCAACCTCCGCAGATGACTGATTTGGAATATCGTCAGTCATCACGAAGCCTTCCATGGAACCATCTCTTGTAGCGTTGTCAGCGTCGTCTTGCGTGATATCTTCAGGTGGATCACAATCCGACACGATCACGACTCGGTCCGGAGCCCGTATGTGTTCGTTTTGTGTTTCGGGCTGATCAGAAGCAGGGATGGATCTCGGAGGAGGCGGAGGCATGGATAGCATTTCCATGTCCTTCTCCTGCGCTGGTGTGACGACCGCTGTTGGCGCCGCGACGATTTCTCCGAAATCCCTTCCATCAACCTCACTGCCGCCTCGCCTATCTGCGTCAGCGCCATTGTAGTTGTCGAATGAATTCGCTTCCATGTAACTTCCGGAGAATTCAAAGGAACAAGAAGTGGAAGGTCTCTCCTCGAATGAGAAAGGATCATTCAGCTCGATGTTGATGTCTAGATCATCGTTGGATGGAGTTGATGAATTATTCTGTAGTTCTTGCGTTGTTACAGCAGCCTGCTTCCTCTTTGCGAGCAAACCGGCGATACCGACCATGGTGTTGTACAGAGTGGAAGGGTAGAATAAAGGAAGGAGCAAATTAGGGAACAAGATCGAGGATTGATCCTTTCTAGCGTTTGGCGGAATCCGAAGTCCTGGCGATGGAAGAAAAAAAGATTGTTTGGTGTTGCTTCCAACTTCCAACCTTGCTCTTCGCGCAAAGAATGCGAATGCTACGACATATGCCGTACGGGATAGTACGATATGCCTCCGTATGTTGTCAGACTTGCACTATTTCGCAGTCGTGACGTAGGCCGACAGGCTACTGTGGTATTGATTCTACAGATCTGATTTCTTCGTAGCGAATGTACTGCACCTTGGGCAGGACTGGGAACTCGTATCGTGTACCTGGTACTACCGGTCTACCGGTACTGTAGTACCTGGGGTCTGGGGTACAAGTATGACGTCGGAGTATGATCGTTTGGAACGTACGTGTACATGTCTAATGTCTATGGACCTTGCCCTATGAACTGTGAACCGTCTTCCGAGATCGGGCACTGCGGTTTCGATTATGGCTGGATGCATATTTTGGGTACACGAGGTAGCTCTACGTAGGCCTAGTATTAATTTTTTTATTTCCGACGTCAAAAGTATACCAAGGTTACGGTACAGCTACTGAATTGGTGATTCTAATCGGGTTGTCAGTGCAGCTTTTGTTCATCTAGCCGAAATAGACCCCAACTGTGGCAATGAAGAAGTAGCTAGTCTAGTCGATGTACAATATAATGTTCGAGAGTTTCAGAACCCGCGACGTGAGCGCCAGCGTGACGAGATCTGCACCAACAAAGCAAGGTAATGGCAACAAGATGGTGAGCAGTCATGAGTCATGACCAGGAGGAATGAGCCCACAGTCGAACACCAAGAAAGGGTATGCTGAAATCAAAGTGATTCCATCTCATCCGCCATGCTCTTGATTGCCCGGCTTGTTGGATAAATATAGTGAGGTCTGCTTTAAAGAAAGCAGCATTATGATTGTACGCAACATGATTGCAGGCGACCGCACCCAACAAAATACATCCGAGATGTGCCATAGTAGCATATTCATTCAAATTTCTTGGCAGGGTGAGGCAGCCACTCAGAAAGTAGCATTTGATCTTTCAATCAACACCAATCAATTTGAAGTTGTTGACAATTAGGTTTGTATTGGGCAGCAGGATTGTGTAGTTCATGCCAATCTTGTATGAGATATCTTGGCTGGTCATTGACATATCCTGACAAATCGAATACTGGCCAAGAAGTCCGGTTATTCAAATTGATATTGACATATATCAGCCAATTCTGTCTCTCCCGATTCATGAACTTGAATGGGCAGAGAATTGGCAACTTCTGGATAGGTTTTACAGCAAAATCTCGAAACTTGCGCACCACCGCCGTGTCGGGTGACAAATGCAAGTGAAGGGCTCCCAGCGTCAAGAAGTTCCTCACACGTGCGGTGTCCATGACTCGAGTCCTGCAGGATGATGATGGGTGATTCCTTATCTCTTAGCAGTGACAACAGATCACGAGATGCCGTGATGCATTGATCCAGCGATGGAACCAGGATTGGGCTCTAGTAGCCAAAACGTTTGGAGCTGCTTGCTAGCACCATCAAGGAGCACACCAACAACAGAGGCTTCATCGGTGACAGTATCAAATTCATCTTCCCTGTTAGTCTGCTATGACCTTCATCTGTATCCAGGCAATGCATGCCCAACTCATGGCACTTCACATGTCACGTCGTGAGAGCAAGCCATCGGTCGACACATCGACAGCCAACAAATTGATCCAACGTCTGGGGAGCAAAAGTTCCGAGGAGTGACATTCTGTGAGCCTCTTCCGTCCTTATTTTGAAAGGAAAAAGTAGGAATGGTGAAAATGCTTCCAAGAATGTTCCAAACGGAGTTCACCACGTGTTCGCCTCGGGTGGGGATGCTCTAAGGGTTCGAATCTGGATCCATCCCAAGATCCACTGTCATCGTCATCATGGTTCGTGACATTTGGTATGACTGACACCAACACTCAATTGGGCAACATGCTGGTAACTGTTCTCTTCATCAGACAACGTTTCTGGAATCACAAGAGAAGAAGGTGCTCCCCCTTTACTGCCATCTCCTGGCGCGTGATCAGTAGAAATTGGAATGGTCGTGAATTTATCAAAACTGCGTTTTCTGTGGAGCTTCAATGTGCTTTCACTCATGAAGAGCAAGGAGATGATGTAGCTTCAAGAAGCTCCACGGAATATCAAGAATTGGTTGAGATATTCACTGCCATGGTCAATGGAATGAAAAGCAAGTGATTTGGCGTGTAAATCAATTTTCAATATGCGAGCGCTAAAAAAATAGTGGTACTAGTACGTAGAGCTCTACCTCGCGAATCCTCTTCGTGAATCCAGCCATAGAATGCAAGGAAATGACGTCAAGCATGACGAATCGGATCCACTGCGGTTTCGATTAGAATGCAAGTACTGTGACGTCAAGTATGACGTCACAGTACTGACCCTTTCACGTGCTACCTACGGTGAAACAGTACTCCAGTAAGGCAGTAACATATGGAGAGCATGCTGATTGGTACGGCTTGACGTCATTTCCTTGCATTCTAATCGGATCGCTTAACCCCAGTATTTTTTGTCGCATGGCATGCGACAAAAATTATCCCGATTTCTGGGCGACCCCAAAATATTTGTCCTACGAAAAAGCTAGCGAGAAATTTCGTGCGACAAATGTTTTTCAGTGATTCTTGTCGATTGCAACAACTGAAGGCAACTTGTTGTTGCTTGAAGGTATCCAGAGCCCAGTTGTGCACCCAATCCTCTTACTAGAACTCAAGCACTGTGTTCTCTGTAGGTTCTACATACGGTGAGAAGTGCTTGTACACCCCCATACAAGCATGGAATTTGAGATCTGTGAAGCGCACAACAACAACAACAACATCTTCTGTTGATTGCAACTCCTTTCATGCATCAACGGCAACAACAATATTGACCGTACGACAGGCTGCGGAGAAACAGTGTTTTTCATGTTTGCTTGTATCTGTGGATTTGGATGAGGATGCCCAAGTGTTGGCCCTTTCCTTCTGCTGTGGGATACGAAAACAACGCTTGCAATCATGCGGCGCATGGGATCCCATGCCTCTGATGCCTGACCAGCGGAAAGTGAAATACTAGCTTTGAGGATGTGGTGCCTACTGATGAACTTATTGGCTGCTGCTGGGTGTTTCACCCCTACCAAGCAAACTACTTCTTGTCATTAGTAGTAATCTACCGCCGACAGCAGGCTCCTTCATGTTGTAAGCACCAGCTTGCACCCACCAAGGCAGGTCGCAAGACTGCTTCTGCCACTGGAGGCATAATGAAGCCTAACGAAGACTGTCCTGGAGCCATTGCTCTGCGTGAGATTTGTCATAACCAGCAGAAGACTTCCGAACATTTGATCTGCAAGGTTCCTTTTCGGTGTCGTGCCCGTGGTTGAGATTGCCCCTCAGGATTTCAAGTCTGACGTTCGCTTCCAACAACAATCAGCTCTCCTTGCCCTGCAGGCTAATTCCTTCTTGAGGAAGAAATAGCATGATGAATGGTTTCAGAGCAATATCAAATATAGTAATGTCTTCTCGCTGCACATCAACATTGCTGTTAATGGACGATGCAATGAGCAACATCTTACGGAGTACGAGCTATTTGTATTAGAAAAAACTCATTATGGGCAGTATGTTTGTGTGTTTTGGGCGATGTTCATCCTCGTGTAATGACCGCTATTTTTTTAAATCCCCTTTTTTGTCGCATGCTAGCTTTTTTCATGCGACAAACTGGATCAAACTCCGTAAAAAAATTGACGGAGTTCGTGATGTCGTAACTTTGTGAACATCATAATTGGGAAGCAATCGTCACAGCTTTAGGTAGTCTGTCAAAAGGACTACAGATCGCACTTTTCAGAATCAAATGCGAGTCGGTTGCTGTTCTGTTATGGCGTCGTAACTTTTTGTCGTCTTTTTTGTCGCACGTTTTTTTCACACTGGGGTTAATAATAACGACTTCACTATTAGCTGTTCCGTTTCGTACAGTACCGGTAAATCATGGTTATCATGTTCTGCAATGACGAATGACGACATCGAAATTGTCCGGACGGACATTCAGGAACTTTCTGCTCCAGTATTCTCAGAGTACTTAGAACCCCATGTTTTGTAGGTTGTCACAATTACCATTTTCGGTCATTGCAGGCTAGACAAACGAAACAACCTACATGTGCAAGTAAATGCATACATGGTACCCCTACATGGTACTGGAGTACGACGTACCTGTTACCCTTATGACACAGAGGACAGAGCTCGGAGGATGCGACTTTGTGATGGGGTCGTCTGTCCTGCTGTCCTACCTTCCACGTCGCCCCGCAAGGGCATAACACGTATGATAGCCTAATCCTTATCCTAGCCTCAAATCTACTTGTACACGACGATCAACAGTTTTGTTTGCTTTTGTCTTGTTGTGTTCACCATGTCCGATCCATCCACTCTGTCCCCTGCTACAATGCATGCATGCGTCAGCACCCCTGATGACAACTTGGTCAAATCCCCAGTTCGTTTGGCTCGTTTTACGCCTGAACTCTTGATTTGGTGACGGGCATGATGACGCAGAACCCTCAGTACCGCAATATCATGTAAAAATCTGGCATCGATATCTTGTTTACCGAGCATTGGGAGTTGCACAATTGCTTGGACTGATTTGATGATTTTCTTGTCTGGGGACATTTCGGCAGCGCTGGTCCCTGAACAAGGATTCCCGCATGACCTTATCGCGCCGGTCATAGTGAAGGAAATTGGGCTATATCGTTGATTTTGCACAATTCGGAACATTGACACCCATGTCGACGATGAACAACATTGTTTTGCTTGTGACTATGTTTAAACAATGTTGTTGTCTCACTGCTGCAGCCAGCCCAGTCTCCTGCGTAACGCATGTTGTACCGTCAAGCTCTTTGATGAGAAAGCAGTGGTGTCCACTCTTGACAAGTTTATCGGTCATGATGAGGACTTCTTCACGTGGAAGGAAGCTACGGCCGGTCAATGTCCTGCAAAGCCACTGCAGGTTTTGGAGGATAGCTACCTTATGGATCCCCTTACAATATCCGTGAAGCATCCTGAAGTGGCTGAAAGCAAATTTGCGCTCTTTGCGTAGCCGTTCACAGTGGACAGGCTCCTCAATCCATTGCCCAGGGCATGTAGGATGAGAAGGACATGGACCCCTCTGTCCTTCTTTGGATAGCCTTGGAATCTGCCTCACTAAAATAGGGCACTGCGCTGTGCTAATGTAGTACTGTTCGACATCTGCCGTTTGTTGAAAATCCACCTAGACCCGGACAACATCAAAATAGTATATCTCTGACTTTCGGAACAACGCACATTTGTTTTTTTGGATAAACTCAAAGCTAAACGGACGACGATTTCGAAATGGTGTTTCGTGACAGCATTTGCCATAAGCCTGCTGACAATAGCATCAACTCAATCCTCACCAAGATCACTTGAGAAAGGGCGACTTCTTAGATGATGAAAGACCAGGCCTCCAACATCAACGGCAATGGATTGAGGAGCATTACTCAAGTCATGCCCGTCACATCCCTACGGGGACAAATAATGCATACTCTGGCGGTAATATCAACCCATAAGGATCAAGTAAAATCATCATTTGGTAATTCCAAAATTCCTTGCTAGTATGGCATGGAAACATGCGTATGTTGGATTGCTGTTTAAAATCTTACATGAGTGGTAAATTGATGCCCTCAAAGGTTGGACACAGATCCAACTCAATAAATAACTTTGCGACTATTGTTGAGCCTCCTGTATGCCCCCCTCCACCTGGAGGGCGGGGGCAAAGTTAAAACCAAGTCTCGTTGTTGAGCTGCAATGAAAGGGTCGTCCACGTTGACCTCTATTGATTCATTGTCTACTCCATTGGGTGATAATACCACTGCTCACATTGATGGACAGAGTCGTGATGAACTGCCAAAGAAACCCATTTGCCTCCAGAAGAGCCATCGGATCATGGTTACAGAACGCAACGCATGACTTGTTGTAGAGGAACCTGATATGCGTGTACTTTGCCGCATAACTCGACTACATGATTATCTGTTGGAAGCAGACTCTTCGCAACAAATCCTCGTTTCTGACACTGGAAACAATCACACTCTCCTGACCTCAAGATGGCATGTACAGAAGTGCAGCCATGGACACAAGGTCATGATGACTGGGGCATTTGCTTGCAGGAATGTTGGTAAAGTCTTTCCGGTCGTTTCGGCCGTGGCAAAAATAGTGTGCAAGGATGGTATCGCCTTTGCCACGCATGTGCATGAAGCATTACTTGACTCAAATCCGGCAAAGACTGAATCCCCATTATCGTCCCTACACCAGCCTCTATGTAGTACCAAGAATGGGATTGATGATCATGCTCGACGTGAGCTGGACGTCCATGGTCAACCTGGTATGCCACCAGCACATTTTGGGGATAGCAGAATACTGTTGTTCTTTGACGGCACATTATGTTTATAATGTTTATCGATTGCAGAGGAGTCGTGACTGACAAAGGTGGTATTGACCAATGGAGAGGTTCCCTAGTATGAACCTATGGCTTGATTGCACTTGCAATGATGCTCTGCTCAGGAGGATCCTAATTTGGATTTATGGAAACGTTGTCTCGATTTCACGCCGGTCGGACCACGTCGTCTCAAAATCGTTCTCGGCAACATCCTTACTCGTCCCGACGCTTGAGGCGGAAACTTGAGAGACGATGCGTGACCATTCCAAATAACGTTACCGGAATTCAAAGTTTGACGTGTCAATGATACTTGTTGTTTTGTCGACACCTTTTTTGTCCGTTGCGTCAGTGCAGGGATTCTTGTGTTTGCTTTAACTTGTATTGTTGCTTTCAATGCATTGGCCTTGACATTGTTTACCTGAAGTGCCGGGATGGGCTGCACAAGAACCTCCAACACTGCACCCGATGCTTGTGGTTGTTCTCCTGCGATGATTATACTTGACTGTGCTCCTGAGTTGAAAGGCAAATATTGGGTTGATTACAGGACGTCAATGTCAATTTGCTTGGAGTTTACGGAAGCCCTTAACAGAAGCAAAATGACAAGGGGGTGCTTTGAAAGCTGCCATTGTAAACCTGATGAAATTACTGGATGCCCATTGCAATTTTGATGCTTGCCTTCTACAACTGGTCCTACCATACCGTAGCCTTAATTGGTCTATGCCTCACAAAACAGCACGCTGGCGAGGCAATCCTCCGGACATCAGCCAGTGTGTTCTGGTTCCTGGGACTACTACCTGCCATGCCAATCATTTCCTCATACAAATATATTGAAGGGGCGATTTTTGGTGTCGCACAAAATATTGGCGATGCTTTTTGTTTCCAAATGTTAACTCAACCTCAAAGCGATTAAAAAACGAATGTGTAACCACAGGGTGTAGTAGCACATTCTGTCATTAGAAAATGCTTCCTCTGGGGCAATGAACCGGTGCACGTCAGCACTGATCACCACCAAGATTTTGGTATGATTTCTTTCTATTGTTAAGATGGTATCTCACCTCTACATGATCCGAGCCCGCACCATGATGACTCATCTGGAATGACCTTGGACAATGATGTTGATCTGCCGGAGGATGACTATACCCCAAGCAAATTGGACAGCTTTCAAAACTATCCTGTTGTCGCGACATGTGAAATTGGCACTGACCTTGGAACTGGCTGACCTTGATGACGGGGCCATATTCGAAGTAGTATAATAATAAATGAACTAATTATCGGGTTATCACCACGCGAAAACCTTCCGGGATTCGCCGTGTACCCCGCTCCGGCAGAATCGTATCTGCGAGAGCTCTAAACACGTACCGAGCAGGAGCTGTTGTACATTGACACCGCGCCACTGTAGGGTAATCATAGTGTCGGTTTCGGTCGAAAAAAATTGTCATGAGTATTTGGGTATTTGGTGCACTCTTCTTTTTAGCAGCAGAACGGACAGCTCTACGGAGCCACCTTACTTGAGTCGATTTTGGTGCCCGTCGAATTTGTTCCAGAGTGAAGCGAAACAGATAGTGATCCTCGAAACATACCTCGTCTCGATGAAGGAAAAAATGTCTGATCTCTGATTGATGGGAAGACCTGATACGCTCTGCCTCGTTATGCTCTGTGGAGTGGAGCAGTTTATTCCTGTTGATCCAGGCTGAGCGTGTATATGCATGGAGTGCCGAAATAGTCCTGAGCATTCGTTGACGTGCGAGACGAGAATCAATTTGTTTGGACGCATCGTCTTTGTCGAGGGATGCAAGATGAGTCCATGCTTTACTGAGGTATCCCCGAAGAGCATTGTCCCATCCAATTGCCGACTGTTTCTGTAGAACTTGGTGGACGGCCTCCCTCATGTGCTGTGGATACTGCTACAAGGTTGTGGGATAAAATTCTTGGTTCCCGGTGTGCTGCCAATGTCTGATTCCGTCCATCAGAAGGTGTCTCAGCAGATGGGGCGACTTCTCGTAAGAGTCTTTCGATATCTGGGATCTTCCTTCGAATAGCTGATCGTTGCTGTGACATCTCAGAAAGTGCTCTGTCGTCTCTTTGTCAGATAAACAGCATGGGCATGTTTCCAGATGTTGGTCATTTGTCGCAGATTGTTGACGTCGCCTCCATCCCAGAGGTAACTGATCGTGAACTAATTTCATATGCTGGGTGCGTTGTGAAGGTCGCAAACGGCGGAAGTGGGTACCAAAATGTCAAAATCCACGTCGTCCCATACCTTGTCCGACCATTTTCTCTTGTCCTGGATATACTGACGCAGATGGTACCCGTTGATGTGAAAACGGAGACAGTCGTCATATTGGCTTGTGAGCCTGCATCCATGTATCGAGATTGATATTTTTGAGATGGGTCATGATCGACACGTTGTGAGGACTTGAGTTTGCCTCTTAAACGATACCGAGTTGCAAGGAAATCCGCGGAGACGTTTAGACGAACGAGAAAGGAAGAGAATCGTACGAATTCAATCGGTCTTGGTGGCCTTTGATCCAAGCATAGACCACCTTACAGCGCAATTCCTGCAGAAGGGATGCGATGATGGAAAGGAGATCTGCTTCGTTTGGTTGTCTGGTTGCCCTCCATCCGCGGCGTGTTATCAACCGAACTTTTGAAAGCGCTGCCTTGCTATCGGTAATCCACTTGAAACGGCTTCTGTGTTTCAATCCCCAATAACGCGCAAGCCCTGTTATAAACAGAAGAGAAGAAGCGAAGCCCGCGAGTTCGCTTCGCGTCGATGAATTGGTATCAAACGGGCCGTCCACCGGGCCTCCGCATTGAAAGAGAGGAAACTTCCTAGTTGAGATGACCCATCCAAAGGTCCCTTCGTTGCCGGAAAGCCCTCCGTCGGACGCGATATATAAACGCTCTCTAGATCGAAATGCCCGCCAAACCTGGAGATCCGTTGCCACTTGGGTCACGTCCTCAACAAGTCGTCTTTGTGTTCGGGAAAGTGTTGCGAGGTAATCACGTATGGTCGGGAAGGACGTCGGAGCCATCTCGACTTTCTTGGAGGTCGGACGCTCTCCCGTTGGGGTTGATGGAGTAGAAGAAGTAGGCGGTGTCTTCCAGAACGGGATATAGCGAAGGAAGGACGATGTTATGTATCTCTTCCATAAGCGGCGTTGATGGGCTGACGGAGCTTCCTGCCTGGGCCATATATGATGAGTTTTCCAATGAGGAGGTCGACGTCCATTAAGAAAATCTGTATGGATTGCCGACAGTCTCCCTGGATCGGTGAGATCTGCAAGTGATGTGACTTGAAGGTACATCCTAACCAGATTCAAATCTCGTTGATGTGCAGTGGAATATCGGGCGAGATGGGATTGCTGCATGATGAAGGCATCGGAGTCGGTTTTGAGAGACAGTTGCGGTTGATCGGTGATTGTGATAGTTGCATTGTGTGTCGCCAAAAACTTTCGAAGAGACAGTATCCAACAAGGAGTTAGGTATGGAATCTCATATGATGGATTTTCGAGCAATGGTTGTCCGACTCCTGCTTCCAACTGGGAATGGTGCAGATTGATACGAATCATAGTGCCTGTTGCCGAGCCCGAGTAGATCGCGTTCCGAAGATATTTGATTTGTTCGATGCCTGCTTCCGTACGTACGTCGTATAGTTCCATGCCACCATATTCTATTGGCCCATGTCGGATAGAGGTCGGGAGTTTGGAGCTAACCTGCAGCTTTTGAAGCATGGATGGGATGATCTTTGTCTGGATTTGATGAAGGCTTTCTTCGCTATCCGCCGCGATGGCTGCAAGACTGTATCGAAGCATGGGAACATAAATGGACCGGTGGAACGTCATGACGTCTGACGGAGTTATCCGAGGAGAGCGAAGGCGGACAGCGAATGTATCCGCTTTGCTCTTGAGAAACTTGATGTGGTCCGAAAATGTTCCCAACGGGTTTAGATGCACTCCTAGTATACGTGCCGACTTGTCTAGTGGAACCTGCTTAATGGTAGTCGTGAGTCCCGATTCTGCCGAGTTGAGTTCTATGGGCGGATCAGTATGCGCGATAGGTCGAAGACGCGGTCTGCCGGAAACCCACTCCCAGTACATAATATACCAGGTACATTTGGAAAGGTTCAGTTTGCCGCCCGACAGATGAAGAAGATGTGACCAGGTCTGAGCGACTTCTTGCAAACGACGGATTAAGTTGTCGTATTCCATTTGGCCCTCTGCATCGGTGAAGCCCAAGTACGTATCATCCACGAACGCGTCTGCAAGCCTTGATGAGGTCACAGATTTGTCTGGCGATTGGAAGGTCATACGTTCTGGAATGACCTTATCCAGTGTATGCAATAACAGAACCACCAAAGATAACCATACAGCGGGTGATGCACCACTGCCCTGACCTGTGCCGAATAGAGGCTCAAAACTTGTTCCATGGTAGTTGTCATATGAGACGCCGTAGAATGTTTTCACCGTGTATCTCATAAACTCGAGGGACTTAGCATGGCTCAAGATTGCGTTCTCAGGCATGCCGCACCGACGGGCTGCCAACATACCTAGTGCAACAATAATGCGATCATAGCAAGCTGATGCGTCATTGTCGAAACGAACCAGATTCGTTTTCAGAACTCTACAAAGGTCGGTTGTTAGCTGCGTCATCATAATAGGGTCCATTGTGGTTCGACGTGGCGTTGATCCGAATTGGCTATTATGGAGTAGATCTAATTCATCGGCTCTCCGAACCAGGCGCGATCCCCAAAGAAGCTTAAGAATGAAATTGAAATCCGCTTCAAATAAGTGAATAATGCGAAGTCGATCAATCTGGGGTCTCCCTTGATCTTTTTCGATCAAAACATTTGTAGCATTCTGCCATCGGGGAAGAGAGATACCATGAGTTAAGACAATAGACAAAAATTGCCTTAGACAACGCAGAAAATCGGGATCCTGAATGATTGCGCGGTAGTGTCCGAGATGGCGACCAGAGGGAGACGTTGAAGTTGTTTCTTTCCACTTAGAGAAACCAACTACAATATCGGACTCCGTTATTTCGACGGAGATAGGGTCGTTGTTGAGTACTGCCGCGGGAACTGTGAAGGATAATAAGAACTCCTTAAGAATCTCGTCGTCTCCATGCCAATGATCTGGAACGATTCCCGCAAGTAAATTTTTTGCGTCATCCGAAATACTCGTAAAGGTCAGAGAGTCGTAAATGACGCCGCTTCCACAAGGTGAACATGCCGCAGCTCTAAACGCCTCTCTGTTGAAGGTTAGGAGATGACGCTCAATGTCGCTTTATCGAGAACAGTGTCCCAAACAATGTCCGATTGATCGTTCGCATTTGAGATAGAATGAATGCTGTTCCCGGGTGAAGTGACATCTATGCTGTTTTTATTCCTTGGAACAAGTATCTTCGAAAGTCGAGAGAAAGATCCTGGGTTGAGTTCCTGTCTGAGATGGTAGTACAGGCCTCGGCACGACTCGGTTTGGATCGTACGTCGAACAATTTTGGCTTTCCGTTGTGATTCTTCTGAAATTCCGAAACCGTCATCTTGCGTGTAGGTATCAAGCAACTCTTCGTAGGACTGTAGTCGAAGATCCAGAGAGGAAACCTGACATTTGCGGAAGTTACGCGTTGCGCAGTTGAGATGTTTCCGGATTGTAGGTGTATCTAAACTTTGGTTGAGTAAGGGGAAAGAGAACAAGGATCCTGACGTTGAATGCGTTCTTGCCAATTCCGAAAGGTATTTGCATAGTTTTTGGATGCTGTTGATTCTCGAAGTCTAAGAATCCAATAGCGCCTTATAATTGCCGCGTTCCGGAGAGCTGGAGACCAGTCAAACTTCTTCTGGGGTTTCGTAAGTTTTCTCTCTGAAGCAGCCATCGCTCTACCTTGGTCCGAGTCCCACTGGATAAGTTTCCTGCGCAGCTCATCTTTACTCATAGTCAAATGAGATGAATAGAGATGATCCATGCGGGAAAACATGTTGTGCGATTCATAATACACACGCATGTGATTGAGATATGATGACACTAGCTCCGGGTTGTTTGTGTAAGTGGCCGGTGAGTTGACGGAGCTAGTGGTTGTTGTATCAGGTTCTTCTGAAGTTCCCCAATCTCGAGATCAACAAATAAGCCTCTGTGGTCAGATTGCGGACCCTCGTTGTATGCCAAAGCGCCTGCTCTCACACATTTTTGTGCTAGAGATTCGCTGCCATAGATAAAGTCAATGCGGCGGGATGGGGAGCCGATGTACGTCGAGTTGGGTGGGTTATCTTGGTGAAGATCAACGAGGTTGCAAGAGACCAGAAAATTCTCGAAAAATGATTCATTATGCGGTTGTGAATTCGCGTCCATCATTAAAAGGATAGCATTCCCATCGTCCTGGAGTTGTCTTATTACTTCTGCCAGGTGTTGGAAAAATAGCTTTCTGGGATTAGGAGACTTATAGCCTTGATCCTTGAAATAATGGTATTCCCTACTGAACGAACTGCCGAGTGGAGATGTCCTCACATTTCCAGAGCACACTCTGTAGGCGGTGATCACCGTTAACTTGAAATCGCTCGAGCCGCGGATAGTGAAACCACACCACCTGCCGAGTCCCGTTGGATCTTGAATGCTGTCTCCAAAGATACTTGATGTGATTGTACCCGTTACCGCAGTAAGAGAACCTCCTGGTTGATATGTCGATTCAACAGAGCAGGGATCGATAGCCTGTGACGGGTACCCGAAAACAACTCTGCTTTGTTGATGGTGTTTCCAAAGTTTTTTCTTGAAGTCGCTCTGGAGATGGTTGTGCTGCCAGCATGTATTTGTCTCCACTAAGCCTGCCACATCAATGTGAAAAGACTTTATGGACTGAAGATAATAGTGGTAATCTTCGAGGCCTGGAGAGAAGGTCAGTCCGTGTACATTTTGAAAAAAGAACCGAATAGACGATTGGGATTTTTGTGTTATTGAATCGCCGAAGGATGTGGTTAAATGTGGGTCTGTTGGTGATGCCCATGCATGTCGGTTTGGTTGACTTCGGGGAGCCGAGAGTAAACTCGATGTAGGAAGAGGAGGAGTACTTATTTGCGGACGTTTGGAAAACCTGTGCGCTGGTTCAAACGTCTTGGTCCGAGGACAGAAAGAACTCATTTGTTTAGCCCACCGTCTGGAGCTTTGGATTCGTATTGAGCTTCCAGTACGGTAGAGATTTCGTCGAGTTCTGATGATGGAAAGGCGACGCCTTGCTGTTGCGACTCAAATTGAGTCAATTCGCTATGCTGCGGGTGTGTCTGTGAACGGATTTAAGTATGGGAATCGGTGCTGCTGGGTGGAGAAGAACGTACTTTTTTTCTTCTCTGGTGACGGGAACGATGTTGTGGAGCGGTATGACATTGATTCGTCGGAAGAGTCAGAGCTGGACTTATTGGAATCAAAATCTCCAGTGTCAACAAGTTGTAGAATTGAGTCGGTGCCATACTGAGATTGCTGGTAAACTGCGTTTTGGGAGTTATCCGTTGTGGCGGCGCCTGAACTGGAATTATCCTTTGGCTTAGCCAGTGATGTGACGACAGATATGAGTGAATTGATTTTATCCTCAATGGATAGCACATTGTCGCCCATAGTGACTTGACGCTCCATAAATTGAACAACTTGACTTTCCAAACCCCTGAAACGAAGTTTGTGTTCTTCATGCGATGCATTAGAATCTTGTAAAGATTTGTCAATACTAGTGTCGAGGCGGTGAAATTGTCGTTCCATTTGACTAAGTCTGTCGTCAGTGATCTTGCTCAGTTTGTCGTGATCTTTCCTCTGACGTTTCCATATCGCATCCAGTTCATGAAAACGAGCCTGTGTGGACGATATAGAGGTTGCCTTGCCTGAGTTTGATGACGCCGTTGTTACCGTTTGATCATCTTGATTTCTGTGCTGTCGTAATGGTAGACTTGCTATGGATTGCTGACCTTGGTAAGAGTCGACAGTGGATTCCGAAATAGAAGTGTTGGATGAGAACCGAGATGAAACTGATGAACCACGGCGATCAGCGTCCTTAGAAGCTGGTTTTGTTGCAATAGTTGCGTCATTTCGCCCACTCTCCGTCGGGGAAACAAGGCTGTCGAAAATTGCGAGACTGTCATTTATTTTTTGTCTTGTACTAATTTCAATAACAGCCGGTGGTCGCCCAATTGATGATCGAAACCTCTCTTCTCTTTGCCTAAAGGGAAATACGCGACTCTTGTAATTTGAGAATTCAGAGAGGACCCTTTTGTAATGTCGAGGTGGAACCAACATGTACGCTTTCTGGTCATATCCTCCATTCACAACATCGCATTTGATAGAAGTAGTGCTATCCTCTTCGGTCAACGAGAGACACCATTCACGAGTGCTTCGTTCTTTTGTCGTTCCGTTTGGAAACTGTTCCGATCTGGCTGAGTGTATCGATGTTGGTTATGAACGGTGCCAAGGGAATCATCCTTAGAGATTTGACGTACGCATTGTGTTTTGCGAAAACTGTCTGGATTTGCTCTGTAGACATACTTTCGAAAGCGAACCTTGGAAGGTATACTCCAACTTTGCTTCCATCGAGGAAGTTTAAGAGTGCTTGGCTTAAACTATGGACGTATCGTTCCCCGCATAAGATCGCAAGATGGTCAATTTTCTGTTCGAGAGGAGTCTGACGATGTAGGAAAATGTCGAAATACGGAGTCGCATCTGGAAGTTGACCTCGTCAATACTGAAGATATCTAACTCGATGAGTTAAATTCGGAGCCTTGAGAAGAATGTAACCAGCAACCACATGTTTTCCTCCAACACTTTTCGAGTTGGAAATCGCCACAGTAGCCTTGTGTAGATTGAGATTGTTCGTTGAGTTTGGATTGTTTCTCCAAGGGGTTGGGTTCTTAGAGTTGAATCCAAAACGAGTGGCAATTACAACAAGTGACTGAGTTGGTGATACCGTGACTGATGGGAGATATGTGCGGACTTCTGAAGGTGACATTTGAGAGACAACTCTTGGATTCTCAAGACCTTCAGAGTGCCAGTTGTATAGCATTCCGTCGCTGTCAAGAAAAACTTTGACAAGGAAATCATAAATCGACTGGTTCAGTGCATCGGACTGTTTTTCAACATTGCGGGTGTCAATAGTCATTTGAATACGGAAAGTCACGCGATGAGTTCCGTCATTTAGTGGGATGTTTAAATTGGGAATCAAGGCAGATTGTTTGGCGTCATGAGATGATGCCATCGAATTTGAGGAAAGCGACTTCTCGCTGCGAGTGTTATTTTCTTTGGCTTGCAATTGTTGTCCGTTAGTTTCACCGGATTCATCGGTCTCCGGAGCAGGAGACGTCTGAGATGGCAGGTTAGAGAAACGAGTAGCGGGAGACTTTTTTGCTGATGGTAGGTTGGCGGTGTTTGGGGAGGGGTCTTTCTTCCTTTTGTATGGATTCATCATCTTGTTGTGAGGCCCAATTTTTTTCCAAGGATTTATCTTCCCGTGGATAGACTTCCAGGATGTTGATGTTGTATCCAAAGATAGAATGTCTGGCGCATGAATCGAAAGGAATGGCTGGGAAATAGACATGGCCCAAGCTTGTAGTTTCTCCGATATGTCGATTTTCCTGTCGACATGGTACATAAAATTATACCAAATCAAATGATGGAGCGGGGACGGGTCGGTATTGAAGGAGTTCCAAATCTTGTTGAACCATGGACCTTCAATGGTGTGGCAAGCAAGGATTGCGTACCTGTGCCAGTGAGTGGTTGTGATGGATTGACGATAGATCGTTTCGTCAGAGAGGCGGCGATAGCGTTCTCCTTCAGTTTCGGGAGGAATCATGTCAAACGAAGATGGTTCGAACCACGAAGTAGTCTCGAAACCGAAAAGAGGATCGTTGTCAGGAGGGAGTATGTACTCAGAGAGCAAAGGGGACGGGACCGTTCCTTCAGTCATGGTGATCGGCACGAGAAGGCGCAGTACTGTTTCAACGAACGAGCGGGTGACGGACAGAAAGGCGATGCAAAAAATCGAAATTGAAAAGTGTGTATATTCGAAGTAGTACATGTTCCACCTAACAAGCGAGAAAGCTCTGTCCCTGGTTCTGATTCCCAGGTTACTCCCTTGATGCTTGGAGCGGCGTTGCCACCTCAGCCACCACCATCCGGCGTGAAGCGAGAGAAGAAAGACTTCCTTCCTACATCGTCGAATCATCACCCCGTGGATCCATCACACATTGACCCTGCCTCCGTTCAAAGAACTACCCACCACTTGGGGGCAATGACAGAAACCCTGAAGTTGGGGGCACCTTTCACGCCTGCTGCGGCAGCCCTCGCGGATCCTAGTATAAATGATGTTTTGCAGGACGTCCCCATCCAGCAGGGACCGGGTTTCGACACAACGCCGATTACCGTAACTCAGGATGGAAGACTTGGTGGGTTCGCAAGTTTTCAAACAACTCAATCATCAGTTGTAACAAGTCGCTGAGGACTCCTCTGAAGATGAAATTGTTGACAGAACTGATGGTAACTGAAGGAAAAAGTCCGTTTTGATGTTTGATGTGCAATGAAAGACAGATGAGACATCATTTTTACCGTTTGCACTTGTGTTACGGGATTAGTATCCAAGCGAGGCAGCACTCCACGGTGTGGTGCTAGCACAGGATGAACTCAAGCATTCTTGTCCGGCGTTTGATTCAAATTCTGTCGTCAGTTACTGCCAATGATACGAATGCAGCCGAGACGAACCTCGATATTTATCCTACTTAGCCAGGCGGCAGCATCTGACATATACGCTGTGTTGTTCGTGCAACACCGGTGCTGGATGTAAGAAGAGGCCTACTGGTTGCATCAGCCGCTGTATTGGAGTCAAATATGATGCCACTATCCAGCACAGTGCAAAGTATGCGCCGCTGGCACTGGATTCTGAGCCAGGTAATGTTTTTGCGGGCTGATGCGATTCGTAAAGAGTTCAACTCCTTGTTGGCTCATGACTGTTTTGCATTCCATGCTCCGGATTACAAACCAAGCAAGTTCGGAAAACTAGTGGGCAAAGCTGTCACACGATGTTTGGAGAAAGCAAGATGGGCGGTAAAAAGCTTGTTTTGACCTTGTTGCCTGTGCTGGCCATTTGGTGCATCCATCTACGGAGAAGATTGTCTCCCAAGCTGGATCAGCATTCAGTGACCGCAAGAAAGAAGTTATGATTTTCACGGAAGCCCTGTAGCTATTGCTTACGACGTAGTACGCACATCTAGCTATCCCAGAGGAGGTGTTGTTTTGCATTTTACAAGGAATAAAGCTAAACCATTTCCCCCAGTTATTTTAGTCAATGCCAAACCATGTGGTCATCTAACCCCCTGCAACTCCATTGAGACTGCAGGCTTGTCTCCTCCTTGATGGGGTGTCAAACACTAAAGACGTCAGGATGTTGGTGGCTTTGGGCCTCCTCTGCTTTCAAGTTCCCTGAGGTCTTCATCAACCTGGAATGACGTATTTTTGGTGAGCTTTACTGAGTGAATCAATGGGCAACCTCAAATACCAAAGGAGAAGTCAACCAGCATGCCTAGAAGAAAAACGTACTGTAGAATGTCATTCAATTTCATATTGGATTTGGTTAGCAGGGCAGGGTCAGGGCATCAGGTGAAGTTAACAGGCTAGCAAGCTAGTATCAACAAGGAGTGCGTCTACTACTTTGTGCTCAGAGCTTGAAGTAGACTTCTTGGTATGACAAATATTAAGTTTTGATTGAGTAAAAATATGTATGCATATTGTACTATTCAAAGTCTGGAGCAGGGATGCACACAATAAAATTGTTATTCTCCTGCTGTTGATTTTACAATAAGAATACAATAAATCGGTATTGCTGGCCTGACCAACAAGCCAATACAATATGTTGGTATTGTTGAACACCCCAGCCAATTCAATATATCAGCAGCAATGGCTCTGCCTCTCAACAGCAACCTAGCTAAGTAGAAGCGTAGTACTGAGAGAATGATGTGCATTCATTTACAAACTCCGCCCTCCAGCAGCAATTCCAGAAGAAAGATCTTCAGCCGAAGAAGACAAAGCATCTTCACTGTTCTTAGTACAGTGAAGAAGTTGAGGCAAAACTTCAAAGGTAAATTTCATGATGTCATTGAAGGAACAGCATTTGCCACCCCCCTTTTGCGAACTGAATGTATGTTAAGAAGACTCAAGAGTGCTCCCATAAAGGCATCAAGGCAATGAAAGACAAAGCGTGAATTACGATAATGGTTTGCACATCTGCATCAGGAACAAATCTTCCCTTGTTTGTCGTTCGTTAACCTAAGTACCCGATCTGCTTTCAGAACAAACGGAAACAACCATTTGAGTACTCTTCTTCTCAATTGAATTCGTGGTTTAACCAAAATTGATGAAGATATGGATTTTGAAAACCTGTTGGTCTCATCATGGGACTATTTTTGGAAAGTGCCTTGCATCCTTATCCTCGACAACGTTTCAGGTCACATAATCCTTTTCGAGGGTGGTTGGCTACCCCAGATAGTAACAAGCTGCATAGATCTTTTTGCCAACGAATGTAACAATGTAACTACTACTAGCAAATCATCAACCTGCCTGGCTGCAGAGATGTTGGGTACATGGCTGCACTTCTTTGGAGTTACCTTGACATCTTTGAAAATGTTGGTGGCTTTGAAGATTCCAAGAGGAGAGATATGATGCTGCCTCAAGGTTGTAGGTGACTTGATATTGGCGGAAAAGCAATTATTCTTGATGCATGCAATGCACATTTTCGATTTGATTTGGCGCAAGATAGTACATAGTATGCTCGAGAAGTTGGAATTCAGCAGCCAGTGCTAAGGGAATCTTGCCGCTGTCGTGGGATTGTGATATAAATAACAATGTTGGGCGAGCCTCATTGACAAAAGGTGAAACCCAAGTACCTTCTGAATTGTGCAGTGAGCTTTGCGAGCTCCTGGGCGCCATGCTGGTTCTGAGAAACCGCCGGATGCTTTCATGTGGCGTTAATTGCAATGATGAAGCGCTTGGACCGCAAAACTAATTCCTGCATGAAGACCTTACCATGCTTATGCCTCAATGATACAACAATTACTGATGAACAGGCCAGCATGGCAGTAAATTGATGGAATATCAGAGCAACCGAGATTTCATTTAGGTAACAATTGCTGATGCTATTGATAAGAAGATTGTTGATCAAGGCAGGGGAATGGTGGCAATGGCAACAAATGTGGATGTGGAGGAAGAGATTAGGATGTTCATGATGATCCACCTCGCCCTTAGCTTTCCTCATTGAATCAAAGCCTGATCATCATGGACAACAAGATGGTGATGCTGGCTATCGCAATCAATGTTTGCTGGGTTCACTCTGCATACAATGGAGCGGGATATCTGCAGGAACCGAATGCTTGGAAAGCAAACCCAGCAGCCAACCTTGCTACATGCTACATGTTTTTGTATGAACAAGCAAATCATTCGCTGCTGGCGCAGATGCTTCCAATGAAGGAGCAGCACAACGGGTAATGAACAACAGTAACAGCCAAGATCTGAATCATGATGATAGGCAGCAGTCATGTAAGGATGTTGAGGATCACAATGAGGGCCCCTCCTCCTATTCTTCAAAATCAAGTGTTCGTGCCATGGTAGCTAAGTGATGTAACGGATGGTAAAAGTAATGACATCTAATAGTGCAATACCATCAAACCTATGGGTCTCAAGCATCATAGGATCATAGGCATGCTACAGTGCAACCGTATTGAGATGGTCTGTCCATTATTTGATGGGTAAATCCAGAATTAAGCCCATAATACTGATAGTGCCCATAGTATTATGCCCATATAATCAAGAGTAGACTGGTGTATAATGTTATTGTTGATGTTACTTGCCAATACTATCGCAGTATCATATTGCAATTGTCTGGTGGACAAAGCCAGTGTATCTTGTCACTATGAATATACAACTGACCAAATACAATATATTGTGCACCAAAATGTTGAAGCACTTCTATTCATTGCATGTGATCGTAGGTTCATTACCACCTTCTTCGCAATAGTAGTATTGTATTGTTACAATAAATTGCAGTATAGGTGCGGTGCATCGAACCATTATAATACGATGTTGTTGCCCAAAGAACCAATACAACTATGTATTGTCATTGTCTGGATACAATAGTAAGCAAGATATATTGATATGCTTGTTTGATCAACCGATACAATGTATATTGTTAATTGTTATTGTCCGATTGTGAATTAAAACAATGTATTGGTACAGTACTATATTCTTGTGGATCCCTGATCCCTGGTCTGGGGGTACGAAGTATAACACTATGGCTTGTTTCATCCTGAGCCTACATATCGTTGGAATTTGTAGACCCAGTATTAAAAAATTTGATGAAGCTCAAATTCTTGAGAACAATTATCTTGACACCAACCCAACAACGGATCACAAATCATTATCTTTCTCTTGGGTCAGTGCTTTGGTTTGATCATTGTCAATTTGCAGATATGTGTCCTCTGACAACTATTGATACTACAGTGGCCAAGTGATCTCTAGTACTAGTAGTAGCTATGATACCACCAGAGGAGTGTAGAGATACGAGGACAGCCAGTGTGCGATGAGAGAGTTCTCAAGGTGTTTTTGCGATACGACAAACTGACCGAGTGACTCCTTCTCGGTTGTGCCAGCAGAGCAATAAAGAGACTACTACAATGATAGTCAATGACCGAACAATATACTTCAGTAGTGGAGAAGTGAAGAAACAACAGCGACCAAGGAATGAAGAGACTTCACAACAGCGACCAAGGAATGAAGAGACTTCGATGACAGCCAGGGACTGACCAAGTGATTTCTTCTTGGTTGTACCAGAGGAATACTAAAGATACTACTACTAGTACGATGACAGTCAATGACTGAGTAATCTCCCTACAACGATGTACTAGCTAGAAGTGAAGAAGCTCCGACAGTCATCTACTTCTCATTAAATGTAATTGCAACACTTATTGCCTGCACAACGATATTAACAAAGCCGGTATCAAAGTTGACAGCAGCTTGGTGGGTCTTAAATGCCTTTACAAGGCAATCAATAAGTGTTAAGTTGAGTGAAGGAGTGTCAATTTCACTCCTTTTGCATTCATGAAGCGCAAAGTAGTAGTCTCAGATGTATGCTTGTGCCCTTCGAGAGTGCTTGCGCACGAATTCGGTTGTGAGGACATCTCTGCTTGTACATTATTGAATAAACCCCTTGAAAGACTCCTTTCCATTTTTAGAATCTGAGGGTTCTGGTTGATGCACACACTTTGAAACTCCCCAACAATATTTGATGCCTTTGCCTGCCAACTCAGCATGAAATTTGGTGTGATAAGTACCAACGCACCAATGTTATTGCCAACATGTTGAAGTGCCATCACCAGTTCCTCTGCAAAACCAAGGCAGCATGCCATGTGGCATTTCAAGCTCCAATTCTCTGGACCCTCCAAAACTTTGCCATCATCATCCTTTGCAAGATCCATTGTGTATTTCTTGATCTGCTGACCCTCATCGATCCATCCCCGCTCCCAGAGGACATGAAAAAGATGGCTGGCCTTGTCAACCTTCTTCTCTTGTGCTCTTATAACTTTGTTGTCAACATTGTTTGCCTTTACAAGCTCTAGCAATTCTGTTAACCGGTATTGGAGGCATCAGTCGTTCAAGAGATTCAAGGGAGCTAGCTCACTTTTTAGTTCAGCAATTGTTTTGTTTCGTGTTCGTGGATTTCCTGGCAGAGGTGGGAGTAAGCGATCATGGCAATTTAGTTCTCTTTTTTCAATTGTCATCCAGAAGGGTCCAACATCAGTGGATTTGAAGATGAATGATTGAGTGTCACCGACAGATAAGGTGTGTTGATGCCTTCCAAGATATCCATTGTGATCTTTTACCTTTCTTGACTCACACATCCTTGGCTGGCTGCACTCTTCCATAGCCCTTATTCATAGCATAAGCATCCAGTCCATTTGTCAATTTTTAGCTTGTCCCGTGAGTGATTGAACAGAAACACAAGTCAAATTGCGAGTATAGCACTTTGATGCAGTCGACTAAGTCCTCAAATTGGACACTCATATGATTTTTAAGTCCATTACCCCTCATTGTTTGCTCCCAATTCAAAACTCACAACAAGTGGTGACTCTTTCAGATCCTTCTTTCCTGCTTGACCATGAACTGCAATGGATGCATCAGCGTCAATGTAGTTTTGACCTTGACGGTGAATGTTGATTTCTTCTAACTGTAAGCAGCTGATGTGAACTCCAAAGCCAGATTCTCGAGATTGGATGGCGGATATCATGAGGCTCAAGCCATCAGTCTTTGGAAGGAGAGGGCATTGACCTTGCGGTCCACTTTTCCATCAGGGTGTCCGAGGCTCAAGCTTGTTGGAAGGTACTTGGAACAAAAGTCATTTTGATGGAAAAGAACATTTGGTCTCTCGTGCCCATCAACACAAAATGATATTTCCGGTTGTCATAATGAAAGCCTAAACGACGGAGCCATCGCCATGTTGTCGTCAAAGAGATAGGCAAATCTAGATAGAACCCCTGGAGAAGACAGTCTTTTATTGTTTGAGATTGCATTTTGCTGTTCCTCATCTCTTCAATGCCCTCATCAGCTTCAATCGTAGTATAGCCTTCGGTGGTCTGTGGTCTCACATGACTTGTAGTGATTTGTACGAGCAGCAGCAGTTGTCGTTGACGCAGCACTCCGAATCATCTTTACGATCAGCTTGTTCTGTGCCTGCTCAACAGTTAGATCTGATAAATTTCCAACAATACAGTAATCAATCCAAGCCAGCGTTACCTCTTCCTGAAGATACTCCAGCAGGTCTGGCAGAGGCTTTTTACGTTTGTGGGTTCTTGGGTCAGGCAATGGAAAGTGCTCGCGATTTGCCCTTAACAGGATGTTCTAGCCTGCGACAGTACGTTTGCTGCAATCGCCTGGGTGCAGCAGTCTTCAACCCACCCGACCAAATTCATCTCTTCCACTGCAAAGATACAAGCCAACCAAGCACAGAATACTTGAACATTGCTGTCTAATTATGAATACACCATAAGGAGAATTTATCGATTACATCCCTCCACCCTTCCCTTCTTGTTTATTGACTTGCTGGAGCCGTTCAATATGCTGATGAAGAACTTCAAGTTCACATCATTCATTGCTCAAGCTCCCAAGGAAAAGCTTTTTTCGCTTCAGGACTATGATCCCAGTAACTCTCCACTGGCAAGATTCTGGCTGAAGCTGATCCAGAAGGATGAGGCAACGCCATCGGTTCCTTGTTCGCAGCTGCTTTTTCTTCTGCTGCTGCTACAGCTTCAGCTTCCCTTTTGCTCTTGATTGCAATTGAATGTCCGTCGTCAGATCCACGATGTCTGAGGATCCCCGAGCCACACTGAACCGATTGCTACTAATTCTAGCATCTGGCAACAAAGACAAGGAACTTTTCTTTCCATCCGGTGGGTGTTCAACCAATCCGCCTGGGGTTGTGACATAGTACCCCCAAACTTTCTGCTCTGATTGCTGTACGGATCAATGCCTCTTGCTTTCCGTCCAAGGAATCTTGTGGTATTCAATTCTGAAAAATCATGAAGTATTGCCCCACCACACGACAAAATGGATCGGTTCATCACACCTCTATCAAATCCAAGGGACTCAAGGGAAGGATATTGAGCCTTGATTGCTCAAAAATACGTTTCATCTGTCAGCCAATTGTCTTGGTAATGTTTTTGTTTCGTGACTTTCACTCAAGGGAAGGAAATTGAGCCTTGATTGCTCAAAATACGTTTCATCTGTCAGCCATTTGTCTTTGTAATGTTTTTGTTTCGTGACTTTCTTGACTCAAGGGAAGGAAATTGAGCCTTGACTGCTCAAAAATATGTTTCATCTGTCAGCCATTTGAATTGGTAATGGTTTTGTTTCGTGACTCGTGACTTCGATCCAAGACTGGCAGTACACCTGTAGTAGCGTCTTCATTGTAGCCGATCAGGAAGACTTTTTAAGTCAAGGGCCTCACCAACTTGGTAAACGAGCATATGTCACCAAAATGTTTTCCTGATGTGGATTGGAAGGTGATTCAATCACCGTTTCATTATCATGGTCCCCTGTTCTTTTTTGTGTGTGGAAATGATCGCGTTGTTTGGATTCGCGAGGATGCCGGATCTGGCTCGCGAACCTGACGTCTCAGGATTTAATACTGAGCCTGCAGGAGTTATACGTTTCATGTAATTTACTCAGAATCAAGCCATGTATGCATGCAATATGCAATACTACAGTACACAATACACACTGTATATTATTGTACTGTGTTATTAGGTACTGGTACTGTACTCCCTAAGAATCATTGTACCATGTATAATGTATAACTCCAGTATGGAGCGTGGCAGCGTAGGTCCCTCTACTGTACCGGTAGTAGACGTCCTACAGTACTGGTACCTTGTGCGTATGCTGAATGCAGAATGCTGCCAACAACATGCATACTACAAACTACAAACGATGTACCGTACGCGTGAAATAATGGGACTTTCGTGCCGTGTGATGCAATTGGGAGAATCACGTTCCAGGCCATGACGACGATCTGCCTATCGCCTCGTCGACTTCCAACTTGTGCTGCGCTCGCTATTCTTTCCGTATCCTCATCCCTGGCTTGGTCCTCAGCCAACCCGCAATCTAGTGAGTCTGCTTCGTCGTGCGATGAAATAATCATCAATGGGACAAATGTTCGTGACGTTCAGAACGGTAGTTTTCTCATGATTGTCATCCTTGATTCGCAGGATCGTTTCAACGCGATTTATCCCGTGCTTCCATGTCATCACTCACAGTTGCTCAATTTCCCTGTCTAAGTGACAACTATGGATATTTGATCCACGATGAAGCGAGTGGATGCACGGCCGCGATTGATACCCCCTGTGCATCGACATACCGGAAGGAGTTGCTAAAGCGTGGTTGGAAATTGACTCATATATTGAATACTCACCAGTAAGTCTACAATCGAACAGTGCAAGGCTATGTGATTCTTCCAAATAAATTTGCCAATATCGCAGCGCTGGTTGTGTTTCTTATGAACCACTCACTCGAACTGGCGACGTTGCTCACTCAGTCATTATGATCATACTGGTGGCAACGTGGACCTCAAGGAATTAGGCAACGATATCAAAGTACTCGGCCCAGACAGAGAGAAGAATAAGATTCCTGGGCTAGATACACCCGTCAGTGGGGGTGAATGCTTCGAATTCGGTTCGTTCCAGGCTGAGGTATTGGATGTAGGTGGTCATACACTCGGTCACATTGCCTATCACTTTCCTGACCAACAGACAGTGTTTTGTGGCGATGCTCTTTTCGCCTTGGGTTGTGGAAGGATGTTTGAGGGGACGCCCGACCAATTCTGGACAAGCCTAAAGCGATTGAGAAATCTACCCGACGAGACCACTGTGTACTGGTAAGTATTGTCACATTGCGCTTCAACCTGACAGTTTCATGTGTTTGCCTCCTATTCTGGACGTCATCTTTCTTCTGAGGCTCACATTTGGTTGTCATTCAACGTTCCGCTTGACACAGTGCCCACGAATATACGGAAAGTAATGCAAGATTTGCCCTCACTGTTGAACCCGGGAATGCAGAACTAGCTGAGCGCGTGCAGCACGTGCACGATCAACGGGCTCGGGGGGAAGCCACTGTCCCAACCAAGATAGGTTTGGAAAAACGCACAAATCCTTTTTTACGCGTGGACTCGAGTGATGAGATCCGATCTCGAGTCGGTGTGTTGCCAGGAGATTCAGATGCCGAGGCCTTTGCGAAGGTACGACTAGCGAAGGATAGCTTTCGTGGATAACTTAGTTTGCTACTGCGTCACTTCGAACTTGGAATACTACCAGTAGATTCTGGAGTTGTACACTGCGTATTGTACACTTCCTGAGATTGCGCGCGCACTTGCACAAAGAAACACCGAATTCAGCGTCCCACGTCCCACTCAGTTACCGAGACGTTTTGAGTGCAGGGACATCCGGAATTCCGGTTTAACCCAAACATTTCAAGTTTTTGGGAATACGAGTGATTCTTGGTGGGAGCATGGCGGAACCCGTACAGAAGTACTGCACTGCCAGGCAGAGCTCCTACGAATTGTTTTGTCCCAAAATAAATCTTAGGCACAGACACCAGAAGAAAAAAACAATGTCGTTAACGGGATTTGTGGATATTTATAACGATCATGTAACGCCATAACATGATGGAAGGCGCCAATATTCCTTCTGCGCCGGCCGGCCGCAAGCTCAAGTTTGGATGTATGGACATCGCTCTGAACACGATTTCCATTGAACCGATTTCGATGAACCAGATTTCCGATGAACCGATTATGATGAACCAGATTTTTAATGAACTGATTTTGATGAACCAGATTTTTAATGAACACGGTTTAATGAACCTGATTTCTTAAGAATACAGTTATTGAACCGGGACTCCTTATGACCAAAGAAATGAATCGGGATTCTTAATTAACCGAAGAAAATAACCGTATTCTAAATGACCGAAAAAATGAATCGGGATTCTTAATGAACCGGAAAAATGAACCGGGATACTTAATGAACCGGAACAATGAACCGGGATTCTTTATGAACCTAAATAATGAACCGGGATTTTTATTGAACTTTTTGCCGTTGAGCGCCGGCCGACCGATGAATCAACAGTTACGCGCCTGCCTAGCTCTTCGCGCGCCAGCCTACATTGTAATGATTCCTAATTTAAATAACCGTTTTCCTTCGATTGATTTCAAATATTGTTCGTGTTTGAATACGTCTATAACGTTCTTTGTCAGCGTGTCTGTTCTATCTTCCATCCAAATGAATGCATTATTTTTCGAGCTCTTTTCTAGTTCTAATATTTCGGTCATTTGATTGCATTGGTCCATAATTATGTCCTCAACGTCTCGACCACCCGGTTTTCCGGATGTCCCAGGTCTCCGATCTCTGGGAGATGCGGGAAAGTACTCTTTGGAGGTAAACTACTAGACAGTAGACCGCAGTCTACTACGGTACACTATATTGTTAACGTACCTTAACCACCCTTACAAATACATTGTACGAATGCGATGTAACTTGTGTCTAACGGTAGACCTTCATTCGACTTGCGAACGTGAATCAACCTTCAATATCATACGCCGTGGTGGTACTTGTACTTGAACCTGTTACAAGTACTCCGTGTGGACGAAGCGGATATAGGATATATCCGTACACGAGTATTCTATGTTCTATGTGGTATGTGGTAAAAGTACCAGGTACCAGTACTCCTTACCTGTGCCGACAACGTACATATGTTGATCTGTGCTCTGTTAATTGGTGAATGCATAGTACGTTGGATGTATGAAATATGAACAACTGCATAGAGAGTATTGAATTGTGCAGTACCGTACTGTACCATTGCAGTGGAATACACGAGTGTTGGTAATCGGCACGCGGGATGCTGCAAGCTGTTTGATGGGATTGGAGCAGCCATTTTCATGCCACGGTTATTTTCATACAGTGCTCGAACTCCACCATAATACTAGTAGACACTACTACCGCTATGTAGCTCCAGCAGAGAATATAGAGAGGTCTCTACTAATTGAGTTTTGTGGATTACTGGTGCCGGTGTATTTGGTGGCATATTTTAATACTCGAGTACATGGGGAAGGCCTTTATGATGCTTCGTCTTTAGCCAGTGGTGTGCTAGTAGTAGTACACTACTACCAGGCACCATACCATACCATACAAAACCACTTGTCTTAATAGTAGAACGTGATCTATGTGTTCACCAGGGCTCCTTCCTCGAATCACGAGTGACGGACGAAACGGATCAGATATCGGGTCAGATATCTGTCAGATGTTGTACCAGGCGGCTCTCGTAGAAAACATCACCTCGTCCACCAGATCTGATCAGATGTCGGTCAGATGATCTGTTCAGATCTGCATATATTTACGACCTCGCATGATATTTTTTGTACCACGAGCGTCGTAGAAAAAAAACAGATATCTGTCCACGATCTGGCAGATATCTGATCTGTTTCGTCCGTCAAGCATAACATTGTTTTTGCCAAACTTTGAGAGCCCATAACTTTGCCAATAATGGCACCAAAGTAGATATTGAAACAGATTCGGAAAGCGCGAGATGTGAACTTTCCGAATCTGTCCTTCATTTTATAATGACCTTCTTCGTTCAATTGTTATATCCCGACAAATGTTGTCGATTTTGTTGTTTTCGGGAAAAAGTGCTTTCTGATGAGCCTCTAACTCTTCAACGAAGTGAGATACAAGATAAAGTAGTGCAGATTTGGAAAGCTGCTTCATAGGGCTTTTGATATCTGTTTCAATATCTATGTTGCTGCCATTATTGGCGAAGTTATGGGCTCACAAAGTTTGCCTGAAGGCAAATAACAATGGAATGCGCACCGTCTTGCCACCGGGACTGACAGATCTGAAAAACAGATCTGTGTCAGATGTTCTCGAGACATCCGTTTTCTTCTACGGCACTCGTGGTACAAACACTCCTCGGGACCTCGAACAGATGTCGCATCTGATCGGATACGTGCCACGTTGTACCTCATCAGATCTGTCGGCAAGACGGTTGCGGCTCGTGACTAGCATCATGTTTTCTACATGCAAAGTCCATTGCGACTACGACATACGAATAAACTGTATATACATAGATAGAGATACGAAGATTGTTCACGCGAGTACTTGTCATCCACCTACTACAAGTACCGGTTGGACCATTCCAACCAGACTTGACTGCACGATACGCGATGTCGATTGCATACACTGGGTAATAGTGCCCATATCACGCATACCTGCAAACTACTGTAGAATCAAAACATACTGGTGTACTGGAGTATCATACAATACAGATCCTCGGACTGAAGTCTGTGCCCTTTCATGATAGCAAGGGAAAAGCTCGCCTGGAGTAGTACAAGTACTCCAGTACGTCCTCGACAGTAAAATCATCCGTACTGGTACTGGTACTACGGACTCACAAAGAGATATGGTATTCAGTATACAGTATGAATATTGTGCCAGTAGCATGCGTTCGCGTATTGGAGATTGGAGTGCACATAGCGCAGTGCACACAAGGAAGACGAGAGTGAAATCAATACGCTCCGAGTATCGTACTTGTACTCTGCATGTGTATGCACACAACCCTATTATTGGTATGATAAAAGTACACGAATTGCAGTACGAGTACCTACGACGGCACAGATTACGATCATCGAGTCTGTTTTATTTCGCAGCGTCCGCAGCTAAAACCTAAACCTATTTTACATACAGTACGTAATCTTTTTTGGTAGCACGTGATCGTTGATACTCTTAGTATTTGTACTGTAGTTGATGATAGTAGTCCGAGTAATGGGAGTGCTACAGTTCTACTCTAGTAGAGAGTAGTAGTACAAGGACCAGGTACAACGAAGCAGAATCTTGCACTCTCCGGGAAAAATTTGGACTTTCCCGCATCTCCCTGGTATCTATCATATGCGCTTCGATTCTCTGCTCGTATGCATAGTTCAAAGTTCAAAGTTCAACGTTCGAAGTACAATACTACAGCATCAGCCACTACACCACTACCGGTAGTAGCAGACGACAACGCCAGTACCAGGAACTTCGTCATCGAGTTCAAGTATCATACGGTATGATCATAGTACGAGTACTCCAGTACGAAAGATGATAAAACCGGATAGGTTCGTTGTTCGTTTCGCATATTGAATGACGCCGGTATGGCCGGTGTCCGGTGTGACGCTGTCCTCCGCCAAGTTTGCGACCACTCATCATGGTGACGGAACAATCCACATGGGCTTTGGGTGCGCCAGGAACTCACAAGTAGGAATACAATATCAAATATACAGCCACTTGTAATTCACCAGGTTTTAGTACGAGAGTAAGCTACCGGTAACCAAACAGGCAATCATTCACACAAGCAAACTCCCGGTAGGAATCAGTAGAACGTGTATGAATTCCATTCTTTTTGGACTTGTTTGAAGTAACTCGACTTATTGTGACATCGAACGATATTCCACATGATTCAGCAATTAAATGAACGTTAAATCAACGTTACATTTCTTGTAAGTCCTGGTCCAAGTTGTAAGCATCAAGGGGGATGGCTCCAGTGCCGTCCGGGGAAATCTTTCGCTAGTGTAAAACAAGGTCAAGGAACATGTACTTGCACTGTCACTGAATCTTGACTTATAGACGTCGTAATCGCTTTCGTAGCCCAATGACGCACATACTCGATTAAGTTCGATCGGTCAGTATATCCTGTAGAAACCTACCCCTTGGCAGATAGCAAGATCCGTTTAGGATCTTCGTGCATGAGAGGAAAAGTCGTTCATTTCTACGGGTTTTCTTCCTTTATCCGCCGTATCCATACATGTGGCTCAGGCTGCCACTTCTTCCCACAACAACACGAGAGTTTGAAACTTCGCACGTCTTTGGACTTTCTATAGTTGGAACTTGGAACAATGATCAGCGATAGCGAATACACTTCCACTGCTCCCTCCTCCATCCTCGAGGCAGATGATTTCCCTACCTCTTCCTGTCGACACTCGAGAGAGGTGCAGGCGATTCACGAGCTGAATGTGATGCTTTTTCAAGAAAGGACCAATTACTCCAACGCTTTTGATTACCTTGCCTTCGAATCCTCGCCAGCAGACTGCATGCGTTACCATGAACGCGTCAGTGCAGCATGGCGTCGAAAGATCTGTGAGTGGACTTTCGAAGTGGTGGATCACTTCGAATTCGATCGCGAGGTCGTTTCCATCGCGCTCTCGTATCTCGATCGCGTTGTATCTATGAAGACCAAGCATTCTGGTGAGCCGATGCACCGACGCGACTTTCAACTCGTTGCTGTCACTTGTCTCTACCTAGCCATCAAGCTCCATGGGGAAGTGGACTCGTATGATGGACCAAGACGCAAACTCAAGATCCATGCATTTGTTGAGCTCTCCCGTGGTCTCTTCACAGTGGAGACCTTGGCTGCGAAGGAGCGCGAAATCCTCGAGTTGTTAGAATGGAAAGTCAACCCCCCGACTACCGTTCGTATCGTTGCTACGCTACTCCGTCTCCTCCCTGACTGTGATCTCTACGACGCTCCTGACTACGTTAACGCAGCTAGCGCTGTCTACGAGAGGGCGAGATATTTAACTGAACTCTCGGTGTGTGTCACTACGCTCTCGTTTAACTACACATCCTCCGAGATTGCCTACGCTTCGATCCTGTGCGCCATGGACGCACTACAGCATAAGGTCCATATTCCTCACGAAGTAAAAGTCGATTTCTTTAACAGGATTTCTGAAGCTACGAACCTCACTCCTCAGGCACTTGAACCAATTCGCCTTCTGTTGATCGAGCTTTGTCCAACAATGTTCGCACTTGAACTTTCACGATGCGAAAGCCAAGAAAACATTGAAAGTTCCGAGAGCGACGGGAAGAGCTCTCCTGTCAGCATTATGAACCCACTTCTATGTGCAGAGTCGCCTCGTAAGCGAGGACGCCACCATTCGACTTAAGGATCCAAACCTACCCCTTCATGCGCACAGTCTAAACGTGCAGCCCAACTCTCGTCGTTAAGAGAACGCACTTTCCTTGTTCACATCGCAGGAACTGATCCCCTTTCCTTGTAAATTATACAAAAGCACACAGGCTTACCACCAAAACGAAACTGGGTTGCATCTGAGTAGAAACACACTGTCCCTACGATATAGCAGATCTGTTAACCAAGTTTCTTTTTTCTATGCAGTATGTTTACAACCTTTGAGGACGATTTCTAAAAAGATGTTCAAGACACTGCAGCGCTGTGAAAAAGACATGACAGGGTATCTGGGATAGCTGATCGACACCAACGGCATTTTGTGACCAACACGTACGGCAACTCAAGCTAGGCAACTATATACACACACATTCGAGTTTTGTATATAGACTTTTAAGGACCCAAACTGTCAGTAACTTGATACATCGCTGCGTGCACCACGTTTGAATTTTATGACTCACATACAATTCAAGCAAGAGGATGCTATTCAAGTGTCGCAGCATCTGTCACAGTGACCAAGTATTCCTGAAAGCGAGATGGTACAGTAGCTCGCTCTTTCAATCGAAATGTAATAGAATCCTACGGCAGACGACTTCCAGACGATACGTAGAACGATGGTACCAGGTACCAGTAACGATCATGTTCAATGAGTTGATATTCGGATGTCTCGTAGTGGTATGTCATATGAGGTCTGACGAGGAATCCTACGGTTGGAAGTCATACGACAGAAGAGACGTGAAAGTCATCTGCCTGGTGTGTCGTACTATGGAACTTTGGGTGGCATATGATAACCTATTTAAGATTTTTGATAGAACGGATGAAGGAACCGGAGTACCGTACGTTCCTTCATCCTCTCTTTTCATGCATGCCATTTCACGAGCGCTGCCGGTAGGCGGCTTCAAGAACAAAATACTATACTCGAGTTCTACCGGTAGTGGCGAACGAGTGCAGCTGGCAAGTGGAGAAGGTACTGTACTGTGCACTGTGCATGTACATAATTCGTACCGCGGTTCGACCATATACTGTGCTGTCATAGGTGTGTACAGGTACGAATAACTTCTTTAACCTACGGTAGAAACTAAACTGAGTACCGGTAGATTTGTACAGTACTTCGAGCAGTGTTTTCTACCGGTAGTAGCCTTGTACTGTAGGATTCGGAATGCGTAGGTTTTGTATACCAGAGGTATGCGCAGTGCACGACTATCCCATACTTCCATCGAGGCGCGAGGCTTGCGTTTTCTTACTTTGAATTACTCCCGCCAAAATACCCCAACATGTGTGCGTCATGCCCATTGCCCATGAACAGGTTCCCATTACTGCTTGTTGATCCTGTTGACTTCCTGTTGTAAAATGACTACGACGAATAAGGACAACAATCCGGCCAAGAAGCTCAAGCTGACAGCATACTCGTTGCCTTGGGTTGAAAAGTATCGTCCGGTGACTCTTGATCAAGTGGTGGGAAATGAAGATACCATATCACGCCTTCAAGCCATATCGGAAGATGGCAACATGCCCAACCTCATTCTGAGCGGTCCACCGGGAACCGGAAAGGTGAGTCCACTGCATTGACACCCATACTTACGAGAATAGAATCTTCAAGGTGTACCTACTAACTTCCACTGCATATCCAATTTACAGACGACATCTGTCCATGCACTTGCTCGTCAACTCCTCGGAAGCGAACACTACCAGTCCGCTGTCCTCGAACTGAACGCCTCCGATGCACGTGGCATTGACGTAGTTCGGAACAAGATTAAATCCTTTTGTCAATCCAAACGCACCTTGCCACCGAACCGTCACAAGATTGTCATTTTGGACGAGGCCGACTCCATGACCTCGGCAGCCCAGCAGGCGATGCGCCGCACGATGGAAATCTATTCCAATACCACGCGATTTGCATTGGCGTGCAATCGATCAACGCAAATTATTGAGCCGATCCAATCGCGAGCCGCAATTTTGCGATATTCTAAATTGTCGGACGAGCAAGTGTTGACACGATTGCGATTTGTTTGCCAAGAAGAAGAAGTTAGTTATGATGTCGGGGGCTTGGAAGCACTGCTGTTTACAGCAGAAGGTGACTTGCGACATGCTTTGAATAACTTGCAAGCTACGGTTAGTGGTTTTGGCCATGTATCTGCCGAGAATGTTTGGAAAGTGTGTGATCAGCCCCACCCGACAATTGTTAGTGAGTTGTTGACGGCATGTCACAAATCGGACCTCAAGGTGGCGAAGGAACGCCTGCAAGTCCTGTGGCATTCGGGATATGCCGCGTCCGACATTATTGGGACAATCTTTCGTGTCACCAAGGCGCATCCTGACTTGGAGGAAGGGCTTCTCTTGGAGTTTATCCGGGAAATCGGATTCACTCACATGCGGATTGCCGACGGAGTGGACAGTCTGTTGCAGCTCTTGGGACTCATAAGTCGGTTGTGTCAAATCGCTACAAAGCTCAAGAAGGAGTTGATCTAGGTCACAAGTCTTTACTAAAGCATAGACAGAGTGAAGCGCACACCAGTTTTCAATGAGTATCAGTAGTAGGCAGCTCGAAGTTTGTGCAGCACTCTATACTTTGACTTATTTGTTTTCAAATACCCATTATAGTAGCGAGATGCGGCCCCATCAGGAAGGCATAGTTGTCGTGTTCACGGAGTCCTCCAGTGATAGATAAAAGGCCAGATTCCACAAGAGGGAACTCAATCGGTCATTGCATGCCAACGTCTCTTGCCAGATCTCAAACTGTTGATGGCAACCCGCTGGAAACTGCAGCCAGACATTCCACACCTCTCGCATACTTTCCCAGTCCTGATCATTTTCCTCGTCGCCAACCCTTGAGGGAATGATCGAGGACTGATAATTTCCATCGGCAAGACGCTGCTGTAGATGCTTGTTAGCCAGCTCCTCCAAATGAGACATGGCTAGTATGGTTTCACGATTCAGGGATTGTTGATCAATTGCAACACTTGAAGCACAAGGATGACTTGAGAGCGTTCGGATTGAAGTGGGGACAACAATAGTGGAAGGTGGGAATAGGTCTCGTCGCAACGATGCGAATAACAGCACGAATTTCCTCTTCAAAGAGTTGACGGAGTAGAGATTAATGTTCACGAGGACGCGCTCGACTTGTTGCATCAACTCCATTCGATCTGCATGAAGACGTCCCTTGAGACGCGACGAGTCGGATTGTAGCAGTAGTGTCAGGACCTTCAAGAGGCTGCACTTGATCTTTGCATCCGACAGCTGAGCCTGCAAGGAAGCGACTTTGTTCTTACTGCAAGTAGTTAGCTTGCAACGCAGACGATTCTGCTCAACCAACGCGTCTTCTTCGTACTTATCGTAGATGGCCAACACGTCATCAAGCAGTGCTTCTTCTTTTTGGCATGTTTTGGGATCGTCGTCATCGTCGCTGTCATCCTCGGAGTCACTCTGATGATCTTCAATACCTCCGAGTGTGCTGCTGCTGCCGCTACTTGTACTGCTTCTGACTTCATCGTCTTGATTCGTCCGCGCATCCGCAGTCACCGACAGCTTTCGTCGCTTCGTGGGGCGTGCTTGCAACATGACAACCATCATGATACAGATGAGTAGTTGTGATTGAATTAAAAAAAAACTGTAAAAAGAATCAGAAGAGTCAGACGAGACAGACGAGTTCAGTGAATTGATAGGACGACGTTGGCGATGTTCCTTTCGATTCGGGTCCATTCTATCAGCCGTGTTACGTGCGTTCATATTCGTTACTCATGTGCTGTCCGGTAGTAATACGGAGTACACCCACCAGTACTCGAAACTCCAAACTGCTGTTTCTCAAACAGGGAGCAAGATGGCACCTGGGATTACTCGTGGACTTAGAATTCCCGGTTGTTTGGGCAGTTTCACGTTGAGAGTGTCGTGTGGCATCTTGGACACAAGATCTGCTCCGAGTTGAATTCTGATCAACATACGGCTTTCAACGTCCGTTTATCCCGAAACGTGTTCGAACCTGTCAACTGTCAACCTGACGCCATGAAGTGACGAATACCCTGGTGGGTGGTTTCGTTCTTCATCATAGCCTATGACAAACAGAATGCATTTATGTCCATATTGGGATAACTCCGTCCTTCGTCAGTTACTCGAAGTGCGTAATGCATGACATCTGCACATGCATACCAGGTACAAGTACTACAGCACGAGTACAGGTAGGATGAAGTACTTTTTCATAAATACGATTGACGAGGAAGGATACCAGGTACTGTACCGAATACTACGGACTACGGACTATGGACTACGTACTACATACGTAGTACCCCTCTGTGCTACTAGAGTACTGGAGTACAAAGTACAATGTACTACTCGAGTAATATTTTAGTACTCCAGTACCAACCAGGCCTGCGTACAAGTACAGTAGCAGCATGTCAGAAGTCAGAATAGGAGTACATTGAGCTCTATATAGAATTAATATATATAATATATACTGTATATAGTACAGCTGTTCTTGAGCATCAAGTATCAACAACTATCAGTACCACGTTCTCGGGTTACACCAGACACCAGTACCAGTTCATGACAGAGGACATTTACATTTAAGCAATTTCTGTTTTGTTTTTGGTAAGTTGACGTCATATGTATGCACGACAAGTACGACTCGCTCTATCTTGTACTCCATACATCCATACTCCATCTACAGTGTGTACATGTATACGAAGTATGAAGTACTACCAGGTACTACTACGAATGTATCCGGATTTCGTGCGTCAAGGTATACCACTGAATAGGGCGTCTAACGTGCTGGTACACGTATGTTAAAACCATACTAAGAGACAACGTGCTGACCTACATCGAGTATACGACTAGTACGCATGTTGCGGAGGAGGACATGACACTGCACCTGTCGCGGAAAAACACGAAGTCAAATACAAAACCATCGAGATCTAATCATCTACAATGAATTCGAAGCTTGGGAACAAGAGTCCCATTCATGTTGTCCCTCATAACTATGCTAGTAATGTCTGATACTCTCAGCTGTGGACCACACACACCGTAGATCAAGCCGATAGCCGATAGCCCATCAGGTTTGTGTGCCTCAAGTGCCCCAAGTCAACAGTGAGAAACAAATCAGCGACAATGGCAGTCTTCCTTGTCGAATGAATAGACACACTTGCCGGAGCGCAACACTATACTCCAATCCTGACACTTCCATATCATTTTGAAATTGCTCCCAATTCCCGTGGGCCTTGCGTGTCACCGGTAGTAGTATGTCTGTGCAAGTTATGCCTCGGCAACCACGACATCATCGAACAACGTAGGTAGCGTGCTTCAAAGTGCACCGTGAATTACGTAAACCATATTTGGCGAAGAAATTTAGCTTTCCGCAAAGTGAGAATGTCATGAAATTGCTTCTTGTCTGGAGGAGCTAACAATCCACGACCAGCATAGAATAGCGCAAGCGGATAACAGGTATTGTGACCACGAAAGGAGATCACGACCTCCCAGAATGATCTCAGAATGATCCCAGAATGAAGAAATCCATGTCATTAACATTGCATTGGTTCAAAAACCTCCGCATCACCCCCCCTTTCTGTCACATATCAACCATATCCTCGTATGATCTTCCGGCTGGTCCATCAGCATGCGGTATCAAAATGGCTGGGAGGATCGCTTTCGGTCTAAAACGCTAAAAATCCCACTTTCCAACCCTATTTCACAAATGGCACGGACCACCTCTGTGTGTTCCAAGACCATGGTGCGTGTGAATCATGCGCAGGACCTCCAATGGTCAAAGATCTGTTTGCAAACTTTCTTACCTCCCCATGCCATTTGGTTGTTTGTGGCATCAAAACAACTAAGTGATGCACTCCGAGCAATACCGACCGTTCACACTGTGCTTTTTGGTACAAATTCTACGGATGGTAAGAGTGATGCCAGTGCCAAATTGAAGCAAATCAGGATCAGAATATCCAATTCTCCATGCGCCTACGTTGCATTATGATATTATTCCGACCCTTGTACAGCCTACACAAATTTACGTTCCGGGTATTATAATGTACTACAGTATTAATTTTCTCGCCTCCACGAGAATCCACGCGTGCATACCACTTGGGTGGTATTTTCCAGATAATACATAGGTATTATACATACCTGGTATACGTACCAGGTATGACTAGCTAGTAGAGAACTACAATATGAACATACCCTGGAATGCGCGAACTCCAATATGCATACAACCTTGTTATTGTTCCCTGTAGTAGTACCAGTAACCAGTACTGGAGTACCCTCTACTCTAGTAGTAGAGTGCTACTGTAGTACTTCTGTTACCATTTCCCCCTGGGCGTCCATACTACATACTACATACCACAAATCAACGACAGCTGTTCGGTTATCGGTTCAAGGGTTTCACCATGAGGTGATGAATCATGACATCATGACATCATGACATCATGACTCATGACTCATGACTCATGACTCATGACATATGAATCCGTGGATGATGACATGATGAATGATGAATAATGAATGATGACATGATGACCCATTGCTGACCCTTGACCCTTGACCCTTGACGTATGACTACGTGACTGCAAGAGACGCAACGACGCAACCCCAGAATTGGTACCTGGTATATCGTAGTGTACGGGACCAAGCATACCGGTAGTAGAGTTCCATGTGACATGTGATCTTCATCACTCGAAGCTCGCATGCGAGAGATGCGGATATGAGATGTTCTGTAATGCACTTAAAGAATGCCCGCAACCTGCGACCTGCAACCCAAGGATCGAACCCCGTTCAGCATACGACAACTAGGAGACCCTTTTGCTAGAAGCGTACAACTTACCCAGTTCCTGCCTCAGGACTGCTGTCCTTGATGCGATGTACTCCGAGTACCTTAAACTCTATACTACCGTTCCATCCCAAAACAAAGTGTTAAGTCCAAGAACAATTTAGGATACTTATGCAAACCTAGCGAAGTCCTCGAGGGAGGCGAACATGGGCCATCGGTTCGTGATCTCTAGAGTCTGGGCTACTTCACGAGAACTTGCTCCTTGAACCACTTTCGAATTGTGTAAACCTGGAAGCCTGTCACGAGCATGAAGAGAGGTTTCAAAGAGGTTGCTCAACACCATTCGAGAATGAGAGTGTTCATTGGTGGCCGCATGTATCGTAAGCCGGCGGCGTTCAGCGGATTGCTTGTGCTGAATCTCACTCAGCAGGTGCCGAAGATGTTGAAGTTTTCCCTTGACCGCGTCAAAATCTGCATCGTTGATAGCTCCCTCTTCTTCTGTTGCGGAATCTTCATCCAAGAACACATTCTCTTCCAGTTCTTCATAGCTGGAATACGAATACACATGACCTGTATCAGGATCTACACCATCAAGATCCGATTCTTTCCGCATTTCTAACTCCGCAGTAATCTGGTACCAGTTTCCTTTGACACATGCTCTGTACCAGCCCGTTGATTTGGCAGTGAGTGTTCTCTGAACGGCCTCGCCGTCCTTGACGACATTGTTCGCCCGCATGCGTTCAGCGCGTTTGCGGCGTGCCTCCAAAGCCTGTTGTCGAGCAATTCGGGCGTGTTTTCTACGTTCTTCCACACGCCTTTGAATCTCCTCTTCGGACAGATGTTCGTCGTCCAAATTATCGAACGAAACGTCGTCGTCGTCGGAACCTTCAGATTCGCCATCTTCCCACAGGTTCGATGTCAAGTGTTCAAAATTGACATCTTCTTCAATTCTTTGAAACCCAGGTCCAAGATTGTGGCGAGAATGTTCAAATGTATCTACCATAGCTTGAAGTTCGACACCAGATGTAATATTGTCCGAAGACAGCGGCCCTTCGAGCAACAAACCACCTCTCAATTCAGCCCCTGAAAGGATAAAGATGGACACTGTCACACTTTCGCCTTCCTTTATCAGATCATACAGGCACTCCTTGGCATGATGATTGACTGTAATTGTTTGGGGTAGGCAAAATACCAAGGGAAGCGCGACAAGGGACAGGAGCTTGAACACCATCGTTGACGTAGTCTACAACCTGTACAAAAGGATGATTTCGCTACTTGGACACCGCGAATTGAGAGTTGAGAGGGAGTCTCCATTCTCCATGGAAGGAATCTCGGTGGTGCCATACGGGTACTGGTGTACTCGTACTTGTTGTACAATTGTTGAACAGACGGACTGACTGGCGAGCTGAGGGCCTGAAGTTGGGAGTTGGGAGACTGATGAATGGCAAGTCGGAATTACCGGATCATGGTCCGGGTAGGTAGAGGAATACCAACTGGGTACATGCGTCATCTTCTACATCCGACTATACCGAGAAAAGGAATCCAGAATCTTGTTGTGTACTTTTGTACCATGCTCCTAGTAGCGATTCAAAAATGTGGTTTACGTGTAGTGCATTGGCAATACTTCGGTATCCGGTATACTTGAGTACAGTAATACAACCTCTTACAGTAGTACGTAGTACCACCGACTACTTTTACCGTGGTCTACCTGGTGCTTGTCCTGATTTTTTAATGTACTGTAGTACTGAAGTATGGTTGGGTGCTACGGTGCTACTATGGCCTGGATGGTTCTACGTGGGCATACACTACTAGTAGTACCGTAATACTGCCAAGCTCTGGAGTACTGTCCTGCATGAAAAAACCAATAGATCAACCTTTTCTGAAACAAATAAATGAAACTAATTCACAAAACCCAGCAATGAGAATGTACAAGCTCTTCAATCAGTAGGATGCACCATGGTGAAAATGTTGTGCTTGGATGCCCTTGCTCATTCTTCAGCATGCTTCAAATCCTTCTTTGTAGCTAGCTGTTGTATGATATAGTATTGGCAAGTCCACCAAGAATGCAGACTTCGTTTTCTTGCAAATTGATCACGTGTCCTGTTGCTGGTATAAGAAACTCTTTGCTTCTAGACATGTTTATCAGACATCCATTTCTAGGCAGCTTCATTTCACGTTCTTGCTGGCAAATGGGCAGGTAAAATGAAAAGGGACAGCATGAATACTATTGATGACCATTAGGTATTTCAAAGGATGGTTATTCATACTTGCTGTTGAGCAGTAATGGAGCTGCAATCTAAGTCAGGGATAATGTGGGAATTACTTTTGGGGTGGTTACTAGTACTAGCTAGTATCTCTGTACCTACAACAAGCTAGTAGCTACTAGAACTGTTGGGACTTGCACGGCATGCTACTACTAGCATAGTGGTGACAGTGGCCTGCCAGTGAAGCATACCTAGAGAGTGGGTTGCTGTATTGTCTTTGTCTTTGTAGTAGCAGCTAATGACATGGGGCTACTGTCATGGATGTGACCGACGCCATTATTTTCCAGGGTTGGCACAGAAGGATTTTGCAGCTCCTGTGTATGGAAAGAAGACAGAAATCACTTGTTGATGCCAACCTGCCTGAGGATGATGAATGAGACATTTCAAGTTTGACAAGGCATAGCCACCTACAATGTTGTCTGGGAGTCTGCCTGGGGCAATCTGTCAGAAAATTTGGAAGTAGCTGGCAAGATGGTCAGAGAAGGATGCACAGAAGAGCAAGCATCATACATCTGCAAAATCGCAACGTTAAGATTGGCATTGACAATGGAAAGGCTGTGCTCGCTATGTTCATGGAGTAGTATGGTTCCCATTTGAGACAATTGATTACTTTGACAATTATTATGACAAAATTGAGAAGAAATGCAGGTTGACGAGGTGTAACAAACAATGAAAACTTGGTTGATGTCATTTGTTCCAGAGAATAGAAGTATTTGAATTCAGAGTGATGCTGGACTTTCATTTCTCAATTCCAAATGGAGAACTTTTGTTAAGGAGATGAAGCAAGTGAAAGGGAAACTCATATTAAAACTCATATTAAATAGAAGAATGAGATACCTAGGTTGGTGGTGAGAAACAAAAGGATGGATGCTATAGTACCTTAGGCCATTAGGAGTCAGCACAAAAATGATACACACAAAGGTATTTGCTACCGGTGATGTGGTCCGATGAATGATATTGGTATTTGGTGCGGAGTACTACTGTATGGTTGGTTTCGCGAGTACTACTGTACTAGTACACTACGACACTATCAACCATTTTGTTCAATTCGGAGACCAGTCACGATTCCATTTTACCAAATTGCGCCTTCGTGGAACGTACTTCGGAAGTGTACCAAGCACTTACCGGACCCCGGTCCGGTAAACCATCAAAATGTTCTGGACTTCACAACCTTGCGTGCAAATAACACGGTAGCTCACCGTAAAAATGTCTCAACATTTTCCTGTTTTCCGGACAGTTGTCCGGTGGGGCTACGTGAGAATCCGGTAGTACGTCCGGTAAAACAAACTTGATGAAGACTGGATGACTTCCGATCTTTTGATAGTCTCTATGTATGGCATATTTGTCTATGGAGCTTATGTAACGACCATACGGAGGATGGAGGATGCCGGTTGACCCGTCATGCTGTGGTTCAGCGTTCAGCACGTTCAGGCGTTCATCATAGATGAAGATCCGCGACATCCTGTTCATACAGTATGTACGGCGATACATCTGTACAAGGCACACAGAGTACCTTGTACCAGTACAAGTACTTCGTACTGTAGACTACTGGAAGCATGAGTAACCGTAACCAAATGTCGTACTCCGTGTTACGGTTCCAAGTTCCAAACCAGAGTTTCGAATTCCAAGGTGTGGAGCGCGCCATTTCGTGACATTTGATAATACGCGCCCAAAATCCAACCCCTGTATTGTGGTAGGAGAATGTTCGTCAAAACTCAACAAGCGATTTTTCAAACTTTCAATCATAGTTGTAGCACGCGAAGACCTCTAGTAAGCATAATCAAGACCCATTTGAAGCAACTCATTTTCCCAGACTCTCTCCCATGAATTGAAACATGGAAGACGAAGCAACGATCTGCCATCGAGCGAAACGCCAAAAGCGATGGGTCACTCCAGAACAGAGGGAGGACATCTCCACCATCGGATCCATCGAGGAAAAGATGACAGAAATCCGCACTGAGGATGAGACGCATCTAAGAAGATTGACCAGATCGGTAGAAATCCTCAGTCTTCATGTTACGAGTCTGCTTCAGGACAAGGAGACTGAGTCGCTCATATTCCAGTCAGGCGTTCGCTCCAGACTGTCTGCGCCACGAGATCTAAGCCCCTGCAAGCAAGAAAGTCTCAGACAAGTTTTGTTGGATGAAAAGCTAAAATGTGGAACCTCCACGGTTATGTTGCTCTTCTTGCAGTCGCGCTCTATTCTGGGGAAAAGTATGCAGGAACACAAGGAAACCCTCGTCAGGTTCCAGCGTTTCATCGATGAAGATTGGAATGACACTGCGGAATTGTTTCTTGCCAAATTTCGCAATCTTCTGCGTCGCTACTTAATTCGTCCGCCACGAGTCGTTTGCATTGCTGGTCCTATTTCGACCCCGTCAAGAGCCCACCAACCAAAGCAGCTACGTTTCGACAAGGCGAAACGACACGATCAACTCATGGCGCGTTCTCGATCAGTCTTACTAGACATGAAATCTGCAACGAAAGCTCTTCTACAACAACGCTTGGAATCTCCATGCGACGATGCAATCAACGCAAAGCTTTTGGCTATCGAAGGCGAATCCGACGTTTTGCAACTTTGGGCTGGCCTGATTGAACGACAACAGGCAACCAGCGAAGAGGCCTTGGATCTCTTCGAAGAAACGTTGTGTCATCCAGATCCCTTAGACACTGTGCTTTGGAACTTCGTTTTCTTTATATCTCTTTCCCACGTGTTCAAAAAATGAATGAAGCCGACGAAAGTTATCTACTTGCGGCATCCATCTGACTGGACAAACGTCACTCCTTGTTCAGTCACGCGTTGAAGATAAATAAATCAAGAGTGGTCGTGCACTAAACTCTACCTTCTTTATCACAAGAATGTACTATCCTTTCTTTACGTAACAATTACTTTCCTGCCATCATGGCTTTCAAGTCCTCGGCCAACACCTTAAATTTCTCTTCCGAACCCAGCATGGTTGCCTGTACGCCTGATCGGTATGCCTCCGTAGCAGCCGCCGCAATGTCATCTGGACTGGCACTCGCGTACCATTCATCATCAAAAGTGAACCCTGCACTTCAAATTCAGGCTGTGGGTCCATAGGGTTGAGCGATGGCATGTACTTCATGCTAACAGCGACCTTTTCGTTGCTGCTTTTACCGTCAAAAGTGAGCAATTGCAATTCTTTCTCAATGGCCTGTTTTTTGGTGGCAATCTCTTGCGCCTTCTTGAACATGGCCAATTGATCCATCATGCCACCCATGGCCCCCTTGTTATCACCGCCTTCCTTCTTGCCGCCGAACAAATTGAGAGCAGTGGCAGATGCGTCGGATCGACAAGCAATTTGGGATGGTGCGAAGGCAGCCGCCGACGAAACCAAAAAGGTGAACGCTAGTACAAAAGTCTTCATGGTATTTCTGAAGTTGGTTGTGTAATGTTTTTGTACACAGCAAGTGGGGACTGTTTTCGTTGATTTCAAAGATCTGAGCCTGTGGCAAGTGGCAACATCGAAAGGGACGCCTCGTCAACATCTCGCCTGTTGAAGAAACGGAACTGCAGAGCATTGACACCTGGAATAGATTTCGTCTGTCAATCGTCAGTACCGAGTACCGAGGATCAAGGCCGAATTTTCGAGCAAAAACCGTGTGCAAATTGCAAATACTTCCGGTAGTACTCGAATACAAGTACGATGTACACGGAGTGCCACGAAGTATGATATGTTCTCCGTACAAAAGAAACGGGTTGTGAGAAGTTACATGTACTGTGTACTGTACTTGGTACTTGAACACTGAGTACTAGTACTGTACCTGCGTGAGTATGTGGAGCACATCTATGATACTATGATGCATGGTACCTGGTACTATGATATATCACATACTTGGACTATGTTCTGTATATACTCTATGTATACTGTACTCCTACACTCCTACCGTAACACTCTGTGTACTCCACTTGGCACTGGTACTGTATAATGAACTCCAGTAGAGGGCAGCAAATTGAAACCTACGCTGCACTGGACTGCGATGCCATCGTTGCACTGTGCTACTGTGAGGTCATCCATCGAAATGTGAAACATGATACGCTGTACTGTCCGGTCTCTAATTAATTTCGTACGAACTACCCGAAATGTCAAGTGCCACTTGACACGTTCGACGAGTTTGTCGTTCATACGATCGAGTGCCGAATTTTACTGTAGCTTATAATTTCTCAGAACGTACTTTGTGTGAAACCTTCCTACAGTAATTTTCTTACGGCACTACGTACTATCTTCTACGATTAGAGTATCATCTCCGGTGATAGTCTCAAGTGGTTATTTTGCCCAATCTATAGGCTAACCCCCCTCACGCTTCCTTCCAGGCAAGCCAATTCCTCTCTAAAGGAATTTATTGTCTCCTTTCCAAGGACTCAAGTTGATCCTTTCCAAGGATCTGTTTCCCGATTGCTCCGCAATCGTCTACGCTGCAGCCCAAGTCAACGCCGTTGACTACTCTACGGTTTCCAACCTACAAGCAAGTCTCTCCGAGCGCCTAAGTTACCAACTAGGCTACCTATTTTATCTACAAGCACGCCGTGCTTTGCTCTTCTAAGACCTTCCCAAGTTCGCTATTCCTTCTGATCTCTCCGAGATGGCGTCTCCGACTCCAACTTCCGACCCCGTCACCGCGTCTCCGACGCCACCTGTCTCCGACCCTATCGTCGCCTCTGATAGGCCCGATAAGCCCATTATGGGCAACATTGTCTCCCTTTCCAGGGACGATTGGTCCGCTTGGACTGGCGGCAAGCCAGCTCCTGGTTGGGTCGGCCTCGATCCGAGCGCCGCCGACGACATCACGTCACCAAATCAACTCCGCCCTGTCCATGCCTCCGCCTCACAAAAGGGGTACAACTTTCGTCGTACCGGCATGACGACTCTATTTACCCAAGCGAGCAGTCTCGTAGACTTCCAGAACGCCGTTTGGGACCATCTCGTCGATTGTGGGATGGATACCATCGCTTACCTCCCCGATCCCGAAAGCTCCTCCGTGATGACGAATGTCGTCAGGAGCCACTCTCGCTACACCGTCGCGACAGCGAAGACTCTAAGCTCCCAGCAGATTCTTCGTTATGACAAGTACGACAAGTCGAACGACCTCGCCGCCACCAAGTTCCTTCTCTCTCTCGACCCGCTCTCATGAGCAAGATCAAAGAGAAGATGGACGACGACGACTCGTTTCACGTCGTCTGGCTCCAGCTCATCAAGACGATCCAGTCGACGTCGATCGAGCGCTTCGAAGACTTGAAGGCCGCAATCAAGGCTCGCCACCCGTCCCAGTACGCCGGCGAAAACCTTGAAGCCCTCGCCGCCGATTATCGCAAGGACGCACGTGAACTCACGACGGCAGGTCAGTACGACCACAACCTCACGCTCACGATGCTCAAGACCTTTCTGGCCGGAGGAGCCGGAAACGAAGACTTCCGCTTTCCTCTTCGTTCGACGAAGCAGCGACTTGATCAGGCGCTCCTTGACATTGGATACAAGGAAAGTCAGGCGCCCATGCTCACATGGTCGCCGAGAAATTGACGTTCCAAGATATTTGTCGCCAAGCTGAAGACGCGTACCGTACGCAATTTGACAGAAAGGAATGGCCTCCAGCGAGTCATGCACCTGATGTCCGAGCTCCGTCTGCGACGTTTGGCAATGTCGCAACTGCCCCCGCAGGTATCTCCCGAGCCGAGGTACTTACGTTGATTCAGTCCCAGGCATCCGGGACCGAAACGACGACGAAGAAGGGCAATTGCCACAAGTGTGGAAAACCCGGTCATTGGGCGAACAAGTGTCCGGAGCTCAATCGTAAGTCCGGATCGTCCTCCCCCTCTGGGTCCCGCCAGGATCGCACCAACAAACATAAATCCTGGCGCACAATTCCACCACTTCCCGGAACTAGCAATTCCAAGAAAGTGAAGGATAAAACCTTCAACTGGTGCGAGAAGTGTCGTCGTTGGACTGTCACGCACACGACCGCCACTCACACCGGTGGAGAACGTCGTCCTCCTGCTCCGGCACCGTCGCCAAGGGCAAATCTCAGCATGTTGGCGCCGGATCCCTCCGTTTGGATGCTTGACTTTCCAGTCAAGCCAAACATCGCGTCTCCTCCTCGTTCGCTTCTAAACCTCATCCGAGGTGCGAACCCATGGCTACTTCTTGCTTTTTCTTTTGCCATTTGTGCAATGGTTCCTATTTTGGTTAATCTGGCTATTTATTTGGCCTCCGCCATCCCATGGACGACCATTTTGGCTTGGGTCGCCAACAATCTTCACCAAGTTGTTCTTCGCCACCCAACGCTCGCGTTCGCTCCTACCGTTTGGGTCATCCTTCTCTTTCTCTCGGTCTTCCCGTCAACGCTCCTAAAGCAACCTCCCGTCGCCTCGACGGCTCCCTCCTCGCCTCCGCTCACTCGTCTTCAACGTCGTCGCTTCTCGCGACTCCTCAAGAAGTCGTTCGCTCCGCCACGCTTCAATTCAGGCATTCGCGTCAACAAGCTACACCGTTCGTACCCCCTCCGTCTCCGACAACAGGGATATGTCGCTTCGCGACCTCCTACGGTTGCTGAGCGCGACGACTTTCGTCACTTCGCGACTCTCAAAGAACGCGCACTCCGTCTCCAACGTCGTGCCGACTCGCTTCGCAATTCTCGTCGCCCTGCACCGTTGCCGCCTACCACAGGCCAAAAGGGAGAGGGATACACCAAAACCAAGCGTTCGTGTCCTTCCTGGTGCTCCAAACGCCCACGTTCGTCGCCACGAACCGCGAAGTATTGCCCTGTGGCACCCGCCAACTCGCCCGACCCGTTCGCAATCGCTCCGCTCACGTTCCACCAACGTGCCGCCGCCAACAAAATCCTCTCGCACGTTCATCTGGCATGCCATTCGACGCCGCTTCGCATGGCTCTTCAGGCTCCCGCTCGTATGCGAGAAGCCCTCGGACCCAAAGCAAACACGAGCCCCATCATTTGGGACTCGGGCGCAAGCATTTCGATCACTCCCGACATCTCCGATTTCGAAGGCCCCGTCACGTCGCCCGGAACGATCACGCAACTAAAGGCATCGCCAAGGGCTCCAGATCAAAGGCCAAGGCGAAGTCACTTGGGCTGTCCACGATCAGCTTGGAAACCTTCGACTCTCAAGGTCCCCGCGTTTCATGTTCCCAACATCAAAGTCCGACTCCTCTCGACGTCCAGTCTCCTCCAGACTTACCCTGACGAAACGATCACCATCGAACCGAATCGTCTGACGCTCAGTGGCGTCCCGAACGACGTCAACCGAGGACCCGTCACTGCAAACGTCAACCCGCAGAACAATCTCCCAACGTCGGAAGCGTACAACGCAACCGATCCTTTCAAGGCCGCCGACGCTCTCGTTTCGATTGTGAATACCGTCCACGAACGAAACCTCAACCTCAACGAAGCAGAGAAAGAATTGCTTCGTTGGCACTATCGTTTGGGTCACGTCGGCTTCAAGAAGGTCCAGTTCATCCTGCGTTCCGGTGTCGTCAGCAAAACGGAAGAAAGTCGCCGATTGCAAACCGCCGCATGTCGACTTACCTCGTTCCCAAAATGCGCCGCCTGCCAATATGGCAAACAACATCGACGTCCAATTCCTGGCACGACGCCTTCGTCCATCGTCAAAGATAGAGCGCACGCTCTTAAAACGGACAACCTTCTCCCAGGACAACGCATTTCGGTCGATCATTTTATTTGCAGCACTCGTGGACGTCTACTTACCTCCGCTGGAAAAACGAAACTCGACGACATGTATACCGGTGGTTGCATCTTCGTCGACCACGCCTCCGGGTTTATTTTTGTGGAGCATCAAGTAAGTTTGAACTCCCACGAAACTCTCAAGGCAAAGGAGAGCTTCGAGCGAATGTGTCGCAACACAGGAGTGACGCCGCAAGAGTATCTCGCCGACAACTCAAAAACGTTCACGTCCGCCGAGTTCTCTCGCAACCTCGCCGAGTTCCAACAAGTCATTCGATTCGCTGGCGTCGGCGCTCACCATCACAATGGAATCGCCGAACGCAACATCCGTACAATCATGGCGATCGCACGAACCATGATGCTGCATTCGGCCATCCATTGGCCGGACGTCGCCGACCCACACTTTGGCCCCTCGCCGTCAAGCATGCTGTGTTCCTAGTGAACCACATGCCTGACCCACGAACTGGCCTTTCCCGCACGACGTCTTCACAAAGACTCGTTGGGAGCAAAAGAAATTGATGGACGTCCACGTTTTGGGATGTCCAGTCCACGTCCTCGACAAAATGATCTCGGACGGCAAGAAAGTGCCACGTTGGACTCCTCGCTCAACTCGCACCGTCAACCTCGGATTCTCCGACAAACACGCCAGCTCGGTCCCTCTTGTCTTGAATCCTCAAACGGGGTACATCACCCCACAGTTTCACATCGTCTTCGACGATTGGTTCGCAACTGTCCCGCTTCCGCCGACGACCTTCCGAACTTCAACGATGATTGTTGGCAACGAATGTTCCGAGACTCGACGTTCCAATACGTCCTCGACGACGAAGACGAAGAAAGGCTTGATTGCTGGCTCCACCGACTACGAGCAAGCGAACGAACTGCTCTCCCAGATGCAACGCGTCGCAACCGCTCTCGACAACGCGACTCCTCCGCAGGTTCTCCCAGTCGCTCCGCCTCCGCTGTCAACTCCGTTGCCGCCTCCAAGGGAGCAAATCGCGACGCCACCACCAGTCGTTGTGCCTCCTCCCCTGCCACTCCGTTGCTGACTCCAAGGGAGGCGACTCCGCAACCGCCTACGCCGATTGCGCCTCAACTCCCGACTCCAACTCCAGTCAAACTCTTCCCATCGTCGCCGACTCCAATTCGTCCTGCGAACGAAAGCGACAAGAAAGTGAGCGAGCAACCAGTCGCTCCAAAGGCAACAAAAGCAAAGAGCACACCTGTTAAACACGAACCTCGTCGCTCCACTCGCAATCGTTCGGCACCTGTCCGCCTCGGATACGACGGACAACAAGGACACGGTTACATTGCCGAATTCGATGGAACCTCCCTCGAATGGCTCTACAATGAAGTCGCCGAGTGTCAGCGATCCTGACACTCTGAGCTTCAGCGAAGCGATGGCGGATCGCGACAACATCGAAAAATGGCTGAAGGCTGCAAACGACGAAATTCAAAGTTTGCAGAAAAACGGTACATGGATCGAAGTGCCGATCACGGAAGCCAAGACTCGAATTTTGCCCGGTACTTGGGTGTTTCGTCGCAAACGTACTCCCGATGGTACTATCAGTAAGTACAAGGCACGCTACTGTGTAAGAGGCGATCTCCAAGAAAACGTTCAGGAGACTTTTGCCCCAGTCGTGGCTTGGAGTACTGTACGGTTGTTCCTAGTTCTTTCTCTAACTTTGAACTGGAAAACTTGCACAATCGACTTCAGCAGCGCGTTCGTTCAAGCCCCGCTTTCGGATCCAGTCTGGATCCATTTGCCACGTGGATTCCACTCTCCGAGAGGCCACGCCACGTGCCTGCGACTCCTGAAAAGCCTTTATGGCTTGAGTGTGGCACCAAGACTTTGGTACCAGCATCTATCGGAGGCTCTTCGTGAAGAAGGCTTTAAAGCCTGCGCGAACGACCCGTGCCTACTCTACAAAGACACAATTATGGTTGTTCTATACGTTGACGACTTAGGTATTGCCTATCGCGACCAAAACGACCTCGACAAGCTCTTCGCCAACTTGGAAGCGAAAGGTTTAACTTTTACTCGCGAGGGCACGTTCACCGACTTCCTCGGGATCAATTTCACTCGCGACGCGACGAATGGGACCCTGACTCTCACTCAGAAGGGTCTCATTCAGAAAATTAAGGAAGCAACTGGCATGTCCGACAGCAATTACAATTGGACGCCAGCCGCTCAGGCCGCACTTGGAATCGACCCCGACGGACCTCCTATGACGGAAACGTGGAGCTACCGTTCAATCGTCGGCATGCTCCTTTATTTGTCCACAAACACTCGCCCCGACATCGCTTTCGCCGTCAGCCAGGTCGCCAGGTTTTGCCACAGTCCGAAACGAAGCCACGCGTCCGCCGTCAAAACTCTCGTTCGATATTTGCATCGCACAAGCGACATGGGCATGATTGTCAAGCCCACCGGCACCTTGAATCTCGACTGTTACGTCGACGCCGACTTCGCAGGCCTTCATGGCCGCGATCCCGATCGTTCTCCGACCTCCGCGAAGTCTCGAACTGGGTACATCATCACGCTCGGAGGATGTCCCATTTTGTGGAAATCTCACCTCCAAAGTGAGATCTCGTTGTCCACACTCGAAGCCGAATACTCCGCTCTCAGCTCCGCGATGCGTACGCTCTTGCCCCTCCGCTCCATGCTCCAGGAAGTCGCCTCCGGCATCAAACTTCCTCGCACGTTCACGTCGACGATCAAGTGCCAAGTCTTCGAAGACAATAACGGCGCGCTTCTTCTCGCCGTAAACCAACGCATCACCAACCGCACGAAGTACTTCCAGGTGAAGTGGCACTTCTTCTGGCAGCACGTGCGTGATGGCACGGTCGCCATCGTGAAGGTCGACACTCAGGAGCAGTGGGCGGATTTTCTTACGAAAGGACTAAATCGTGAGAGTTTCGAACGCGTCCGCAAACTGGTCCAAGGATGGTAACGGCCACCCAAACCCTTGTGTCTCTTGTTCAAACTGTAACCCTCGTTTGACTCGTATCTATTTTAACTGACGTTTTGTGTTTTGTTTCAGCATTTATGGATGAAAGGGAGAATTGAAACCTACGCTGCACTGGACTGCGATGCCATCGTTGTACTGTGCTACTGTGAGGTCATCCATCGAAATGTGAAACATGATACGCTGTACTGTCCGGTCTCTAATTAATTTCGTACGAACTACCCGAAATGTCAAGTGCCACTTGACACGTTCGACGAGTTTGTCGTTCATACGATCGAGTGCCGAATTTTACTGTAGCTTATAATTTCTCAGAACGTACTTTGTGTGAAACCTTCCTACAGTAATTTTCTTACGGCACTACGTACTATCTTCTACGATTAGAGTATCATCTCCGGTGATAGTCTCAAGTCAGCACAAAGGAATAAAATCGGTACGTCTGGCCTTTGTTCTATTGGTGCGTTCAGCGACCAGTAAATTGAGTCGCGTGTCGCGTGTTCAAATGGCGGTTGGCGGGTCGAAATGACAGAATCCACCTTTCGACGAGAGAATAACAACATTTCTTTATGCAAGAAGTGCAATCGCCATGGGAAAGAAAATCAAAAAGATGACGACAGATGTTCGCATCCGAAAGCTGCGACGGAAGCAAGAACGTCAATCTAAGAAGAAGCGTTCTCGTGACGATGAGGATGATAACCCTGAACCCGAAACGAAGGTCGCCAAGCTCCAAGCGACGAACGCTGCTCCAAGAACGACGCAAATGCCTGCCACAACGAAGGTGCCGAAGAAGCCTGTCAAAACAACTCGGAGCGAAAAGGAAGTATACGGAAATTTGGATTCTCATCTCGCTGTTGAGTTGCAGAAAGAAGATGCCGAGATTGCCGACCTTGAAGCGAAATTGGGCCTGGGGAGCAAGAAGGACAGAAGTCGACTGCACAAGGAATACGCCAAGCTTGAAGGGTATGGCGATGATTTTGGGGAATTTTTGGACGGTTTAGACAACTTGGTTTCAAGGGTTGTTGGCGGTGCCAGCGTTCAAGACCACGACGACGAAGAAAGCGACGACGGCGGGAGCTATGGAAGTGACGAGGAACTAGAGGACTTTTCTGAACCTGACGAGGAAATTGTACCAATGAAACGGGGGCCGATTGACGACGACGATGTCAGCGTCGGTGAGGATGCTGATCCTGATGACGATGGCAATGATGATGTCGAGGATACCAGCTATAGTGAAGGCGATGATGTCGATGTTCGTGAAGAACATCACCAGGACAGTGACAGCGAATGCTCTGCGGCTGAGGACGATGACGTTAATATCGACCGTGATCATGATGTGACCCACACATACAAACCTATCGAAGGGGAGGACATCTATGGGCACTCAGTCGCAAACGATTCAATAGAACCAAAGGCATCGAAATATGTTCCGCCCCATCTTCGGCATAGCGAAGATAGCAGAGATCGCAAGGAAAAGATGTTGGCACTAAAACGTTTACTGAACAATGCACTGAATCGATTGTCAGAAGATACTCTTATATCAGTCGTGCAATCTGTGAGTAAGCTTTACCAAGACTATCCTACATCCGATGTGAACGAGAGCTTGTGGAAGAACGTGGTCGCCGCTGCTGTGGATCGTCCAATGCTAATGGTTGGTATGATTCCTGTTTATGTGGCCAGTCTGTCAGGAGTGCATTTTCGAACGGGAGACACCGTCCAACTTGGTGGTCATCTGATTGAGCAAATAGTCATCCGACTGTGGAAGATCCGGCAGGAAGAAGCGAACGAAGAAAGCAAAGAGGCTTCAAATCTTATTCTCTGCGTGTGCTATTTGTATAATTTCGGCCTTGTTCATGCTGTGTTCATGTTTGATGTGGTCCGCAGCTTGATTGAATCATTCTTAGATCTGGATATCGAGTTGCTGCTGCTCATACTTTCTCATTCTGGCCAAGCACTTCGATCTGATGACCCACTTGCGCTAAAAGAGATTGTACTGTCGGTCCAATCCAAGCAAAATAGTACTGAAAAGAAGCGAATGTCGTCTCGAGTTGAGTTTATGATTTCGGCCATGACGGACCTGAAGAACAACAAACGACGTAAGCAGGACAATCTTTACAGCGAACGCACGACAAAGCTTCGCAAGTTGTTGGGCCGTGTTAAGGCAGAGACTGATCGCTCTTCGGATTCATCCTGCCTTCGTATTCGATTGCAAGATATCTTGGACGCTGATACCAAGGGTCGCTGGTGGAAGGTTGGCGCTTCCTGGGTTGGCAATCAATTCAAGCATCAGTCGGAAGACGGAAATCCAGATGACTCTCAAGAGCAAAGTAAAATCAAGAGTAAGCCGCTCGATGACGAGGAGGCAGAACTGCTAAAGCTGGCGGCGAAGTATCGAATGAACACGGACTCGCGTCGTGCCATCTTTTGTATCATTATGGGAAGTGCCGATTGCGATGACGCTTTCGAAAAATTGGTTCGTTCTGGATTGCTCAAGAATCGGAGTGAACGTGACTGTGTCCGAGTACTGATGGAATGCTGTGGCAATGAAGGCTACTACAATCCATTCTACTCTCACCTGGCGGCGCGTATCTGCGATTTCCAGCCTCAATGCAAATTCACATTTCAGTTGGCTTTCTGGGATATGTTCAAGCAATGGGAGACGGTATCAGAACGCAAGGCTGTCAATATGGCCAAGCTCTTGTACCATCTGGTTGCGGTTCATCAGAGCTTAAGGCTCAGCATCTTCAAGCCGCTCGATATGGCAGATTTGGACGACAAGGCTCTCATATTTATGGTAGTCTTTTTCTCCACTATGTTTGAATCCATCGAAGAACCAACTGAGGTTTTTGAACTCTTCAAACGCGGTATTCCGAAACCAAAACCTGGTCATGACGAGGACTCCCAAGCTTTGAGGGAGAGCCTCTCCGTCTTTTTCATGCAAACACTCAAGGCCAGCCCAAAGAACAAAAAGATGTCGAAGTTTCGTTCGAATCTCAAAGCAGCAATTAAGGCTTGCGAAATCAATGAGCTGGATCTGATGGTTCCAGCGAAAGATATGGACTAGATGCAAGAGTTTTATACATGGCCTTTTTAAAAATTAATAAATGAAGGCACTGCAATGAAATTGTCGATGCGATGAATTTCCAAGCCCTCAATCGTAGACACTCTTGTACTCCGAAACGTTGTACTCGGTATCTACAGAATACTCGCTGGGATTATATTCGGCAACCTCATAACCACCGTGGCGAGGCAAGGGAAATGCTGGTTGGTACTCCCCACTTTCGTTAGCACTGGATCTCTCCTCGGATGTTTCGTGACCAAACCACTTATCCTTCTGAATCTCCAGTCCCTGTCTATCCCTCTCGCGCGCCAATCGATTGGCCTCCTCGACTTTTCTATCCGCGTGATAGTTGATAGCAAATACGTCGATTTCTGCCTTTCTCAGCTTCTCTCTTTCGATTTCTGCCAGTATCTGACCGCGACGTTCGGCTTCTGCGGCTTGTCGGAGCATTGCACGTTCCCGGCTTTCCACAGTATCATAGGAAGGAATCGTCTGTGCCGTCGGCACTACAGGATCGATAGGATCGGAGGAGTCGACGACAACTTCTGCCTCGGTTGCAATGAGTTGGTCGTAAGTGTTGTCAACGGTGGAAGCGATTGGAAGCAAGAGTGCTCCCTCAAGTTCATCTTGATCGCGTGGGGCAATGAACCTGACTGTGTTGGTCCTTGTTCGTTCCATTCTCAGGTCCTGTCGTGCCAAAATGCAGAAATGTCTTTATAATTGAGAAGGGCTAATACCCAGAGAGGAGTCTATCGTTCGTTATAACGGCGTGATTGAGACGGCCGATCGTATAACTTCACGATTCAGTGAATTCACTTGTCTCACTGTTCGAGTATCGTACTTGTACTGTGTTTGTTGTGCTCTTGCTTGTGCGTGTTCGGTTGACAAGAGTGTGTTTTCCTTCGATTTTCAGGTTTTGATTCATGCATCCCAGTACACAGTACTCGTACGTATGTACGTATCATACAAATGACTTACGGAGTATTCCTGGGGGTACACTACAGCACTGAGTACTTGTACAGTCATAAGTCATAAGTCATAACTACATGTGTCTGTAAGAGCATGCCCACTCGTGGCGCTATTTTTTTGTGACCCTTTTCCGTATAGCGCCTTTAAAAGCTTATTCTGGATATTTCCGATGTGTCCAAGTGCCCTCCGATCCCCACCGGTGGCGCTATTTCACTTCGGTTCTGGGATGAAAACGGGCGCGCGCCATACAATATTTGACTCGAGCAGTACAGTTCATGTACCATATGCAAATCATATACTCGCAGTTCATTCATTCTTTCGTCTCTCGTCGTCGTCTCCATTCTGGCTCCCCTCATCGCCAGCTTCGCCCCTTGGTCAAAATGGATATCATAATCAGTTCGATCAGGTCGTCGGCGTCGTTCAAAAGGACGTCCATGTTTGTTGTCACTCTGAGATTTCACCGACTACAATGCCGTACAACGTATGGCGTATGGCGCAAGTATGGCACATCATCACATCATGATTAAAATGCTTGAATCCAACTAATCAATCGGGGTGGAAGGGCATATCAAACAGGACAAATTGAGCAGGGCTACTTTTTAGAATGGTAGCTGAATTCGTATTTTTTGGAACAGGTCTGACACCCGAAATAGCTATCTGTTCCAAAAGATTACAAAATGTTCCACGACAAACACTAAAAATGTCAAACACGCCCAACCGGTGGTATGATTTTGGGGTCAGAATCTGAGAAATCAGGGCAGAATACCAATATGTCCAACAAATAGCCCCACGAGTGGGCATGCTCTAACATGCGTGCATTACGGACATACATCTACCGGTAGTATACCAAAGTACTTCCGATAGTAGCACTCAGACGTACTCGTACCCCAAGTAGAATTGTACTCGGAGTACTCTACCAGTCGTACGAGTACTGCGTCTGCAGGATGGCAAGACCAGTGCCAGGTACTCCCAGTAGGTTATAATACTGTAACCACTTTTTTTATCACTATCGTACTCGTACCATCGTATTGTAATGGTGTAGCGAGTCTCACAGGCCAAGACCTCAACTTCTTGCGTTGTCAGTAACTCAACCCAAGTGTTGACGTAGTCGACAAACAGCACAGCGTTGCAACTTGGTTGCACCTTGCAACGCTTGGTTTTATCAAACATCAACGATCAACATCATCGTCATGTATACGCGCGCATTTACGTCGGTACGTTGTGCGAGGTTTCAAGTATACTCGGAGTACTGCTGTACCGCTACCGTTAGCCCACAATACACCCCCTATGGACGACATACAGACGGCGTAACCCAGAGTTTGGTACTCCGAGTACGCAGAGGGTCCGGTACATTTCTCGTTTTGGGGGCCAGTTGTCCCTCGGCCTTCGCTTCTGTAGCTACTGGACGCGGTACATGTAGATCACTACAGTATCATGGCCATTATTTCTTTTCATATCCAATAACGCCATCACGGCATTACTCTTCACGACGCGAGGCACCAGATCCATCGCGATCACAAGATTCAGCACCATTGCTGTCGATGGAATCTTCAACAAACGAATCAGAGCCAAATGTCAAACGCGACGAGGTTGATGTTGACACGGCATCGGAGAAGACTGGGAACGTCACTAAACCACCGGTAGACGACGACCCCGGCACTGTGAAAAGTGAGGAACCACAAATCGAAGAATGGGCAATTCAAAGTAGTGCTGCTACAGAAAGCATTACATTGGCGGCCGATGCCGCAGATCCGCAATCATCTCCTCCTCTTTCTAAAAAGGCGCTGAAACGAAAGCGTAGGTGGGATGAAAAGTTGGCCGTCAAGAAGCGTCGAAAGGAGCATGCCAGGGAGGCGAAGCGAGCCAAGGCGATCCTTGATGGACGGGATGTGGAGAAAGAACGACGCGACATTGAGGAAAGAACTAAGGAAGGAGAAGGACGTAAACGAAGAGAGAAGGTGAGAATTGACAGTGGGTTTTTGCAGTCGACGTTGCCCATCATGTTCCTCAAAAGTATCACGTGCTATCACATGGCCTCAGTTGATTTTAGAACGAATAACATCATCGGCCGACAAGTCTTTTCAAGTAAGTATCATCCTGATCTTTTCCATTTCTTAGTCACAGGTCAGTGGTTGCTAATCGAAAAATTATAGGTTTGTATTGATTGTTCATTCGAAGAACACATGACAGAGAAGGAAATCAACTCCCTGTCGTCGCAAATTCGCTATTGCTACGCGAGCAATAAACGCTCGCCTAATCCGGTTTATCTATCTGTCACATCACTTTCGGGGAGCACACGAGCCATCTTGGACAAAGTGGATGGATTTCCTGAGGGCTGGGTCGGTCGAGGCTTTTCGCACCACGTGGAGTCAATGGAGGACGTTCATGATGCTTCGAGGTTGGTGTACTTGACCAGCGATTCACCGAATGCCTTGCAGGATTTGGATGACGAAAAAATCTACGTCATTGGTGGGATCGTCGATAGAAATCGTCTCAAGCGAGCGACGATCACCAGGGCAGAACAACTTGGTATTGCAACTGCCAAGTTGCCCATAACAGACCATTTGCAGCTCTTCTCGACTAAAGTGTTGACTTGTAATCATGTCTTCGACATCCTACTGAAATATCGTGACTGTGGGAAGGACTGGAAGAAGGCCATGTTAGAAGTTCTCCCGGAAAGAAAAGATGTAAGGGGAAGATAAGCTAGCGATGCATACGAATTTGCTTCGCTCAGTTGACTCTAGAAAACAATCGTAGAAGGAATAGGGCAATACTTGTGTATAAAATATCCTAAAATGTACAATAATGAAGCAAAACTGTCACAATGCGGTGTTGGCTGCCAATTGCCAACCTGATTCTCGAGGAAAAAAACCGCGGCCAGAGAAGAATGGGGGCGTATCAAAATCAGAGAGTCACAAATGACCGAGAGAAAAACGCCTCCCATCCCATTGCCCAGATGCGGGCGGAAAAATTAGACAAGTCTCGACCATCCGAGTGAGATATCACCATGAGCACGCTTCAGTCCCAACTAGGTCATCACGACTGGAAAACAATTTCACTGGGGACATTGAAAGCGATGCGTTCGTTGTGTGCTCGTTCACCTCGGAGCTGGATCTCTTCCAGGACACGCTCGGAAAGAGCGTGCTCGCCGCGACGACGATGAAACGCGGCCAAACTTTGCAAGGAAAACAGAACGTCCGGGTGGTTTTCTCCAGAGAGCCGCTGTTGTGCCGTGAGTGCGGCAACACGATTGGCAAGAGCAATATCTTGTTTGTAGTGTGAATCCTTCAAAATACTATCATCTGAATCTTCTTCCTCAACGGTCGCAATAGGATCTCTGAACGCCAAGTTATCGTTGTGCTCTGAGTTGATGGGAGAGCGATTTCGCGGAGTACGATCAACTGAGGAGTTTGAACTCTCAAGCGTTTCGTCGAGACTAGGAGCTCGCTTCTTCCGTCTTCGTCTCTCCATCAACGCCCTGAGGAAGCTTGGGCGATCGCCATGCTTATCCTCAGATTGGTCGTCCATGTTGGAAAATCTCATGCTTGCGATACCTTTCTGCTCGGGGCTGTCAGAACGGAGCGGTATGCTAGTAGAATGCAAATTCATAGGGAACCGCAGCGTAGATTCCGCAACCCGAACACGAATTGACTCAAAATAGCTTTTGTGATCACGCCACGTGCTCCTAGTCGAAAAAGACCAATTTCGCAAACTGCAGGAAGCAGAACAATCAATATGACCAAATAAGAACCGAGGACTTCGTGGCGCTTGAAGTGCCTCGATAGTTTGTCCGACAATCTGGGGGACTGATAAATCCCAAAACTTCCTTCGTTTCGAAGGAGTTTAATTGAATGACATCCTCGTAGAATCTAGTATCGACGATCAATATACTCCGAATGCAATCTCCTACCTCCTGTGCACACTCTTTGGTTGTTACTTTGTTACATCCGCCGTGGACCAACATACGCATTGAATGCAGTATCGAATTCCGAACTCGAGTCCCAGGAGGCTTCTCGTTAAAAACCAGCTGCTTCTCAACCAACAAACTTCTCGAAGTTTGTTTTCTGGTATGTACTGTAGGGTATGGTAGTTGTTCCCCACCGGGTACCTTGACCTTCGTCGTCACGTCCATGTCCATTCTTGTTCTACAGAACAGTCTGCCGAACGCATCGTTTCTTCATGCTGGCATTCCTTCTATATACGCTGAAAACCAAAAAGGAAATCGAAAATGAATTAATGCACCGGACAACATAACCGTGGACGGACGTATTGGCGTACTAGCAGTTATGTACCGTCGATTTCACGACAACAAGTGCAACACTCATTCCAGATGAAATTTGTGAATTAAAGTTAGTGAAATCAATCTTGGTCGGAGATGACTGTACCTCTCACCCCTTTTCAATTGATTGCAGTTGCTTGTCGGGCAAGAATTTGGGTTTTGTTCCTGCGAGGATATGGGTTCTGGATGGTAAGGTGCATAGCAAACATAATGCCATGCCAGTTGTCTGCCTGGTTGTCTAGCCAATTCTTTAGTGCCATTTGTACTTTTGTTGTGGGCAACTACTTGTAAATGCATATCATCCTTGACATGATCCTCTCTTCAGCAGCATTGGGGCACACTTTGTGTCTATTAGCAGCTTATCTGAAAGATTCCTTTTCCAAATGCCTGGTGTGGAATGTTCCTGCAACTGAACAAAATGCGCCTTCAATCATAAAACAATGTGTCCTCATGCTCTTGAATGAAGTGTGGCTGCTCGTATATCTGTGAGCTGTTGTTGTGTCCATGCAGGGACATCAGACTTTGTTTCCAATAAGTCATTCTTTTGCTGATAGCCTAGATTTGCGTGACTCCATCATCAACCATCATCATAGTGCACTTGTATTGATAAGCACCTATGCTTCATCAAACTTTGTAAATACTCCAATCATATGCTTGATAGCTTCACAACATACTAGAGTGGTAGAGCCACCCGGCACTCTGTCTGCCTGTCATTGGTGTTTTTGGCGACGTCTGAGATGATGATGACATTGTTCTCAGCATACCACAAGAAGTTTTGTCTACTGTACAACAATCCCTTGCACGGTCATGTGTCCATCAAACCATTCAAGCACTTGCCAATGCTTATGTCCAGGACTTGACTCATGTTGTGATTATATCTCTAGTAATTTTGGCAATGTTTTGTGCCAACTTCATCATCAAGTATATAATCATTCTGAAAATGACTGGTAATTGTTATTTTTCCGATAATCTTATTCACTCATTTCAGGAATACTGTTGCATTTGCTTCGTTGCTGGTTTCACTCCCTCCTGTCTATTTGTAGTGTGCCATGATGATTGTGACTTCCAATTATTTCATGCTTGTTCTTCCAAGTCCGATGTCAGTCCTTAACTTGTCTGTCCGGTTGCCTGGTTTTCTGAATATCCTGCACTCATGGTAGAATCTATTCAACATTGCCATGGCCAATGGCATCACTTCACCTTAGTCTCACCAGGAGCCTCAGCACGTTGGAGGGACATACTGCCTATGCATCCGATTGCTCCCGTTGCTCGCGGGAATATCACAATCTAGCTAGTGCACCAGCATTGCCCTGGCCACTGAAATTACTGGAAGCACTACTGTTCTGGTGCAGCGTTGCCCTGCCTACCGCCATGACTGGAAGTGATGCCAGAATTGGCACTACTGTTGTGGCACAGCCTTGCCCTGGCCATTGGCATTACTGTTGGAAAGAAGCCATCTGTCATGCAGCCCAATTCGTCAGTAATCTATCAAGCATTGCCTTGCTGGACATCACCCAAACAAGTCAGATGCACCTTCCTGCAGAGCTGTTAACTTCACCTAAGAACATTCCAGACTCCCATTTCCAGATGTATGGTTCTTAGGAGCCGGAAACTTCGCACACACCCCGTTGGGATGTAATGGATCAGCAGCACCTTAAGATACTACGCCGAATGTCTTTTTCTGCCACATTCGTGTGCCTTGTTAAACGTTGATGGAAATTAGTGCATTCTTTGGATGCATTTCAAGACACAAGGCTAAGGCGAGGAACACAGTCGGCTGGCTTGGGCCTGCGCGGTCGCTACGATAGGGACACCGTACGCACATTCACACCCATGCAGAACGGGTTTCTGCGCTGAAGATGCATCTGAACAGTTCCAACGCGCTCTATTGCGACATCGCCCAGACTGATGTATGCAGTCTGCATGAATCTGAGGTTTGAACCCCCATTCAATGAAGGACAGCTGGTTTGCGACGATCTAGATTCTGGGTGCGACACCAAGACACGGCTCCAGGATATATTGGCATCACCACGCAGAACTCCTACAACTACTAGTGGATCGAAGCATCCTGGCTCTTCCATTTAGATCAACCTAATGCATATCTGCCACTACCTTGACAACAATCATCGCCAAGAACGAGGGTCCTTAAACCATCTCAATCTCAACTCAACTTGACATCCTTGACTGCATTGACAGCAGCCGCCGCGTAATACTCATCAGTCGGCTTCATTGCAGGGAAGAGCAAGACTTCCTTGATGTTATTCTTGTTCGACAGGAACATGGTCAAGCGGTCAATACCAAGACCGAAACCACCAGTGGGAGGCAACCCGTGCTCCAACGCGGTGACAAAGGCATCATCCGTCACCATGGCTTCGTCGTCACCCTTCTTGCCATCCTTGGCCTGCTCCAAGAAATTGCGGTACTGGTCGACCGGGTCGTTCAATTCCGTGTAGGCATTGGCGAGCTGCAATACGAGAGTGGCAACAAAAGCAGATTTAGACACACGGAGATGTTGAAGATGGACAAACAAACATCATCCCAATCAAAACGCTCGTACCTCTCGTCCTGCCGAGAAAAGCTCAAATCGCTCCGTCAAGAAAGGCTTGGAGCGGTGATGTTTGGCAAGGGGACTCATGATCTGAGGGTGTTCAGTGATGAAGGTAGGATGAATGATATCCGATTCCAAATACTCGCCCACCAGTGTATCCAACAAACGTGGTGTCGTGTGAGGAGGAGTGCATTCCAGTTCTCGCTCCTTCAAAATTGCAGACAGCTTCTGCTCGCATTCAGGGTCGTCAAGCGATGGGAGCTTAATGCCCATGACTTCCTCCAAACCTTCCATCATGGGGATGCGCTTGAACGGAGGTGTGAAGTCAATTTCGACTTCTGGTTGACCTGGCTTTGGGGAGTATTTGATTTTGTAACCTCCAGTGACATTTTTGACCAATGTCGATACCATCTCTTCGCACATGTCCATCAGATCGTTGTAGTCGGCGTAGGCTTGATAAAATTCCAAAGTAGTGAATTCAGGATTATGTGTCAAATCGATCCCTTCGTTACGGAACTGCCTGCCGATTTCATAGACACGATCGAGCCCACCAATAACCAGCTGCTTGAGATACAGCTCAGGAGCAATACGAAGGAAGAGATCCAGTTTCAAATCGTTGTGGTACGTAATGAAAGGCTTGGCGACAGCGCCACCTGGGACCATGTTCATCATTGGTGTTTCTACTTCCAAAAAGTGACGATCGTTGAGATAGGTTCGAATCTGATTGATGATGGCAGCACGAATGTAAAACACATTGCGAATGTCGTTGTTGACAATAAGATCAAGGTAACGCTGGCGATAGCGAGTTTCCATATTCGTAATGCCTCCCAAGCCAGAATCACCCTTTGGAAAGGGCAACATGTGCAAGCAGGGGCTGAGCAACTGCATGGCCTTTGGGAAGATGGAGAGCTCGCCATTTTTGGATTTTCCAGGATATCCAGTCACCCCGATAATGTCACCTCGCTTCAAAGTTTTGTGAATCTTGAAGAAGGCATCTTCCGATTCATAGGTGGAAAGGGAGGACATGACTTGAATCTTGGCACCGTCACCACGAATATCGTAGAAGTATAGCTTTCCTTGGCCACGAACGCTGACAATTCGGCCGGCAACACTTGTGGTAATATCATCCAGTTGGACGCCGGCTTCTGTCTTGGGATCAAACTCGGCGCAGAAATCAGGAAGGCGATAATCGACGTGGAACTTGTGAGGGTACGGATCACCACCGTCTTGCACAATCTGTTTGATTTGAGCCTCACGATTGGCCTTGTATTGAGACGGATCCAAGATTTCTTCTTCTTTCTTGTTGGCGGGCGCCGCAGCAGCTTTGGCAGCAGCCTTTTCCGCTTTCTGCGCCGCGGCATGCTCAGCCTTGAGCAGCTTCTTCAAGGCATTCTTGGATAAAGGCTCACCGTTCTCGTCCAAACGAACTGGTTCTTCTTCTGTCGACATGGTGGCAAAGGAAAGCACAACGTTTGCAGCTGAATCTATAGCAACGGCCAATGGCTGTAATGAACGTGAAGGACAATGCTCTTGACAGGTGTTGGCGTCCGGATGGCAGATGCACGGGACAGGACAATCATTTGCATACGCCCAACGCTCCACGCCAGACGGGGACTTAAATCTTACTCATACCGGCACTTTGCTACATGGTATGCATGGTACAGGTACCCGTGCTCCAGTACAGTTCTCGATCGATCGGAATAAAAAATTCTTGGTGGATGTGCAGTCCGTCGAGTCGGCAGGACAGGGATAGCAGACGGACGGCTTGCAGACATTTTACCGACATGTGTGGCTCTCGATCCTGTTCAATATTAGTATGCCGTGTACGTGGGGTCTCTCTGCCATTGGAAAGGTTGTCGATCGGGCGTAAACCTTGACCTCGCGCAAGTATTCTCCTCGCTATATCCATTGCCTATTACGACTCCACACTCCGCACTCCGCACTCCGCACTCCGCAACTCTCGTGGTCTTGTCGTGACAAGTCATTAGCTACGAACTGAAGGCGCATCAGCACTTGCACATCATCCAACCATGGCAACTCTCCTAGAACCTGGTCAACGTATCAATGTTGTGCAGCTTGATGGACTTGTAAGCTTTTCACTTCCTATCATTCTTTTTACCGCGCTCAATCCGAGAAATGCTTTCTTACCTTAACCCCCCCTTCTCCCTGTCAGGCCCTACTAAAGATCGTCAAACACTGTCACGAATCCTTGCCACAAATGGTCACTGGTTCTCTCCTAGGACTCGCCAACGCTGGCACACTCGAAATTACACATTCGTTTCCATTTGCCGACGCCACCACAGAAGATGATGATGCAGCTCAGGATTATCAGCTCGAAATGATGCGCATGTTACGAGAAACAAATGTTGATAACAATTGCGTTGGTTGGTACCAATCCATGTATTTGGGCTCCTATTCCACGACCTCGTTCTTGGAAAATCAGTTTTCCTATCAGACAGAATTGTCACCCAACGCGGTAGTTCTCCTCTATGATCCCCTCCAAACCTCCCACGGTAGCCTTTGTCTCAAGTGTTTCCGACTGACGCAATCTTACATTGAAACCAAGGCAGCCGTGTCGGGCCAAATTTTCGAATCCATCCCTCTTGTCTTCCACAATCCCGGCCTGTGTCGTGCCATGGTGTCCGAATTGCAGACCGATGACACCACGTTGGAGTGTTTGGATTTGAGCACTAATCCATATTTGGAGAAACACTTGGAATTCCTTTGCAGTTGGGTGGACGATTTGGCCCAAGAGCAGCAGAAATTTCAATATTGGGCACGTGCCAATCACAGCAGCAACAAGCGTCGGAACAAGAATGACACCGCAGCGGCAACCCAATCGAGTGAGGGAGCACCCAAAAAGTTGGAGAGTTTGCTCATTACCAACCAGATTCGCAATTATTGCGATCAAATGGACAAGTTCGCTGGAGCCGGATTTGGAAAATTGTATTTGGTCAGCGGCTTGCATAAAAATGATCGGACTGGAGTTTAACTATAAGTAATGGTAGAGCCTATTTCCCGCCTATTTACTGACAAAGCCTTGAGACTTACGTCCAGTGGATCGCTGTTGGTATTTGCTACTACTTTTTAATGGCGGTGTTGGGCAATCCCAACTCGTCGTAAAGACTCTTCATTTTGGATTCCATCAATGAGCAACTTTTGGAATGCGCGTCTTGCATCGCTTGCGTCAAGGAAGTGTTAATGGTCGCCAGGTCCACATCATCTCCGACTTGGACAGCTAGGGGATACTGCTGCCCGTTCATGAATACTCTGATTTTGCCATCCTCAGATCGACCCTCAACTCGGGCTCCCGATAATTCCTGAAGAACACCAGACGTCAGACTTCCAAGTCTTTGATTCACCTTGAAAGATTGCATGGACTGCATCACTTGATCGACGCCGGAAGAAGAATCGGTGCTGTCCTTTTGCTGCTCCTGCGATGATCCACCTCCCCAACGCGAAAATAAAAACAGAGAATTGGTCGATCCTGCAGATGGCCTTTGTAGAGCCTTCCATTGCTGCTGATTAAAGGCATTGGATGGCGGTAGTACCAGCAGCAGCAGACAGATGATGCCTTGCAAACGAAAAGACATCATGCTAACATCATTGCTGTCATCAAGGTAAGAGACTTGATGTGTTAGGTGTCATACTTCGTCTCTACATACACCTGTAGTATTACAGTAGTCCGTAGCACAGTAATATCTCTCAATGGGAAATGGGATATGTAATGCGTCGTCCAAGTAAGTCATACTGTCACATCCATCATATTGCGTACAAGTACCCTCGCTCCCATCTAACGGTGTGTCGTGAGTCGTGAATCGTGGCAGATGATCGTAGCCCTGTGGTCCAGGGTTAATGGCATCATTAACCCGAGCAGGAATCGTCCGGAGATGGTACGATAGTTCAGCGGACTCCGATTTGCAGGCAAAGATTCGAAGAACCTCATCTGCCTAGATTGGAAGTTGGGACCTTCAGGTCCAGAAAAACCGGACCTTTTTAGCCAAAGTCGACAGTTGAAATGCCCTTCTCAAGCGAACTAGCGGCACTCAAGGCCGTGTACAATGATGGCGTACTCCTACATTATTAGTTTACAATTGACCAAGGTTGTGTTCAAGGTGAGAACTACTGTTTGGGAAGGCTTCGTCTTCACCTAGATCACACGTGGCATATCATGTTCAGGAAGAAGGGCAGTCACCAGTAAGCATGATTCCAAATCATCAGCAACGTGCTGATGCCGGAAAAGAACGAGTTCGCCATCAGAAAGTTGTCGTCGAAGGAGACGATATCGAATCATAGCAACAGTTTGGTAAAAGAAGACTGGAAGACATTCTGGGACTTTCTTCGGGGCCCAATTGAGAGATGCGAGTGTTACGAGGGCATCCTGGATGGCATCATTCCGGTGACCATCTCCATGCATGGCTGCATACGCCAAGCGAATGGCGTCTTCTGCTTCATTGATGACGGCAGGGACTTTCTTCTCTGCACGAAGTTCCGCCACATGGCGACGAAGGCGTTCCATTCGAGGCTCGATGTGATGTGGAACCAATCGATTCAGAAAGAGATCAGCCTTCGCATGTGAACAGCCTTCGCTGATGGCGGGCTTCGTTAGACGATCCAAAATATCGAGCTCATCGTGAAGCCTTTCTTCGCTTGTCCCAAAACCATTTTGATTTAAGTAGGATTCCACTTCGTAGATCTGACGTCTGCAACGAGAAAGCCCACTGGCTATATCCTGCAGAAGCCTAGCTGTTTCATCATGGGTTGCACCACGATAGGCTCGTCGTTCCTTGAAGCAATTTCTGCTAATGACCGAAAGTGTGTGTCCTAGGGGGCCGAACGTCACGGGACCTGAGTAGTATTTCAGGAGTTCACACGTAGGATCGAGGGAGCGAAACGGAAGAGTTGTGATGTCGAGCTTCTCAATTCCAAGACACTGTTTCACAGTGCATCCTGCAGCTCCGAACTCTTCCTCGAACAACTCCTTGCAAGTGTTGATACTTTTTTCGTCCATGTTGATGGCCTCCGTGCGAAACTTCTCATAAGCGAGTTTCCAATGTAAGTGCTGAACAGCCACATCTCCAAGTCTTCCGGCAAGCCCTGCAATGACAAGGTGGTCGAAAAAAATCTTTCCGTGTTCAATCTCGTTAAGTCGGTTGACAAGGGCAGTTGCGATGGCCTCAAACTGAGCGGGGGTGCACACTGCCGCAACTACATCCCTAAAAGCGGGGCAACGGAGATAGACGCGTCTTTGTTCCGCTGCCCCTTCTACCTTGAGAATGAACATCTCTTCTAGCTCGCAGACGGCTAGATCCAATGGAAAAGACTCTCCTTCGGTCTCATCAAGTTGAACAAACAAATCCTCCATCGCCATGGCTACTGCACATAGCGGAACCTTGTATAAGCAACGAATAGTCGCCACAGCCACGACTTCGACAAATGTTTGAAAGCAGGGAGGGAGCTCATCGAAGACACGTCCAAATCGCATGGTGGTATCAGCGCTCACTTGATGAACCGTGACTGCTTTGATGAGCCGGGACATTCCCAGAGGGACAAAAAGGTTAAGATCATCGGAGATTGATGACAAGGGAGTTAGGCCCACACCAGAACGGTTCGCGGACATTATGCGGATACCACGAATTCGCTGAAACATGTAACCGCAACGGAACCCACTTGTTTCGGCATAAATATCTAACCAGCGCTCGTCGACTCCAAGGTCGATGCTGTCGCGAACAAGGGTCCTGAGCTCCTCTCTCGTGGCTTCAACAACCTCGAGGACAGGGACCACAAGTCGATGCGCTCGGACCAGCTCAGTCACAATGAGGCTCACAGGCTTGGCGTCGTATAGAGGTTCATGAGTGCAGAGGAAAAAGAACTTTCCTTTTTCAATTCGCGTTTCGAAGACCGACGAAAGCGATGAAAATGAGCCATGCGTGAGGCTGGAAGACTTTCTAGGTAGTCTGTGATGCACCAGGCACGTGCGAATGAAGGAGTAGGAGAACTGATCCAAGTCGTGGATTCGATCGACCACGATACAGCCTCGATATCCCGATGCGATGACTGTATTAATCAACTTGACGCACTCGTCATGAGCTTGGCTCCACCTCTGACTTTCAATATGATTTTTCACAACACGAGCTTCAGTGCTGCATCGCTTGTCGAAGAAATGTAAAAACCAGTCACTCAAGGTTCTGCCTATCTGGAATAAGCCACAAGTTCCATCACCAACGTGAAGGATTGGAACCATCCGGGCCAATCCAGCTGCGCGTTGACATACCACTTTCTTGCCAACAAGACTAGGTCCGGTAATAATCGCGGCTCCGCGAGATTCGTTTGAAGTCATGAACTCTTCAAGTATCTTCACTTGCCGTTGATGAATCGGGGCAAAGGCGAAACTCTCTAGAATCATGGAAGCGGCGACACTCTTCGATGCTGATATCTGGTACACTGTCACCTTTTCTGGACTTCCCTTAATAGCAATACGAGTATGAGGTTCCAACATGGTTGATAATGTGGCATTGTCGTACACAGACTCATCTATAGCGACTGGAAGGTTCTCCTTCAATGCGCATTGCATAAGGCGCGCTGCTCGAACGACGGGAGCGCCAGTGATATCCCAACGACATGCAATTTCGTCAGATCCGGTGATGCCGCAGTACGTACCACCCATCGCCATTCCAATAGAGCAGCCGACTTGTTTTGAGATTAATTCGCGACAGGCGTTGAGGGCTAGCGTCGTCACTTCGGGAACGGCTTCGTAGAGATTGACAGCTGCCGTGAGATGAACACCTTTGTCGTCATCGATGATTTGCACGATTGGACAGCGGTGCTTGTCAAGCACAGTATGAACTTCCATCAACCAGTTGGCTGAATTTCCTGACGACGTCTTGGCGACGAATAGGACACAAAGATCGCGCATCTGCGCAATCTGTGTTCCTCCATGTTGAATGTGACTAAGGACTGAGGGATGCACAAAATTCTCCTCAACGTTTGCCACCCGCATTGCAGACCGTTGTTTTCGCAACGAGTTGATATGCTTGTCAATAGCTTCATCAGCATTGAGATCAAGCGCTAACTTTTCCAAAAGTCTCCCATTTTCTACTTCGCACCCATAGGCAGCGAGTTTTCCCAAATACTCGACACAATCCCACGAGACACAGACTTCCCCTGCTTTGGCGAGTTCTACCAACTTCCCAATTTCGATCAACGGTTCCCCGCTGACCACATGATATAACCGTTGCATATGCTCCGAATTAGGAGCGGTAAAGACTTCGGTATCCAGTTCTCCACAGGAGATGCCACAGTGAATCCGAAACGAAAGTCCAGTGCCTTCAACAGGATAGTCTCCTGCAAGTTCCTGCATTTGTAAAGCACAATGAGCTGCACAAAGAACATTCAGCTCTTGGTGTTCGATCGAGTCTGACTCCCAAACAACCATAATGGCATCCCCTGCAAACGTGACGACGTCGCCTCCAAAGAGTTGGACGACTCGGAGTAATTCGGCAAGGTAATCATTGACAATCTTACTTAATAGGTACGCCCCTCGATCGGCCAGCACTGCTGTTATTTTGGAATATCCGCAAAGATCCACAAACAGCACTGCCGCGTGTCCGCTCCAACTTTCGAATGTGGCTTTAGAAAAGGTGCGATTGTGTCTCAAACATCGAAAGACAAGATCCGAACAGAACGGTCGGACCATTTCCACCCAGGATTGGCTTCCACGCTTCATCGATTTCATGAGGCGTTGACTGGACGTGTTCGAAGAAGTGGACGATCCTCGTTTCGTCACGACGTGAGACTTGGACATGTTACAGCAATGATCGATCGATCAGTCTTCGGAACTTGGTGTGCGGAGGATATCGAAATTTGTGACTGAAGTTGCAGGGCTGGAAAGATATTCTCGCCAACAGCAAATCCAATCGTAGGGCAGAGTAGGTCCAGTTAGCAGGGTCGTCGAACCTTTCAGGCATGGTCTATGCCATGGTGATGCACACTGCCTGGAACTGCAAAGCACCAAAGTCAAGCTGAGATTCCTTTTTCCACAACAACAGCTCTCCATATTCTCACTCTACTAGACTCTAGATGCGCAATACAGCCGCAAGCCGCAAGCATGATGCCATACACCGGTAGCTCTACTAGTACTGTATAAGGAGTTCTACAGCGGGACAGTACACAGTACCATTCGGGCAGATGCGTCTGTCTGCTACCGGGAAAGGTGAAACACCGACGAACATGCACAAACTGTGACCACCCGACGACGAGACGTCCGAATCGTTCTGCAGGAACATAGTCCTGAAGCCATCTGAGATTATATTGTATCATTACATTAAGTACAACTCTAGCTAGAGTGTACCATAGAACTCTTGAAAATCTGGAACGAAATGCTATGAAGCTACGAATCCTCCTTACTATTGTAATGAGTACGACAAGGGTGCTTCGAAGAAGCTGTACAGCGTTTACGTTATCCACAAACAGTTGCAAAAGAATATCATTGCCAGTGCCGTCAAGACTGACAAACGGTCACTCGTGTCAATCAACACGTCTGTTTGCGTCACAGTCAGATAGCTTCAAGAAGAAGACAAAGCAAGGAGGTCCCAAGAAACGAGGTGGTGTTCCCAAGAAAATCCAAGTCAATAAGAATGTGTCACAACGTAATGCCGATCTTTTGGCCAAGGCGTTTGCTGAGATGGCACGCAAGGATGGGTTCGACGACTCTACAGCATATTTTGCAGACGATTCTACGTTCGAAGACGATTTTGAAGATGACGTCTTTCTTGATGACGAGGACGATGATGAAGAAGATGACGTGGACGCCCCTCTGAATCCTGACAAGTTGCTTGGCGCATTCGACGACGATGATGACGACTATCTAGACTTCGGGTCTGAGGATCCTGATGAAGACATGGATTCTCGAATCGCTGCCGCGAAGCGAGATATGGATCTCGGTCGCGTATCGGTACCAAAAGACTTGGAAAGGTTTGCATCTTCAGATGATATTGACCTGCGCAAGTTGGGGTTCAAACGCGAAGTTAACCCATTTGGAGATGATGAAACCCCTAGAAAGGATGAATTCAAGCTCATCACGAATGCCATGGTTTGTTCTGCGTGCGGATCCGACTTTCAATCTAAGAACGAAACGCGACCTGGATTTCTACCGGCGGAAAAATTTGAAATTCAGCTCAAGCTGAGTAAGCTTGAAGAAATGCAAAAACTTCAGGAGAAAGCCCAGTCCAATGCTGAATGGTCACCGGAGGATGAGATTGAATACCTCATTCAAACATCAGATGGAAAGGTGGACTCGGCAGGATCCGAGCCATTTGCTGATATTGATATCGATGGTATGGCAGAGCAGATGGGCCTCGATCTCCTTGAGATGTCCCAAAAGAGGGTTATTTGCAAACGATGCCATGGTTTGCAAAATTTTGGGAAGGTGGATGCGAGCCTACGACCTGGATGGACCCAAGAGCCACTCATGTCGCAGCAAAAGTTTCGTGACTTGTTGGCGCCTCTCCGCGAGAAGCCCGCTGTCCTTATTGCGCTTGTAGACTTATTTGATTTTGCAGGATCGGTGCTGCCTGAGCTGGATGCAATCGCTGGTGACAATCCAGTGCTTCTAGCAGCCAACAAAGTGGACCTCTTGCCTCCCAAAATGGGACATCATCGTGCTGAAAATTGGGTCCGACGTGAATTGGAGTACATGGGAATTCAGTCGATAGCTAACATTGGTGGTGCAGTTCGACTTGTTTCCTGCAAAACTGGTTTTGGCGTGTCTGGTCTCATGGCCAAGGCGAGAGAGCTGGCAGAAGAAATGGACTGTGATGTTTACGTTGTAGGTGCCGCAAACGCAGGAAAATCCACACTCATCAATCACATGCTGGAAAAAAGTGAGAAGCGAAAACCATTCTGGGCCAAGAAGCGTGCAGGCAATGCGAATGCTAGCAAAGGTGCCGTTACAGTGTCAGCTTTGCCTGGAACTACGTTGAAGTTCATTCAATTAGACCTTGGGGATGGACGAAAGCTGTACGATACACCAGGATTGCTTGCTCCGGGTACTTTGACGCAGCTTTTGACTCCCGAGGAGCTTAAAATTGTTGTTCCCAAAAAGTAAGATTGGCCAGACAGTGTGCTCCACCAGGCTCCAATGAAGTCGATCTGATATCTCACCCTGTTCCTTTTTTCACTTACTTCAGAGAAGTTGAGCCAATAACCTTTCGAGTTTCGTCGGGAAAATGTGTGTTGGTAGGCGGTCTAGTGAAGATTGAACTTGTCGGAGATGACACCAAGCCTTTTCTCTTCACCTTCTTCGTTGCCAACGACATCAAGTTGCACCCCACAGATTCGGAAAAGGCGGACGCATTTAGAGAGAAACATGAGGGGGGTATGCTTACTCCTCCGCTGGTGAAGAGAGAAGAAAGCTGGGAATGGGAAACTCACGACGTCGATATTGAAGGAACTGGTTGGAAGGAGGCCTCGGCCGATATTACCCTGCGCGGACTGGGTTGGGTTTCGGTCACCGGCCCTGGCATGGCTCGAGTTCGTATTACCGTTCCCAAGGGCATTGGAGTTGCGGTCCGACCACCGCTTATGCCGTTTGATGTTTGGGAGGTTGCCTCACGGTATACTGGTGGCAGAGCTGTGCGCAAGGCTGGAAAGTCCAAATATGGAACCAAGCGAAAAGGCGTTGGCCGAAATTAGTATCGCTTACGGGGATTCTAACTCTTTTGGAACTTAACCACGTGCTACTAGGAGAACGATGTAAAATTCTAGAAAGTAGGTTGTTTGTTGTCCATATCAGGTAAGAATTGTTCGCTTAACCACGTGCTACTAGGAGAATGATGTAAAATTCTAGAAACTAGGTTGTTTGTTGTCCATATCAGGTAAGAATTGTTCGAACAAAATCTTCGTTGTTCTCCAGGTACAAGTGATGCCCAGCATTGGGTACAATATCAAGCCTGGCACGGCTTTGTCTCAAAGCAGCAACGACTTTTCGCGCACTCGGTTCGTTAGTTCTCATCCAATCGTGGTCACCAAAGCTGATGCGGAGGTCAATACTGGAATCCAAACGATCAACCAGTTGATCCTCCAGCGGCTCTCGAGCAAAGACTCCCATGATATCGGGTGATATGGCCGGTTCCAACAAGGAGTTCATGGCGTACTCTCCAGAAGGATCGGCGACGGTAATATGAAATAGATAATCGGCCAATAGGTCGACTTGCGTGTCGGAAAGTCCTGGGATGCGTCCCCGCAGAGCTCGTCGAACATTACGGCGGCCCCTTGTTGCTCCCTGGATGCGCACCAGCGACTGCGGAGTAAGATTGGCGCTCCAAAGAGAATCCAGCAGGCGGAATGTCGTTGGCATCTGTGAGGAATGCAGGGCGTTGCGAGGTTTGTGGGGAATTCCCACGGGTGATGCCAAAACCAGTTTGGATATACGAGAAGGATATTTAAGCGCGTAACGAGCGGCTAAGTAGCCACCCAGAGAGTGTCCGACGAGACATAAGCCATCGTCGAATCCACAGTGATCCAGAAATTGTTCCAGGGGGTCGACAAAGAAATTGATGGATTGCTCAGTGGTTGGAAAATGCGCTTCGCACAAGCCCCTACCTTGGAATAAACTGCGGTAGGGACGTTCCCGACAGGGTGGTCGATCTGATCCACCCATACCCAACCAATCGACCAATACTACAGAATCATAGGCTCCAGACCGAAGGATCGCCTCAACATTTGAATAAAAAAAGCCCAATCCACTTCCATATCCATGCGCTAAAACGCATACTGGTCTCTTGTCGTTTACAAGAGTGTTGTTCGTGGAAGAGGGATTCGACAGGCGTACTGCATTGATACCCGCTGCCACCAGCGGCTCCGCAGTCAAATGTGGAACCATCATTTCCAAGAGCCTCTTTCGAGACGCCAGCATAGCCAGTTTATTACTTTGCGTCCACCATTGTCGAGCAATTTGAATCACCATGATACCGAACAGCGATCGAACAAATATGGCATAAAGTTCCTTGCACTGCCATTCGATGCGATGACTTGGGATAATCAATGACTTCGTGTCAGTGCCAAGGACATCTGATCTTGTGCCACCCACTAAATACCATCGAGATAGTTTTATATGAATGGAATATATCATTTCACTCTGCAGTCGACAGACGCATATGCTTGCTTGTACTTAGTAAACCACACCGCCTCTCTTCGCACTCCACATCTAGCAGACTGTATATACTCCCTGTACAGTAGTAATATGCAATATGCATACCCGGAGAACACTGCATACTACTGCATACGCTATTGTGCCATACAGTAAACTACTGCTCAAAGAGTACAACACTTCTGTACAATTGTACTCTGAGTACTCAAGTACTACTACTTATACAACGGTACAGTACCTTGTACTTGAAGGTTGAAGGATGGCGCTTCTATCCGTAACATCCACCATCCACCTTACTTCCACGTTCATGACCGTCATGTTGATCCGCCTTCTGACGTCCACCCTATGGACGTTAGCTGTCGCTGTGCCCTTCCAAATAAACATCTTACATAGGCAGTCAGAATGCGTGTGGGATCTTCTAAAGGAAAAGTAAGTTTAAAAAGACTTCAACCCCGGTCGCAACCGCCAACAAATACTCAACTAGCGCTGTTCTACCTCTCGTGCCATAATTGTCTAGTGAATCGGCCACCTTGTCGGTCTTCATTCTGGAAGGAAGCTCACTCAAGGCAACTCTTGTTCTGGAAGGACCGTTTGCGAATCCAGATGTTGAATCTACACTCGATCTAGTCGCAGCCGAACACAAATTCACAAACCAGCGTCATCGATGGACCAAGCATGTCATGTATCGAGATACTGTCAATTTTGAACATCTTCAATTACCAGAGCCAGACTTTGATGAGGAGGAACAAATACCAATGTATACTGATGATGATTACACTGTACCCGAGAGTAAAGAAGAGGATATGGCAGCCATTCAAAAACAAATTGAAGAACGTCGTGCACGACAGATTGAGATTCGTCGACAAATCCAAGAAGCTCGACGGAAGAGAGCCGAACTTATGTTAGAACACGCGCAGATGAATGCCGAAAAGGTCAGAGAAGAGGGATCCCCTCATCAAAAGACAATTACTGCCAGAGCAGATGGCTGGTACCGAGGATGTATCGAGGCAGAATACAATCGAGTAAGTTGGGTGGTCAACGACAACGTGGGAAGACGTGTGTCTGCCGTTGGCATGGGCTCATAAATAACCTCTTTGCTCTTTATTCATAGGTTCTCGTTGAACTCGAATTTCGTACAACGAAAGAACTGGATGGGATCGATCCCGAAACGAATCATGTCTATTCGTATGAGAAATGGCAGGAACGACAGGAAGAAAAAACTTTGGAGGAAGGTAAGCCTGAGAATGAGCCATCAATCAAGGTGGAAGATTTTATAGGCACACGCAACCAGGTGCGAGATCTTAACCGAGTATTGAATCAAATGAGCAACATGCAGCAAGCAGCCAAACACCGAGTAAAAAGGCACGGGGAGCTTGGAGAACACATGCATTCGAAGATGACACGCTTCTCCATCTTTATGACGATTCTGTTCATGGCAGCTGCAGCCTTTCAAGTGTTCACTATACAAAGATGGTTCAGCACTGGCAATGCCTCCTTATTGGGAAGGTAGATGCGGATAGGGTGGAGGTCATTGGAGAATGAACCCTTTGCGAAATCGCAATTTCTAAGCCCTCGTCGCTGTACTCCGAGTAGGGCACAAACTCTTCTGCAATTCCAAGCGTGCTGCCGTTTGATGCTTCCTAGGATATCCGAAGTGCGTATCAGTGAAGAATCCTACTCTCGCCTCATCAGCTACAGTTGATCCAGAGGTGTGTAATGGTAATAGCACCTGGACCTATATAATGCTTGGGAATTATGTAAAGTGTCTAAATTCTATCATCATTTGCAAGAACAGTTGCCTGTGTTTTATAAGAATAAATCATTATGTCACAACGTGAGGAGGAATTCAAATTAGTAGTGCATTCGATCATATTGACAATTGTGAGAAGCAAAATGAAATGATGAGGATGAAGCAATACAAAAATAGGAGAAGAGTCATCGATCATGTAAGAACTAATTTGATGACCTGTCAAGTTGGAATGACAACGCTTGATGTCATCGAAGTCTGGAATTTCAGGAGACAGAACTCAATCACCCAGCATGAATGCGCTGTATCACTAGAAACAACCATTCGGGAATTAATACGGTTGATCAGTTTTTTTTTATGAGGAGCCACATTTTCACTCCTGTATATTCGTGTTTTAATGCCTTTTGCATTATATGATGCTGCATCAATGAAGCTGAAAAATGCTGAAGTATGTTTTTTGGCGGAATTGCGCGCACTGAGCCCTCCCGCATCAGTTTGCTAGAAATCTCGGCATCACATAAGCACATGAGGTACAATCCATCTGCTGCAGCAGGACGGGATGAACACATCCCTGTATCATTCATGACAAGCAACAGTTCTTCTGATTTTCTTGAATGCTTGAACAGAAAGATAATGCTCGGACGGCTGGATTGAAAATTAATCCCCGAATGGTCTCGTCTAGTGTCAAAACAACATGAGAGGATTGGAGCTAGACTACAAGGACACAACTTTCTTGTCGACAAGGACAGAAGCTCATGGTAATCCTTTGGTGCCCACCGAGCCTCATTTTAATCAGTTTAGGACGGCAAGAATTGGTCGTTGGAAGCCTTGTTATGGCAGTAGTAGGTTCAATAGAGCCATTCTTGTTCTTGTTCTTGTTCTTGTTCTTGTTGGAGTTCTTGATTGGTTTGACACGAGAAGAAGACTCCTCACATGTTGGGATTGCCCTCGCTGGGGAAGAAAGTTCAACTTCCTGAGTAATCAGAAGTGCCAGATGAGCAGGACAATGTCAATTTTTTACTTTTGTCAGTAGTGATATCCAACAAAGAGGTACCATCTTCAGCAGATGTCATGAGCCCAAGACGTTGCACGTCCATCTCCTAGAGATACATGACGCCAGGATGAGTCTGTGCAAGCACCACAGGCTTGCTCAGGTGCAGATTCACAAAAAGGACAGATATACAGAATGTTTGTGTTTGTGTGTGAGCCAGCAGCCCACAATGGTGACAATGAACTCATTTCCAAGAAGAAATCTTCTCATTAACTTAGTTGAGAGATGGATGCTTCTCACAAACTTTTTATGCGACGATTTCATCTTGTTCATACACTTTCTTTCGAACAAAAGGAATGTTCTCATGATCTTACTTACAAGAATAATTCTTCTTATGAACTTGAACACAAGAGGAGTCTTCTCATGACCTTACATATGAGAAGCAAGGGATTGACGACAGAGCCTGTTGAGCCCCCATTTTGCATTCATGGTGCCAGCAGCCAGTGTCTAGTATAGACATTACTTTTACCAAGGAATGGCCTTATTGTGAAGTGGGGACTCAAACTGATACACAGCACCAGTAAAGGCTTAGTTTTTTGTTGTTGAATAATTCAGTGTCCCTGAAGCCTGGGACATCCGGAATTCCTTCTTAATCTGTTAGTGGGTTACACAGATATACGTAGATTCAAAACTGAAATTTCATCAATATTTAAAACTGTATATGTTCATTATGATGTGGGAAGAGTATTGGCTAGCGTGCAAGCCAGCGTGGCATCGTGGCGAACTTATGCTTTGCGAGAAGAAATCTAATCGTGAACTTATTTATGAGAAGAAATCTTCTCGTTATCTACGAACAAGTACCACATACTAGCAGTACAAGTACCATGCACTAAAGTCTAATGTCAGAGTAGTACTTGTACCTTGTAGTTTGTAGTCGGAGTACACGAGTACCAGGGTAGTACACTAGTATGGCATGGGAGTAGCACAAAGGTATAAATACCGTCAACATTTTGAATACGTAAATCGAATGATAGCCATATGACACAACTGCGGCAACTACGGACAAACCTGAGTAGAAGCAATCTTTGACGTCACGAAAGATATGTTTGGATCAACCTCAACAGAACCGAGTCGAATGCATGCACAGTCAGGTTATTGCTGGTACTTGTTGTACGACACCCTAAAATCATCTCGGCCCTTTATTCGTCCTTCGTTTAAAGAATGACCATGAACTCCTTCTCTCTTGCAGTTGTTGCCATGATGGCTTCTGGAGCCGCTGCGTTCGCTCCAGCTGCGTCCACCCAGGCTGTTACCGAATTGACGGCTACGCCTGACCGCATGTGGGATTCCATGGTTGATAAGACCGAGAGATCCAAGGCCCTTCCTTTCTTGCCCAGACCTATTAACCTCGATGGATCTTTGGTTGGTGATGTTGGCTTCGACCCTTTCTACTTGAGCAGCATCCCAAAGAACTTCGCTGGTTTCATCCAGCCCCCAAGTTGGGAGAAGACTGCCGGTCTCCCAACTCTTTACTGGATGAGAGAGTCCGAACTCAAGCACAGCCGTATTTGCATGTTGGCCTGGTTCGGATGGGTCGCTACCGACGGTGGATTCGGAATCCCACTCCGTTTCCCTGGAGATATCTACTCGGTGGAGAGCATCCCTACCGCTTACGAGGCCCACAACGCCCTCGTCGCCCAGGGATCGATGACATTCATGTTGGTGGCTATCGCCGTTGTGGAGTTCTGCACTGGTGCAGTTCTTGTGGAGGTGTCCAAGGGCGAGAATGACCGCCCTGCCGGATACTTCGGTCTTGATCCAATGCAGTTCCTCAAGGGAAAGTCGGATGCAGAAATCAAGCGCATGGAACTTCGTGAGCTTTTGAACGGTCGCCTTGCCATGTTGGCGTTCAGCGGTGTTTGCACTCAGACCGCCTTGGGCGATGCCCACCATGCCTTCCCATACCTCTAAATACCACGCCTGTTCTGCTCTTACGGAGTGCAAGCAAGCCTGGTACGAGTACTCTTATACGCAAGTTTAAGCGCCACCTCAAAATACTTGGGAGGTTCTTAGACGACCAACATTAAACTGCTAATCTGCGAATTTTAGGTCGTCGATAGTACTCCAGTACATAAATTTACGTGATCAAGCTTCGTGTCGATGATCTTTGGTGGTAAGCTTCACCACTGCGGCGCATCCTTCATCAAATAGCTGTAGACTCATCTCCTTTCTGTAGGCTAACAACCTGTGCTTAACTATCGAGAGGTCGATGTTGTATGATTCAGGTACAGTACTGTATGCTGGTACCTGTATCCTGGTATAGTACTTGAGTACAACTTCAATTTGGAGAAGGAGAAAGCATTCTCCACATGTTTTCCGTGTGTACATAGTACAGACCTCCCACAGGTATTGTAGTTCTTGAGAAATTCATATGCCAACATCTGTAATCTGTGTAAAGTACCCTGGTACTACTACTAAAAACTACATGGGTTCAAGAAGACCCGGAAGTTGAGATACGTGTGATGTCGAAGATCGCTAGGCTTCGTATCGGCTACGTTGAAACGTACCGGCGTCCTTCCATCTAGTCGTCGGACACGCACGTATCCACCGCTGTTCTCACTCGCTGCATCGAATTACTAGTCACCATGAAGACCATCGCCGCTTTCCTTTGCCTCATCTCCACCGCTATGGCCTTCGTGCCACAGCAGGTAACCAAGGGTATGTTGAAATCGAATGATGCGAGCAGAATGCGCGGTGATTCGAAAATGTGAATTGTTGTTACACCACGAGCACCGTATTGGTTTTGCTCGTAGTCGACTGTTTCGAGTGGGTCGAGACTGTTGGACATCTAGTTTTGATATTGGCATTGATAAATAGTTATCGTCGACTGCCCACACCTTGGCCACGCCTTGCATGTTTTACTTGAACCGTTAGCTCACAACTCACTCCCGCCTTCCTTCATCTCCCTTAGCTGCCTTCAAAGCCGCCGTTGCAGTTGCCCCAGCTGCGATCGCCGGACCTGCTTTCGCTGCCGACTCCATCATTGCGAGCCTTCCCACCAACACTGTTGCCCTCGAGGTTCAGTTCGGTGCTTACCTTGCTGTCCTATTCGGAACCTTCCTCCCATGTCTTTTCCTCATCAACCTTTTCATCCAGACCGAGTCTCGTAAGGCTGGAAAGGCCGGTGGACAGGATTCGGAGTAAATTTCCTACGCTGCTTAACATATGATTTTTATTATAGACGCATGGGAACCTGAGAATGATCCTTTTGGTGGCGACAAGTGATGTTCGTTCGTGGGGATTATACTCCTCAAATTGAAGGTATCAACTCTAGTAATCACTTAGATTCAAGTTACCGTCGCATTTCATACTGAGGAACTTGCTCCTAGATTTTGAACGAAGAGGTGGTGATGTGTCTAGTAGACGTGGACATGGTAATTGTGTCACTAGTAGGAATTCAAGCCAGCTTGCTTGACAGACCAGGTACGTCTTAACGATCGCAGCGAGTATAAATAGTTCAGAAGCAGATCTAGCAATATCTAGGCGTCAAGCTTGCCGAACGAGGTGATCATTTGATCGAACAAAGATTTGATCTCGGGGTAGCGCGATTCAGGTGTTTGAATCGTCAAAGTTACAAGGACGTTGTTAATGAGCGTGAAGATCACGCGGTAGTGAGTCTAAAAGGGACGAAAAGAGGGTTAGCTCCGACGTCTAACGACTTTGTTACCATGCTTTTTCGACGTACCTCTGGAAGATTCGGCGGAGTGACCTTGTAGTCGAAATAGTATGAATTTTTCTTGCTTTCAGCGCTCAGCATGACCGACTTCGTATCGGCAGTATCACCTAGGATCTCTCCTTTAGGAAGAATCGTTGTTTGAGCAACCTGAATGAATGATGGCAAAATTAGTGAATGCTGAGAGTTTGTTCGTTTGTCGCATAACAACCCCGCGATTAATGGATGTAGACAATCTCACCTGATCGACGGATCCAAATGAAGCCAATGAGGTAAAATCAGGCTGGATGGGTGTCTTGGCAATGAACATCAGTGTCTTATCTTCGCCTGATGTCGGATCGATGAACAGAGTGATCGACCGACGGTCCGGCAGTTGCTGTATAGTCTTCTCCCAGCCAACGGGAATTGAAATCTGGAAGCCAAGCGCATCATTTTGGTAAATTTCAAACTTTTCAGCTGCGACAGCAGGCATCGGTAGAGTTACGACGCAGGATGCAGCGATAGCAGCATCAGCAGTCTTGACGAACCAAGATCTTCGAGTTAAGGTCCCATCTTGTAGTGAGCCTCCTTTTGCAATGCGCGATTCCAATGCTAGTGGGCCAAAGGCAACTGCTTGTGAGAGTATGAGAAGAGCCGTCAGTCCTGCCAGCTTCTTCATTTCGTATGCATACACTACCAGTCCTTACAACAATGGCGAATGCGAGTGAGGTGAGATGTTGATTGCATTAAAGATATCGTAGTAGATCTTAGGTTCAGTGGATTTTGGATATCGGCCGATGTACTGGTATTTCGAGCCTCACGCCTACTGTCGTTGGTCAAAATTCTGTACAAGTACCTGGTACCAGTACTGTAGATCTACAGTACTTGTATTAGTGTGTACAGGCGTATACTGTACCTGGTAGGTGGTCGTCTTCCGTCTGTCTGCTATGCCAACTGTCCCATCATTCACGTCGGAAGCAATTCAACGACTCACCGTAACGGTTCAACGCCTAGACTAGCGAGTCCTCGGCTCTACTAGTAGAGAACAATAGACTCAATTGAACTCAAAGACTGTCTCTAGCATCCATATAGCAAACCTACAATAAGGTTGGAACATTCCTTCCAAGAATATCGTCAACACGCCGATACTGAGGCTAATATGAATCTATGCATGGAAATTACGACCCATCACCTTGAAATCAAGAATCAACGTGTCGATTCCAATTTTACTATTAGCCGCTCTTGAAGAGAAGAATAGCGACTTGTCCCAGGTAAAAATAAATAAAGTGTTTCGTCTCATGCGTGACGTATGAGCCGAAATTTCTTCCTACAATAACATGCCACGTTGGGTTGTACTTCTTGTCGAACTCCCGCTTTATGTAGGCCGCCACATCCTAGATGAAAGATGGAAAACGTGAGAAAACTGAACTGAAGACGCATCTGACTACATTGTGGTATCCTTGAACCACCATCACGTTCAAATCCCATGCCCCAAAACAATCACTCAGCCCAGATTGAAACCATTCCCGACGTGTAAACAGTGCGAGTCCAGAATCGAAGGCTCCAATACCTAGCAAAGCCACCCAACAGCAATATTCATTCATAAATCAAGGCCACGTCACAATTGTAGTCCACTGCATGAAATCTCCACTCCTCACCTTCTCAATGTTGTATTTAGCAAGTGCCTGCGATGCAACATCAACCGCGTCCTGTTGCATGCTTTCGCTCATGTCCGCATTCTTGATTACGGCCTTTCGTTGTTCAGCCGTCATTGTCGATTACTAGAAAGAACGAAGTGCCGTCGACGCTCACGAGCTTCAGAACGATGGGGAAGGAAACTTAAAGGAAGGGAACGACGTTCAACGAAACTAAATTAGGAATGTGATTCTCAAACCTCCTCGTACAACTGTACTTGTAGTACGAAGTACTCCGAGTACATAGTAAACCTCGATAGAGAGTTTTCGTAGGATAGTTCGATGGGGAGAGTCAACACGCAGAGTTCCGACCTTTCCTGGATGTTTTCGAAACCGATCTAAAGAGAGGCTATTTAAATTTGTATATTTATACAAAGTTGTCTAAAGTAAATAGTCATCTACGTCACTCAACGGATATGAGAGCGATTTCATGATAACTCGATATATACGGCGTCCCATCCATGCGATATGCACATACCTTGTACCTGGTATCATACCGGTACTTGTAGTGGAGTTGTAAGTCGTACTACGTTTATCGGTGTAGGTCTATGATATCTCTATTGGTGGCTGCTGGCTGATGTAAACTCGAGGCACCAGCCTTCGTGTGTTGAGAGCCCAGCACTCGGAGACTACCGCTGGTACAATCTGGGTCATAAATAGCATAATCGGTCTATCGGTCGTATCATGCATGTAGCTCTTTCTCTTGTCTACTCCACATCCCAGTACCCAGTCGGCATTTTCTCACCGTGCCTGTAGTGTTAATTCATGTCTGAATTTTAGACTATTACAGTGAACGCACTCGTACTGGTAGTACCATGCAGGGACAGGTCTGCTTCCGTCTCAATTCTTAATCCCATCCCAGCGCCTTGACAAGGTCAAACCCATGAGAGCGATTTACTTGAAGTGGCATCATAGCACCTATGAGAATAGCATGTATTATCGCAAGGGGATCCTATTTGTAGTCAATCAGTAGCTGATGAAGCCTCAAGTTTTCTCCACACTACTGAAAAAAATATCGGGCTGATCGGACATCGCCCAAATTTAGGACACCTCGCTTCGGCAAGTCTGGAAACTTGACTGAAGGATACCGCATCTCCCAGCTTTCCTTCAGCTTCTCCAGCAAGGGATTCTCATAAAGTTCCACAAAGCAATCGCGGAGTGCCTCATTCATTTCATCAACATCGCTAGGATGTGTCCAAAATGAGTCATGCACGGCGGAGAAACAAAGCCCACGGCGGTCCATCTCCAAGGCGGTGAGAAGCATGTGCGACGAATCTAGGGAATGCACGTAGTTTGGAGGAAACGCCGTTGCCTGGCGTTGCTTGTGAATTGGCAAGTCGTCGGATTCGTCAACCAAGACGACAGTTTGCAGCAGGGTTACAATTGTATGAGGCTTGCTTCGACGATAGGGCTGCACAACCGGAACGCCGATTGGAGAGAGGAATGCCACTGGTTGACCCTGCTTCGAAATCGCCTTCGCACATGCAGTAAGCCAGTTCATAGTTTGTCGAGCGCCAGAAAACAGTTGACCCATGACGTCCATGGTGACTTGCGCAAGGTATCCGCACGATTGGCGGATATCATTTTGCATTTCATCGACGTCCATTCCTTGCTCCTCCAACTTCTCTTCAATCTTTTCTTGGATTTGGTTTCGTGCTCCCATAAATGTGACTCCGTATACACTCGTCATTACAGTTCGTTTCACGACGCTTCTGTCAATTAGGCCATTCACCAGTTTAGCCGATCGATTACGAGCAATCATCGCCTTCTCTTTCTTGGTTAAGTCATCTCTGGATTCGTCGATATCCAAATCGATGGCAGCCTCCGCGGCAACCTGTCGAATGACTTCGTGCATGACCCCCGAGTATACATCTTGAGGCCTATCTTCGTTGCAAAGGTTGACAGCCCTTCCTCCAACGGCATCCCTTCCCAAGGCAGCATAATGCTGCAATCCGTTGCAAGATCCATCCATATGAACAGGTAGAGAACACTCGTAAGATTCAGGGTCGCCAGAGTCAATAGCATTGACTATTTCGTGACATGCTGCCAATCCCTGAAAGGGGTCTTCCAAATTCATCCACCATTTGTTCTCCCCAAAAGGATCCTCAACAGACGCACGGATGTTCTCCATATTTTGGTCAGTGTAATCGGCTCGTTCATCAAATGTAATCTTATCTTTGCCGGCCAAGTTGGCTAGGTGCACCTTAAGCCAATACAGCCCCCGCTTTCCAAGTTTTTTCCCCTGTGCAAAAGTCAACATTCCTCGACAGAGATCGGACCCAACATTCGACAGATGCGGAGGCATGGGATAAACACGTCCACGAAAGTCCATGTTGTACGGAAAATATATCTTTTCAAAGTCCTTAAACTTGGCAGCCTGATCAAGCTTGAGGATGACTGAACATCGCAGAGATCGCAAATCATTATTTTTCTGAGTGAGACGATTGTGTTTTGCGAGTGCTTCTTTGTAGGTCTTGTACTCATCAAACTGCCTCTTGAATGCCTCGCTTGTCTTGTCCAAAAAGAGTGTTGAGTTTGTTTCCGGTTTGATGGGAGCTGGTGGAACTTCTAAATCAACGCGTGAAGGAATGTCACCGATCGGTATACCGGAACGCCAACACTCCTCTGCCACTTTTAAAATCGTCTTGTTGATTTTCCACGGAACTTGACCCAAGACATTGAGCCCATCAAGAGCAGTTGACAAGTCCGCGTTCAACAAAGCTTCCTTTTGTGACAATGCGTTAGAACTACATTGCATTGTGCGGCTTCAATGCTTGCTGTTGTTTTACTTACTCGCTGAACCTTGGATCCGTGGGTTCGCATGACTTCGACCTTCAGCCACTTGTAGGAGCCTTCCGACGGACTCACCCAAGGCCGTGGAGGAACTATCATCGGGCTGTGGCGAGTCCACAGAGCCGATCGACCCATGATTGAATCCTCCATGATCTGCTTGAGAAGGCTTTCTTGCATCAGGACCCAACCAACGAGCTTGTTGTTATGCCAAGCTTTATGATATGTAAACGCATTTTCTGGTTGTCCATGTAGTCCTGGGACAGTCGCTACTCGAACCAAAATTTCAAGCAGAGCCGCCCCTAACTGAACATGCTGAGTCACAGTCCATTCGTCAGTGCTCTCGATCATCGCTCGAGCGCGGCGATTTGTGTACCGAATGCGCTCTTTGCCTCGCTTGTTGGTGCGGTTCCGCGATATCTCCTCCACAAAGAGATGTCTGTGATGAGCGGTGTACATCCAACCAGATGAATCCGCGTCGTCGTCATCATCATCATCATCATCGTCACCAGTAGGAGACGAGTAGGCTAAGGACTCATCTTCCTTCACGTAATCAGACAGTGCATCTAAAAAGGGATTGTCGTCCTCCAATGCTTGGCTCGCTCGCATTCGCTTTTCAATGGCTCTTTGAACATTAATCTCAGTCTCGATAACAGCTCCAATATGTCGAGCAATCGAAGCCAGAGATACTCCGCAGTCTTTTACCTTACCCTGTACGAGACAATGCAGAATGGCTTCGTGTGACACCATAATTGCAAGCTTTTCAGGCGACAGGGCGCAAAGGTGATGCCCATACGCATTCATGCTTTTTTTCTTCTTCATGCCCGACATGAATATTGCCTGTTCCTTCTGAAAAGCGTCCTTCAAGGGCTGAAACCATTCTAGGATTTGTCGCTGAACAACACCAATACTGCCATAATCTTGGCGGTCCCGTGCTGAATTAAGAATTTTTTGAAATCGCCGAGTGCTGTCCAGGTGTGCTTCGCACTCAAGCCAATCTTGCAAAGCTTCGAGTGATTCCGGCCGGTTTTCTGGATCGAAACCAGCCATTACTTCGGGAAATGCAAGATATTTGAGCGTTTGATCCTTCTGCTGCTGCTGCTTGTCCAGCAAAGCTGTGTCCCAGATACTGGATGCACCCTGATTTGTTTCGAGCAGGGAAGCGGATGTATCCCTCACAGCAAGCTCCTGCGAATGAGATGCGACAAACATTATCAAGTCCTCGTCATCTTCGTTATCCTGTAATAAGGAAGCTGCAGGAGAATGTAACGACGACGTTGTGTGGAGTGGACGGTTGGAGGACGACGAGGACTCTCGAAGGAACTGAGCAGCGGGACTTCTCCATGCTCTTGCTCGAATTCGCCGCTCCATTATCTTCATGCCATAAGAGGCGATCATATGATAACGCGATGGCATGGTTGTAATTGAACGATTATGAAGCAGAAGTCAACTGTAGACCACGATGAACTCGATTGATTCAGGTATTTGATCTCGATTTTACTGACACAAACCTATTGCCGAAGGTTTTTCTGCAATAGCAACTGGTAATGTTTTATACGGATATATTTTTGGTGCACCCTCTCTCTTGTGGTCGATTCCGTACGGGTGGCTTGCATTGGAGCCAGCCGTGACGCCTGACGCAGAGACGCGCGCTGTTACTTTGAACCAGCAGCACACCTACCGTAGTACATAGTACCGTTCATCGCTACAGTAGTTTACTGATACAGTGTACTCGGAGAACGTTGCAACTATATGAAATGCTCCCATGCCTCAAGTGGATCAAATCTGAAAAGTCGTCGATGTGTGCTGCTTGAATCACTATTGATACAGTTTCTGGAAAAGACTTAAGGGGACACGAAGGTCCTTATATTCTCATGTGGGATTGTTGCTGCTTGCCGCGAATCGCAACGATGTGATACATTCCACCCACCATTCCCAAGATAGACGCCGCGAAAAGCGGTGGCAAACTTCGGCACAGAACTAGAGGCAACCCGTTAAGCGGCACGGATAGGGCCCAAGCAGCAGTAGTGGGGATTCCCCATGAGTATAGGATGAATCCATATAGACTCGGAAGTGTCGCCGCAAGACCAACGACGTACAACAGGGGTGTCCACGGGCTGGGAGATGTCCAGAAGGAAGACCCAGAAAGGGCTGCTGCCGTACGAACTGCGTCTCCAATTATGTTGTTTTGCCTTGCCAAGGACGCAAGATCATCGGCACCTGTACTGCTGCCGTAGATTGAATCGAACACCGCCTGACTGCTTGCTGCAGAAAATAAGCCACGAAATAGAATTGCATAAACACATGCACCCACTAACACGACAATGGTGGCCGTTATGGATGGTGCAAAGCGATTGTTGTCACTCAGGGATGGTATGTTGGTACACATCCAAGTCGTGGTCGTCGAGTCATTAGCAACAGAAAGTCGATTGGTTCCACGACCTCTGCTTCCTTTCGACAAATCCTGTTCGAGCCAAAGCAGGATCAATGAGACGACTATGGTGCCAAGGATTGACGCAGGGACCCCAAAAAGCGTAGTGAGCTCGAAGCCAACATCCATCCCGGCCACACCGTATCGACCATAGAGTATCGTAATCCAACACGCCCAAGACAACAAGCAGCTGGAGTTTCCTAAGCCCCGCGTCTTAACGTTCTTCGTGCCCCTTGAACGAAGGGTTGTGCAGATTCCAAGAGTAATAATACCACAAACAGCGAGGTATGTGGAGAGCCAACCTCCCTGTCCAAAAGGATGCGCGACATTCTTCGCCAATTGCGACAAGCCCGCAGTGACCAAGAAGACTGGAAAAGCGCCAATCCAAACTTTCAGAACCTGTTCGGCTTCTTCAAAGTCGTTCAGGTCTAACATGTAGCTCAAAACACCTCCAACCGTTCCGAAGAAGCACATGGCCATGCACGCAGTGGCTGTGAAGAATATAGGGAGGAAGGCTTCGTCACCCATACATTCAAGAGAGATGAACCATGCAATGCCACATCCAAATAAAATGGAGAAGATCATAGTACGGAACAAAAGAAACCGATCAGTCCTCCCCTTGTCAGCCTTGTCTGTCAGGTCGAGGGGGCCTGTAATCGCAAGCAGTGTGGCCAGTGCTGCGGCCAAAAGTCCCCAACCTCCGGCATGACTACCACGCCCACTTTTTGGACTTGCACTCGAGAACGAGGCAAAAGGGTTCAGCTCGATGGCAGCACTGTGACGCCCGCCATGTACCCACTGCGGTATTGTTGGAGCTGTAAGAGCAACACCCAGACCCATCAAAAATGAAATGGCAGCAGTCTTTTTCCATGTTTCACCTCCTCCATCAGGCAGCACATGGTTGACAGCGGAGAGAAGTGAGAGTCCCCACAGTGAACACACCCATCCAAACGTTTCCGAGGCAGCAGGATTCGTTACATAATAGGCTCCGAAATGCCCGGATAACACTCCAACGAGAGGTTGAAGAATCCATGGAATGCAAGCGATGAGTGTCAGAGGTAGTATAAAGAGCCCGTATGCTATGATCGTGCGGTTTACTCTCGTGGGCAAGCTGATTCCTTGCCCAGAACCCTGCCGAGATCCCGAAAGCTTGAAATGCACGGGAGAAAGGAATGCCCGTGGTGCCATCATTGTGAACAACAACAACACTGCAGCGACAACTCGCATAAGGAGAGAAAGAGCGGGGTCTTGTTTGTCGCTAAGAGCCTTCTTGCCCAGTTGCATATCGATGAAGATTGCCACAGCCTTGCCCAAGGCGACGGAAAGAATCGGTACGGCAGTTCGAGGAGTGATAATCTTGTACTGGTGCAAGACAAAACAAATCGCCGCAATCGTTGCGCTTGAAGCGTACGCCAAGAATGGCTTGTAGAGAAAGGCTTCCTCCTCTGAGTGTTCGAGTGCTTCAATGCCCAATAGGTCTTTGAATGGGAGCGGATACTCAATTAGAACACATTCAATAATAGTTTCCAAAGAAGAATAGATGAGGAGAAATAAGCCGCACACATCCATTCGACGTAGGAGCGTATGCCCCACTCCTCCACTAGATCGAACGGCAAGACCCATGACCATGAAAACAAGGAGAGAAACCGCTACATTCGCCATGCCAAACCGGAACAGACTCATTTCGAGGCCGAAGATAATCTGCATTTTCACTTCAATCCCAGCGTAGCGATAGCTCCATAGGACCAAGAACGTGGAATGCACGACAAAGAGCAGCATAGCAAGGTAACGAAGCATGCGAGTGCTGAGCCAAATGACCATGCCCAAGACCGCCAAGATGGGTAATGGAGTCAAGCTCCACGGCATACCAACTGCTTTGCCAACCAACATTCCAGTGATGGCTAAGGAGAGCTGGACTATGTCATCCTGATATTCTCCAAACAAAGGCTCACCGGTGACAGCAGACTTTCGCCCGGCCACCCATCCCGCAAAAAGAGCAGCAACGACAGAACCGGTCAGCATGGCACTGACCAACCCAGTGTCAGGCAAATTGTGACCGCGAAAATTGTATGCAAGCGTCCGACAAAGAGGTATGAGGTACTCATACTCCAGCGCCAACGATGCAATCACCGAAACGACCATTGGCACGAGAGCGCCTCGAAGTGTGCTGGAGGAGGAGGATCCAAAAAGAAGCGACACGCGGTACGGGCTCGAAACAACTTGGTTCCATCGCAACATGTGAATCATGTACAGCAGTAAGTAAGGCACAGCCCAAACAAGGATCAAATCCAACCAGACATCCACAAAGGAAGCGTTCGAAATAATTCGCTGGTAGAAGGCGGAGGTAAACATGAGAGGAGGTCCCAAGAGCAATATTGCTATGTGCAACTTCATAGCTGGCCCTCGAATGATAAAGTCATTCGATTCGTCCTGATCGTTGCGCCGTTTTGCAGATCCCAAGGAGAGCATGGCAGCTACAATTAACACTGCGAATGCATGCGGTAATATTGTGATACTCGCATCTGCCCCACGATAATCTATGAAAAGCGGCAAACACTGTTGTAGGGTGATTACCACTGAGAGCGGCACCAAAACGGAGTGCAGGGCATCCTGGACTATGCGGGCTGCTACTGACGTATCCCTGTACAACCACTGAGCCTGAAGTGTGCCCCAACATGCCTTTTTTGGTTGGAGCATTTGATCAAAGTGTGTGAGTACATAGATGTAGTTTCAAGGCTCATATAACCCTCAGGCCAACTGGACTTCGAAATCGCTTACCAGACAACCGAACAGAAGACATTCACAAAACAGTTTCGTGACAACAACAAGCATGTTTGTTCCAGCAGCCTCCTGATCAGGCACACCCAAAAGTGAAGTCCCTGCATGCACCACCGACAATACAACCGTGCTCATCCATAGTATCACCAAATAGAATTCGCGGAAGTCGGCCAAGTCAACCGCATATACCAAAAGAGCAAGGTAGAGAAAGGTTTGCAGAGGGATTGAAGAGGGATGATTCCAGAGCGTCAAGAAAAGTGGAGGAAGGATAAATAGCGCTACCAACCGATTGTGTGCATATTTAGCGTTGTCATGATCTTGCGTCGGCTTGGTGACAGTCACGTTAGAATAGGTCGTTTGTGCCTCCAAATAAGGAGATTGGCGTCGACGCTGATGTTGCACTGGAGTGACACGAGTGGGATGAACAGCGCCAAAGGGCTCGCTCGATACTGGATATTGAGTCGGCTGCGCAGAAGCAGCTGGGGCGGGGTAAGGAAATTGGCCATGCATCATCCAGCTTATGGGAACGGTGATTGTGATGATCGGGTTGATGGATCAACTGTTTTCAATCTCTCTCCCACACAGTGAAGTTTTAGGAGAAAGCAAAGCTATTGCGGTCAGATAACCTAAGCAATGCTCCGTTCTATTGGTGTATGCTTTTCGGACTTCGAAAGGAAGGACGCCGTGGGACGTGGGATCAGTGTCGATGTGTCGATGGCTTCTTGACAGTTTTATAGATGTTGGAAGAGATCGCCGTCACTCGGAAAGATTCGATGAAGCATGAAGTTCCTGATTCCAGGAAGTACTGTACTGTCGTACTCGAAGGACTGCCTGTCTGCTTCGCCTTTTCTGGGCACTCGTAAATAAAAGAAACTAGTGGGTTCCTCACAACTGATCGGAGTATGTACGATACATTCTGGTGTTCTACAGTGTATTCATATAGCATTTGCGAAGCAACCTGTTTACAAAGAATTCAATGAGTATTCCGTCCAGTAACTTTGAATACGTACAGTACAGTACTACAGTAAGGTAGGACACTGTCGTTCCAACATAAACTACTGTCGATTTATGTACTGTAGACTTGTAGTACATGTGATCCACGTAACAGTACACCAGTACCCCAGAGTGGTCATACTCCGTAACACACACACACACACACACACACACACACACACACTCCAAATTTAAAAAGGAGTAGGATAATAACAGTTCTACTGTACCGGTACCAGGTACAACAGCAAGTACGAGTAAATATGTCTTTCTACTCGGAGACTCGGAGCTCGGAGCACCCACATTCGGAGCTCCTCAAAAATGTCTTTGGTACTGTACGCTGTAAGCTTGCTACGCGAACTACCAGTACCAGGTACTTGAAAAATCCAGTGCAATGACATGCACGAATACGCATCTACCGAAGTACAATACTCCCGTACTACAGTACAACTCAATAGCTGTGTAGTAGGAGTGTTCCCTTATCTTTTTATGCCGTATTGAATTGTACTCCGGAGTACAACTCCGAGTATAGCGTATAGCATGTGTATTTTATTTCTATCTGCTTCCAACTGCGAGTAGCACGACAGTAATCCTGCAGCACTGGTAGACCATATTTACAGCATCGACCTCCGGCGCAGTCTACAAGGTACTGTACACAACGAACTCCGACTTCTTGTATGCATACGGCTAACTAATAAGGCCTACCCAGTCGTGACAATCGTGGGCGTCGGGACTCGGGAGTAAGGCGGGATCCACTGTCCTATCAGAGGTATAGGTGGAGTAGTCTGTTTCAATACAAGATGACAGATTCGAGACAGCCCTCAGCCATGGCTTAAACGGGAGATGATGGAGAGCACTTTCAATTTCACCAAGCATAGCTTGCAACTCCAATGTATTTCCTAACACAAACATGAGAATGCCACACATTCTCGATCCCCAGCAAGACCCTAGTCGTGCTCTCCATCACGCTTGTAGATGTTGAGCTAACTGCTGCTGTAGTAGTGTCGTGTACTCCGACTACCGATCGTTGAAAACTGCTGGGCAAGTACGCATCATGTGAAAGTTTGGCAAAGGTTACCAAATCAGCATCCGTAGAATACGTTCATATTGATGGGGCAAGAAATGAATGCCAGCGTTGTATCGACTCCAGCTTTGTTCTCGAATGAGCGAAGAGGCGAGGTTGAACCCCCACAAGCTGCAGATTCCTCCAAATCGCTTCTATCGAAATTGTCCTTGATAACCAGAGGGATTTGACCCGAAGGAAGCGCTTGAGCTGAGCTCGGTATCAACGTTACTGGAACGCGTCGCATCAGGGTCGTCATTCTCCTCCTCCCAGGGGCGCGGTGGCTCAGGGAACATCATATCTGGCGTAAATGAGTTATGGATATGATGTTTGAAAATGGCATTGAAAAACTTCTTCAACTCCTTCTTTTCTGGCTTGGGAGATGAAGGCGTTCCTTGTAGAAACCGGTCAGCACCTCTTTCAGAATACCCACGCCGCATTGACGTTTCGGTTTTGTCAAATCGATTGTTGTGTCCAGCCACAACTGGCGATCCAACTGTGTGCCGGCTTGTTCTGGAAATAGGTGAAACTGGATCCTGGTATGGTCGATGGAGGGAAGACTGTGCTCGTGATCGCACACCACTTGTTGCTGTGCTTCCGGACGTTTGTGATCGGCCAGATGTTGGCGAAAGTTGCTCCTCGGATAGTCTCTGGATCATTGGCAGCGTCCGCAACCGCGCTCCGCTCCCTGCGGAGCCTCCGGATGTTTGTGATCGCGCCGAAGAAGCCGACAACGACCAGCCGGAGGCAACAGTAATACTTGAATTTGGGATGTTGTCCTCACCGGATGCGATCGTATGCTGCGCACTTCCGTATGCGTCCGTGGGAGCAAGACCAAATACACTGGGGTTAGAAGATCTAGAAAGTGACGGTTGGGTATTATTTCCTCGTCGAGTAGGCATTGGCCTTTCTCCCTGGAGGATAGTTGGGGCTGACCTCACAGTCAGAAGGTCTTGGTCTCCGCTAAACCCGCCTTCCGGGAGAGGCATCAAACATAAGACAGTCCCTGACTTCTTCCTTCTTCGACTCGAAGGCTTGGAAGAAGGATGGTTCCGGTCCATCTGTGTCGTAGGCATGGGCTCTTCGGCAAGTGATGAAGAATGGATGAGTTCTAAGCCGACGACTCCAGGAGGTGGGTCAGAACATCGAACGTTGACCGTGTTCACCATAGTCACCAGAGATTTCTTCGTTTCAACCTCAAGGGAATTCAATCCAAACTGATCCAACGCGTCTCGCAATCTATGGTGAAATCCCTTGGGTTCATCCTCACTATGTGATATTGCCGCAGAAATTATCGAGGGATTGAACTGCAAAAAGGCTGAACTCATCCCTCTCGACGACTCCGAATCTAGGCCCGGCGTCTTGATCCCCGTTATTCCATCGTAAGCATCATAAGCAGCATGCGACGAGTCTCTCGTTTGCACCTGAGTCGATGTCTCTGAATATGCCCTGTCCACCACCTTCCGAAGTTCGACGGCACTAAGATTGTAACTCTGGGGCAAATTGGAACGATACGACGCAGCACTGCCTTGTCCGATCCCGTCGTTTGTCTTAACGGGCGACAAGGGAAAAGAAAAGCTGTGTTCCACAGGCTGCGTCATCGTTCGCATCGGATCACCCTTTGCGTGGATGACGGGTCGAGATTGTGACTGTAGGTACTAGAGTGGGGAGTATGAAAGGTAATACTGCTTTTGGTCAAATTGAGTTGAACATAAATTCATTTATGAAATGCGAACAGTGAATTGCCCCGAAACGCTGTCGCGACCGTCTCGGACAAGGGTCCGAGAATTGTACTTAATACCTTTGTACTTTCGATATAGTACTCGTAAACAACAAGATAATCTAGTCTTAACTCTGTAGGATGGAATCCTCGGAGTAAAGCGATCAAAGAAAACCGAATGTCTGATTGGGTCATTCGCTTTCCCAGCTTGAAGAAATTGTCGTACCCGATTTGAGACTCTCGTGTTACCTTGGGCCTTCTAATAGAAACAAAATCCAAGATGGCGAAGTCAAGTACCAGGTCTCGTATGGTCCTGTCACACATACATGGGCCTACTAAACCGAAATTACATAAGGACAAATCGAGGTCGTCCAGGCGTCTAAATGTCAGAATTCTTCTGCCACGTCGAGATTGAAATGACGAAGTTAGGCCACGTACGACGAGACCAAGGCGTTCGGTCATCCAATGAACGCCAACTTTTTAACTGAGATGAGAGTAAAGAGGATGCACATGTATTCCAGAATATCTACCTGGGGTACAAGTACAGTACTTGTTGACTTGTTGATGATATCCATAGACTTCATGCAGTAAAAGTATATGTGCATTGGTAGATTTGCCCTCCGGTGTTAGTAACACGCGAGACGCGACTGGAATATAAAACCCTAAATTAGGGTTAGCAACGCACGTTTGCCACCCTCGGCATGTGACATGTGATACGCCTTACCAGCAAGTGCCTTCGACAATATCACACCAATCACGGCCTAGATTAACGATCTTTTAACAGATTGTGACAGCAATGGAGCATAGCCTACTAGAGTCTCCATGCCTGTTTGTACGCTTGAATGTCAACGCGGTACGTCTCTTCGTGTTCTCTGAGTGCTAGCTTCATCTCCTCCATTTTTGATAAAATCGCCGAACATGCCTTGACATTGAGATGTAGCATGTGATAATCAATGGAATCAAGATACGCCTCGAGCTTTAGCTCCATCTCAATGTTAGTGCCGCTGACGCATTGAATAGATTTGCCCAGAAATATTCCATCACGCCACTTTCGATAGTCCATATCTGAGCCTACGTCTCGAAATCCAAAAAGGACAAGGTAACGCTCAGCAGATGCTGGTCGGGAGCAGATGGGTTTGGTGATGATAAAATCGCGACAACGGTGTACCAAGTCCTTCATCATAGTTCGCATGGATTTAGTTTGACAACCAAAGAGTTTGACAACAACACTCCCACCGGGGCTAACAATCGACAAGGCTGCCGCCACTTGACAAATCACCAGCTTTTGAGCCAACTGCTCCTGGTGTTCATGATCACGCTGTGCGTCTACGCCACCATCACAAACTACAGCGTCAATCCTCATCCCGTTGATATCGCGTTTCAGTGCAACGACATTATCCCAGTTGTAGATGTCTCCTGTTCCGTCAGCACCTGCGGAAACGCGATAGCGAATATTTTCCCAGTCATAGTCATCCACCTTCCAATCTGTGCCGCGACCATGCTCGTTGGTTCCGATCAAGGACATTCCGATGCCTCGAATCTCGGAGACCGATGGGTAGCACCTCCCACAATGATAAAGCAAGTATTCACTAAATCCTCCAGGCGCGGCGCACAGGTCAACAAAGTGAAATGACCCACCATTTGCGGCTTGGGTGAGAGCGAAGCCAATGCTTGCGTTGACATTCGCCAGCTTGATAGCTGATCGATTAACGAACATGTTGTTCAATCCTCCAGCTCTCCCCTTCCCCAAGACTTCTATAGGATTACAGAATCGCCGAGCCATCTGAAAGACTTGTAGTGGTGACAATGTGTCGTGGATCTTGGAAAGGGCATTTGCCGCAGGCAACAGTCGTCGCTTGATTTCTATAAGATGTCGATCCAGGGCCATGATTTCCCTTGATCGCTCCGCTGCCTTTTCCTCATTGGGTTGAAACTCGCTGAACCACTGTTGACGACCAATCCAACTCTGCCGCAGGTTACCCTCTTCGTCTTCGAAGTTGCCATCGACTGTGACTTCTTCATAACAGTCGGTCAAACCTTTAGTCTCGCGATAGTGTGTGCCATTTTCATGATGAAGTTTCGCTCGCTTCGGATGTCGATCGTCGGCAAACGAGGAGGCCATGGGGCATTGGATCTTGGCCTTTTTCTGGATTGTCATCAATTACGAGAACTTCGGTACAAGTACTCATACGCGAGTTCAAGTACCTGGTGAAGGCTACTGTTACTAAGAATACTGCTACATAAAGCTTCTACTGGTACTCCTAATACTACTCGCACTTATTGAAAGCGGTCCCACTTTTCAGTGTATTTGTAGACGCAGGCCGCAGGTGGCAGGAGAGTTCATGGCCGTCGGTTTGACCACTTAAAAATGGCCGGTCGGTCAACTCCATAACGACTGTCTCAGAGTGTTCTGCTTTTCTCAGTGGGTTGTGTTGACAGCCAATGAGTTCTGACATAGTTAGGGATTACTTGGATTCGTTTTCAACCCCGAAAGCATCGGAAACAAAAGGAAAACGGACGAGGGTCGAATGTTGTGGCTCGTCGAGATGTTTTTACTGCACAGAATGCTACAAGCTTCTAGTCCCAGAAGAGGAATGTCCAATCGGCATGAGATCCCTGCCATTTAACCTGCATATCATTCTGCATGATCGAAGATGCGTCGCATCCGGACTGCATGCAAAAGTTTTGAGTGAAAGGTTTTGTAGCAAAGGCGCAACAGACAACAACGACTGTTCCAAGCGAGTCCAAGTCTTCGACCTCGAACGGCTGGAACCTTTGCCCGAGTGCTTCCCCGAAAAGACGTACGTTTTATTTCCCTCTGACGACTCTATCCCTCTGCAGACAGTTCGTCATCAGGTGAATACCTTGGTGGTGTTGGATTGCAAGTGGACAAAGCCGTCCTCGCGGCATGATCCACGCCTTGCAAGCTTGCCTCGGGTTCATCTCACCAGTCCACCCACGGCAAGTCACTACTGGCGATGGCATTCCGCAGGACAAGAGTGTTTGAGCACCATCGAAGCAATCTACGAAGCAGCCTGCGAGGTTGAACCCGAATGTAATTGGTTGCCCTGGCTGTGGTTGTTTGCACTCCAGCGCGCTGCGACTGGAGGCATGACTGAAGAACAAAAACTAATCCAACGAGAATTGAGAAGGACGAGAGGCACCGCAAAGCATCTCCAGGACAAGGAGAGGGGCCGAGCTTTGTCAGAGCAGCACAAGCGTGAACGTGGCGAAGTCCGAAAGCAAGCACGAAAACCTCAGTGGCAGGTCCATTTCGAGAGTGAACGAGGAGCAAGTCTATCTGCATCCCAAAGAGATATTTCATAATAGGGCCTGGCTTAGTTATTGCGTCACGGATTTTTTGCGCTGATAAACGTTAAGCAAAGCATCTGCCTTTTCCATAGCAGTCACAATATCTTGAGATATCCTTTTCTTTTTGGGTCGGAGACTGACATCTTCCAACACGACAGCATCAACAGTAGCTGCCATTCTGTCCAAATCGAAGCTGAGTGTGGCAAGGTCCTTCTCCAAGTTAGATGGGAGATGTGCCGCAGCCCAGTCGTCCTTGTTGACTCGAGATTGATCATCAACACTGTTTAGTTTCGCACGAGCCAACGATGTTTGAATCAATTCTATGACAGAGATATGCACAGACAATTGAGTCTCTGCAGATTCTAGCATCTCCAATGCGCTAAGGACATCGTCAGGGTAGTATTCCCCTTCCCAAATGAAGCGCAATGTCCCTTCCCATCCGTGATCCTTCACAGATTGATACAGCCAAAACGAGAATGCGGCACCCAAAGTTCCTACGGTCACAAGGGCAACCGAAACAGCTATCCGTCGGGACGACGGCATCGTGCGCACCTCTGCGGGAAGACAAAGTAACCTTGTACCGGCGCCAACAAGGTTTCTGATGTGAATGAGATGAGGTCTGGAGCAAAAGTTACTGTACACGACGTAAACCAGTGCTCTGTACACCGCTAAGCGCCATACAAACCGGCTGGCACTGTACGGGAATTTGGATTCATGAGAGAGTATTTGGGTCACAGTCAAGAGCCAAGAGTCACAGGGTACCAGTAGTACAAGTACCACAGACATACTCGAGTCCAGATTCTGGGGAGTATGTGAGATACTGTATGTTGTACAGTATGTACTTCGTATCTCCGTATTGCTGTACTTGTACCAGGTATCATAACTGCATGCACTCGCAAGATACAAATACGAGCCACGGAAAGCGGATTTCGCATGCAAACAAAACGACGCCACGAAACTTGAGACCAGAACTCCTTTGTCACCCTTATCCTTCTGCAATGGTCAACGTCGCAGTCCTGCTTTTGAGCCTATCCATAACAAAGGCACTTGCATTCATCCCTCAAGTTCCTTTCAATCGATTGTCAAAAGAGCTTCGAAGTGACTTTTTCGGTGATGACCTCGCTGAAGAAGTGCAACAAAACCCTAACCAAGCGGTTCCTCGCTTCTCGAACGAAGAACTGGAAGCAATGGCCCCTGAATGGGCGAACCATGTTCCAAAATTCAGCCGCATTACGCTGGTAGGGCGAGTCGGAAATGATCCTGATCCCAAGTACTTTGACAACGGTAAAGTCGTTTTGAACCTGAGCCTGGCTGTTCGGCGGAAGTATCACCCCCTGGAACGAAGGGCGCTCAAGATTCAAGAGGATGCCACCGATTGGTTCAATTTAGAACTTTGGGGACGAGATGCTGAGTATGCGGCAAAATATGTGAACAAGGGCGCCCGCATTGGCGTATCTGGATCATTGGCTGTCGATTCTTGGATCGACCGCGAAAGTGGCGACAAGCGGAGCAAGTGCACAGTTATCGTCAATGATTTGGACATTTTGGAAACCAAGGCGGAAGCAGAGCTACGTCGTGGTACTCAACAAAGTTCTAAGCTGCAAGAAGGCACACGGCGAAAGAGTTTCTACACAGAGGACGACAAGGATGACGACGATGAGTTTTTGGGACCCCATTCTGCCGGAACTGGTGGTTTCTTTTAACTGGCCAGTTCGGTCTGAACCCTCTACCATAACTTGTTCTTGCCCTCCACTACATGGTATTTTACATTTTGTATTTTTATGAAGCGTCGCGATGCAGGGATGTTCGATTTCGCCGATATGCTGATAGTAGCTGGAAACTGTGCTCCTCTGTAATCCGCTTGAACCAGTTGTGGTCTCCAATTTATAGGAATGTGCGTGAAGTTGAAGAGTTCAAATCGAAACGAGCAAAGTTGCGGGGTCGACGACGTACGCATACAACTTAGATATATCATAACGACGAGTGCAATCAGTAAGCAGTGTCAGGCTATCTTCGAAGCGCTGCGTCCGACGGTTAAACAGAAAAGCAAAAAGTCTTCGGATGAGACAGGATTCGAACCTGCGAGGCTTGCGCCATTGCATTTCAAGTGCAACCCGTTAGACCACTCCGGCACTCACCCGTAAAGACAATACTTGCAGGAGGGATAGTATAATAATATAAAACCTACCAATTTTCGAACTCATCTGTTGTCAAGTATCGAATCAAATCGAGCTCCTATTCATATGCATACGACTGTAATACGTAGTACTAGTACCTGGTCCCTCTTGGATCATACGATCATACCCACGCGTGTCAGCCGAAATTGTGTTTTCCTGTTTTCCTACATGTGCGTTGGAAATTCCAACTTTGGTAAATAGACGCGCCACGCGCCACAAAGTCACGCTGGCAACTTGCCGTTAAGTATGTAACTAGCTTACTAGCACCTACACTCAATGCACCTGCTCACTGCCAACCTGCCAACGCACCTCAAAATTCCAATTCAGCCTAACCTCCCCATCACATCTTCTGTTGAGTATCAAATCGTGCTGCTCAAAAGCAACGGCATCTGATGACCAGTGGTAGACGCCGTCGTCCGCCAAAGACCGAAAACAATGTGAACTCTCAGCAGCTCCAGGCTTTATTGGCATTGCTCCTAATTTTGGTGACGTGTATTGTGATTGAAATCGTTGTCGTTGACACTGTCTTCCTTGGGCCTACTGTGGACTTTAGTTCCATTAAACTATCCGATCGAGATAGCTTCATGTCTGATGCTGGCGCCATCTCTCAAGGGGCTTACTTGAAAGCTCATAAGAGCGTAATTCGCAACGAAATTCCGAAGGATCAGTATGGGACTGGTGCCAGGATTGTTGGACTAGATACATGTGCGCACTACAGAAGATTGCTTGAGGAGGGTGACGGGGCATCGATAACAGTGCGAGGCTTATTTCAGAATCGCGTATCTATATTTTCTCAATTGATGCAGAAAAATTGCGAACTCAAAGAAGACGACACGTTCACCGACATGATATACCATGTTGACGTCGAGAACCACTTTCCGCTGCGGACGTTTCCGAACACTGTGTTGCCAATCGTTGTGGTGGAGGATCCCTTGCCTTGGATGGCCAATGTGTGTCGTGAAAGGCCGCATGAATTGGAACTTGAGACCACGCTTCGCAGTAATTGTCCAGCTTTAGACGAAGCGGTTCTGATCCGTTACCCGACCTTTCACAACACGACGACGCATAAATCGCTGGCCCACTTGTGGAATGATTGGTACGAGCCCTGGCTATCACAACATTTGGGTCCGCGACTTTTGATAAGAGCTGAGGATGTGATGCTTTTTCCACAAGAACTTGTGGAAAGTGTGTGTAAATGTCTTGGAGGACGCCTTCACCATAATTTTCAACTTCATGCTCCGTGGCAAGTTGATGCTTTGCCGAATCGGTTGGACATGTACGATGACGAAACATTACAGTATGCGATGGGGCACTTGGAAGAGTCGTTGCTCGATGCCATGGGGTATTCAACTGCGCCAACATCGTGACCTTGACGTAAGTAGAGCGCAGATTGCTGCGTCGTGCTAATTCAAGCATTTAAGACGCTGGCGAGGTTATCCTTGAATACGGTAGCGCTGACGAAATCAGGAACCGACGACTTCGAATCATCGATCGCAATGTTCCTGATGCCTCTTCAGACACTGGCTGTCTGCGTTGAGGCAAAACCTGGCGGCAGTATGCAAGTCCTCGTGACCTCAAGATCGTGTTCTATAGAGGAGATCTAGCATATCTCAGTCTCAAAACTGCTACTCCTAAGTACGGTAAGAACACTCCGTTTGAGCTGCGATGGTCTCATGATGTAATATAAAAAGTAATGATGTTTATTGAAATCACAGTTGGTAATTGCTTCTGGTGTTGCACGATACCATGGCATTACTCGGAGACACATCATCGTTGCATGTTGCTTCGTGTTTCAAGCAGAGTTCAGCCACAAAAGTACTGACGTACCTACCGTAGTAGCGGCAGTGTAGGACAAATCAAGCAACCAACCGTAACCTACACTCGTCCGGAATGTACAGTAGGCAGTAGGTACACCGCCTCTTCGACCACACACACCGCACTGTGTACAAACAAACAACAAACCCATGTCACATCCAAAAATCGAAAGTTAAAACCTGCCCGCCCTCGATGAGAATGAAGTCCTCCGCAGTGTTGCTCCTAATATCGATCACCTTCGTAGCTGTTGATGGTCTTCCGTATTTCGTCCTGTCTGAAAAGGTGGCTAAGTGCATTTCCATCAGTCCTCCTCGGAACACTCAGATATCTCTCAATTATCACTTTCCTGACATAGTCGTGATGGCTGAAGATATGGAAGACCCGCACGATGCCAAGGAGGTCGCGGCCGAGGATGGTAGAATGGATCAAGACGAGCTCTCCAGGAGATATAATGAACGATACAAACGGAAAATGGAGATGATGGCGAAAATGGTGAGTTACCGCTACTCGAAAATCATGCGATTCCCGTTGGATTGATTAACAACCTCATCCGTGTGTGTGTGTTTTTTTTTAGCAGGGAAGAAAAATGAACGATGTGAGTATCGCCATGTTTCAAAAGTTCGACAGTGAAACCAACACCAGAAATCGCCGTCACCGCGACAACGAAGATGCTGAACGGGGTACTCAGCGAATTCGGGAGATTATCCAAGAAAAGCGTGGAACCTTGACCTTCATTTCGTCCCCCCGTGATGATGCTCCCGTTGAAATTTGCATTCAATGCATGACGGCTACTCCCAACACACCAGCTCGATTCTCATTGAAAGTTGACATGGAACCCTACGTTGATCCAGCGATAGAGGCCGCCCGGCATATGGAAGATATTCATCAAACAGTTTCGAGTATCGAGAAGGAATTGCAAAGTCTTGAACGAAAACTCGGAATGATTTTGAATCTTGCAGAATGGTCCAAACAACAGGAGATCACGGTGCATAGCAGGTCGATTGCTATCAGCCGTGCCACTGCATACTGGCCAATGATACATATTGCTGTCCTGGTTATTGCGTCGTACATCCAGGCCAGTCACGTGGCGAGATTCTTCAAGAAACACCGTATTTTGTAACGAATTCTCTAACAAGAAGGGCTCAATATGTAAAATGTATCCAAAGGCAAAACAGAGTGTGCTAGTATCACATTGACTCCCTCGTCGCACGTTCATGTTAAACATACACCGGTAGTTCCTATGGATTCCTGAAGTGTGGCACCGGTACTGGTCCATTACTGTTCCGTGTAGTCGTCGCTTGGTTTGAACTCATTCTGTTGTTCAAAAACTGGTCAGTGATGACTGTTTGACAGTCGATTCTATCAAGCATTTACGTTTTCGAATGCGATGTGACATATCCAAACTTAATTGCAGTTGCACGCCTATTGATCAGAAGGATTCACATAAAGAGGATTTCAGCTTGGGCAACAAGGAATAGGACCAACCAGTATGCATAGTCTATGGCTTCGAAGGCCATCGTTTGAGTGCGGCGAAAGAAAGTCTGGCAAACGAAGTAGCTCGGCAAATCCATATACTTCCTTCAATTATGTGGCAGAAGAGATAGACCGCACTTAGCTCGGAAGGAAGCACGCTGCAACGGGAAGATGGTCGGACGGCTCGTCAGCATTTGGACATGGCTTATCCGAGTGGAAATCCAAAATCGCCACGGGTTTCACAGCCCCAGTGCAGTACATCCTGTCGTATCTAGCAGTGAAAAGCCCCAAGTCATCTAGCGGTTGACCCAATAATGACAAATCATGATTGATACTCCAGAATTTCCCTCCATTCAATTCTCTCTGATACACAGCAATGAATCCTTCTAGAGTTAGAATGCCTTCGGAAGGCAGCGAAATGATCTCCTTGATCTCATCAGGAGACATTCCCTCTTGAGGAGGCTTCCAGCCTATCTGACGAGCCGCTTCGCGGAACTCATCGCCTCTGCCAACGCGGCCGTTGATGTCGATTAGCCACGCTTCAACATCTTGACGTGACATGCGCATCTCATTTCTGCATTCAAGTGTTGCCTTCGACTCGTAAATTCGTTTCAGCCTCGCGACGACGCCATCTGACAAGACTGGATTCTCGTAACCGCTGCCACTGTCCTGAACTAGCTGCGAGATCAATTCGGCAACTACCATGGTTGGAGGTGGAGTATGTCCCGCACAACTCATCACGTCTTGGAGGACGGGTTTCAAAGGAAGGTCCTTTCTGTTTGACGATACTTGTTCTCCGTCTTCGCGAAAGCCAGTGTCGACGAAGCCATCTTCTAGGTAGCGCACTGCTCCACATTCTTCCCCTCCATTAAAGTCTCCACAAATTATTGCCTTGACGCGCGATGCGGGATCCTTAACTTTGAGTTTGTTTGCCATTGTTATGATTGCTTTTGTACCCTCCTGAATTTGTCGGAATCGGCGTTTGCCTTCCTTTCCAGCCTGCAGATGGCAGTTCAAAACAAACCAAGATTCCTGTGGCTCTTCTCCTTCCTGACGTTTGAGCTTGAAGGCAGTCAACAGTGTTCTGTCCTTATGCGCCGCAGGAGTCACCAGAGTGATTTTGCTTTCCTTCCAAAAAGTGGCAGGGCGGAAACGTCCTTTTTAAAGAGTTCACAACCATCGTAGCCCAGCTCCGCCATGAAGGCAAAATCGTCTTCAAATGACTCAGGAGAAACCTCTTGCAAGCACACGACGTCGGCGTTCACCAGGCCGATGCGATTCTTGAGCAGATCACGACGATGTGACCATGCGGCGACGTGCCGATTCTCCTCCGAGAGGGGAGGAGAGTACATCTTGTACGTCCACCAAGCATCGACGCTGTTCGGTAAGAGAACGTTGTAGCTCAATACTGAGAGAGAATCTGGAAGGTTTGGCAGGGTTGCAGGGGCAACAAGGTGCGCAATCACCATGGTCGACTCTCGATATTGTGACGCATACTTTACCAAACACGGACGATCCAACTTCGAACCACTCTCCACTCTCCACTCTCCACCAGAGACGGGAATTTCTGAAAATATCAAACCCATGGGTACCCACGTAAAGCTACGCTCACGGAAGTACCAGCCCAAACCCACCCAGAACCCATACGATCTACCAAGACCTACCCAAACCCACCCAAACCCAGTAGTTAGTACTGGACTAGATGGCTCTACTACTACCGGTAGCAAACATCTACAGTCATTTTTTGCTATGATTTGCCGGCCCACCCAGACCCACCCATGAAATCCTGAGCTCACCCAAAACCCACCCTTAACCCAATGGGTTTGGGTGGGCCGTGGGTTTGGGTGGGCTGGGTTTGAAATTCCCGTCTCTGCTCTCCACTCTCCACTCCCTGCTAGGCACCTGATGTACTGTGTACGGTGTACGGTGGTATTTGAACTGAGCAAAGAACCGGTACTGTATTACTCGGAGTACGGAGTACTAGCTACGAAGTACTGAGTATTGTACGTCTGCCTATGTGTAGTTTTTGTTTTTAAATATACATACATATCCTACTATATGATAAATTAATTGTGTGTGTGCGTGCGTCTGTTACGGAGTATGACCACTCTGGGGTACTGGACCAAATGAATACTGTCTGAATTTTTTCACTGTGCGCAATACGCAGTACAGTAAAAAGTAGTGGTACGGAGTACGACCAGGTTGGGGGTACTGTACGTCCAGTTTCCTGTAGTAGACACTCCGATCAAATGTGAGGTACCCACTAGTATGATATATATTTACCAACTATATATCGTGACAACGTGACTCTGACCCTGGACGTACAGTTGTACTGGTACTCGTACTCGTACTCGTACGCCCAGGGCCAATATTATCCACGATCAAAATCATGCAGACGTCCGGCACTGGGAATTCTGTTACTCGTCCTTGTCTAGCGATTATAGTACCAGTACTATGCATATATAGGAGAATCAACGAATACGTACATTTGATTTTGTCCGGTACAAGTTGTACCATTCCATAGGTGACGTTGCAACAAGGTCACACAAACAGATAAAAATTTGAGCACTGGCTCGAGTCATGTGCGCGGAGCCATGCTCAAATGCTGGCTCAGCTGTGTTTCATAATTCTGTCGTGTCCTGAATTTTGCAGGTTTCACGGAGGTGTTGGGGGAAAGTGTTGCCCCGAAGGCAGCACTCCTCCAGCTCTCGACAATCCTCCCTGCTTCACCTAGCGAGCGATATGAAAAACTGCTATTGCATTCGTAGACTTGGATCGAGGAAGCGACGATTTTCAATTCTTCTTGGAATTCTGTTGTTACACCCCAGTGGTGCATTCTCGGTATTGCCGTATTCGAGCGCAAACGCTGGTTTAAAGGTTGGCTCGTCAAGGCTATTTGAGGCCACCCGAATTGATCTGGAGAATGTGAAAGAATTAAACCCGCTTCGTCGTTTTTCTCCCGCTGACGGTAATCATCAAATCATGGCTTCGAACCGTCGGCGCAGTACCGCGAAGGACATTGCCACCATGACCGCAGTCGGGTTGGCCATCACACTTGGTGTCATCTACGTGCTTGCTGCCTCGTACTCACTGGCTACCTCGACTCCAATGGAAACAAACGCAGTGGCTGATGGCCAGTCCATCGAGATGCTCTACGAACACGTGGTTTATGCCACGCTTCCTGAGGATTCAACCGATGTCTTTGCTATTGTAATTGGTGAATCGGTCGGAGGACTGGTTGGAGCAGCTTGCACGACTTTGGCGGCTTCGATTTTGCGTCCGGCTAGGAATGAAGAGGAGAAGAAGGCATTGCTCGTTGAAGCGTTGGCAGATAGTGATTACTTCATGGTGCGAGCCATAGCGCAACCATTGTTGACAGCACGTGGACTGCCGAATGTACCGGCGCGCATTGCCAGTGTACTCCTTGCTGTCATCCCATACGAAGTGCTTAAATTGGTATCAAAGCGACAGCAGCAGTTAAAAGCAGAGGAAGACCGTATAATGGACGAGTTGTTGCTTGAGCAAAAACTGCTGAATCAGGGCCTTTTCGAGGACATCGCTGTCATCGAGCCCAGAAAAGAAGAAGGGTTCATGCTTGATGTGGCTGAAATTTTTGCTGATATTATCAAGTGGTTGGCGTACGATGTGTACAGGACAGACTTGGGAGTGGCATTGCATCTACTAGCATCGAAGAGTGGCCATACCATCTCAATTGGAGTGGAAAGCGCGCTGTTCGGATGTTTGGCCGGTCTCTCATACCAACTGTACCTCGACGCTGTACGCACGTTCACCGAATACGGACCGGAGGAGAAGCTCTTGGAAGTGCGCAGTCGCAATTTGTCAGGTTGGCTCACTTTGTATGGAACAGAATGCTTTGCAGCTTCCGTTCTCTTCGGCGTTTACGAAACATGCAAAGCACCGGTTTCAGTCTTCGTTGCTGACGCTCTTTCAGGTGGTATCGACAGCTGCTTAGGCAGCAGTAACATGGACATTTGCATGGACACATTCATGCAAAACAACCCTCCCAATCCAGACTTTGGCGAACAAGCGCGAACTCTCATGGCGACCTTCGTCACCCTTGGGGACAGACTCTGGGTCGATGGCTGCTACGACACCCAACACTTCACCCATGCAACCATGCTGCAAGTCTGCGCACTCGTTAATCAAATGTTGACGCATTCAGTCGACGTTCTGTGACCCCTGTAATGTATGTATGTAAATCTATGTAAAATGTTAAGTCAGTGACATGTTGTGTGGCCGTTAGTCGGCTTCAAATGCCATGCCATTCATACGTACATGGAGACATGCCTACCATAGTGGCAGTCTCTCCTTGTTGAAAGAAAGGATTGATGCTCGTTGTGTGACATGAAATACAGAGAGTATACAAATACATGCGTTTAACTGTTATATTTCTCACAATGTGATCTCATCTTCGTACTCGACCCCATAGGATGCAAGCTCGGAGACGGATTCATCAACAGACGGTCGTCTGCTGCCAATAGTGCTACTGGCCGTGGACCGATACATCAATTCCGGCAAAAAGACTGGGTCTTCCCTGTCGCCGGATGGATACCCCTTCGATGAGGTGGCCAGACTCTCTTCTTGCGCCACCTCGACATCATGTGTGGATTGACAAGGACTGCTGTCAAGCAACCAGCGGAACGTGTCAGTAAAGAGCACGGGAGTGGGCTGAATCATTTCTCTAACCTGATCCACATTCATGGTGTCAGCGATGTGTTGTGTTTTCTCATCAGGACCTGATGTCTCTGTGCGGCGTCTCTCTTCTGCCAACATGTCGCGTTGGTACTGGAAGACAGCCTTCGGAACAAAAGTGTTGAGGAAGGCCAACAGAAAGGCACACGCGATGAGAATGTAGCATCCATTCTCAACTGTCGCACTGAGCTTGAAACATTGTGCATCCTCCGCTTTCAAAATCCCGTAGTAAGCAAGGGAATTGAAAGTGTCTGTGAGGCCTGCGCAATATTCGTTGATAAGGAATTCCGAAGTCGGTCCAAGCTGCCATACCGAGATCATGACGGCGATCACGAAGACTTCGACGTACTGCCAAGCTGACAAGATCTCTGCGAACACTTCTAGCTTCCCTCGCTGCATCTGCTTCAATGGACGGAACCATTGATACAGAAGCACAGCAACCTGGACCAACGGAACGACGAAGACAGTTGCGATTATAAGAATGGAAATGACCAGCATTCCCAGGATCGCACTACCCGTTCCTAAGGTGAGGCCTTGATTGAACAATGTCTCCGCGATGCCAAAAACGCTGTACGAATTGCTTGCCACGTCCGTGTTCCGCCCAATCTCAACTGCGACGCCAAGCAGACCCAATTGCTCAAAGGAGAAAGCAGGAATCGTGCACCCGACGATCAGCAGTACCGTAAGTGTAACAGAAGTTCCGATTAAAAGCATATTGACTCCCCGACGGATAGTCAACTTGTCTCTGAAGCCTCGATGGGGCCTGAGGAAGCCGTGCTCGAACAGTCTTTCCGAGGGAGCTCGGTGGTCATCTCGCGGAGGTTCAAAAGAACAATGTATGTCCTCGTCGTCGTCGAAATGCCCAAGTACCTGCTGTTTCGTGCCGGCAGCGCGAGCCAGAGATTGCTCAACAATTTTCCTGTGGTAGTGAATAATGACGTGGGAGCTGACCTGTGAAACCAGCTGGGCAATCAGGTTGGCGTAAAGTCCCCAGAGAGGAATCAACATGAGTTCGATGGAGTAGAACTGGTCTGGCAAAAAGGAAACGTCTGGGCTCTGAATCTTGATATTGAAGGCAACAAGAGAAACGACGAGAACAAAGATATCCGCGGAACTCCATTTCGCGAGAAAGTCGAGCCAAAGATAAAGTGATCCCCTCCTGGCAACAGAGAGCCGCTGAGGTGGAAGGAACCAAGCGACGAGAGTAAGAAGTGTCTTCGTGTATGGCCAAATGCCCGAGAAGATGATGATCAAGATTGCGAGTTGCTTTCCCCCAGAGTTCCACAGATCAATTGTAGACTGCGCAATTGAAAAGGTGAAGACGTTTTCAAGGACAAGTTCTTCCTCGGCGAATTGCACAAAAACACTGACTCCACCTCCAATGCTGAGATGCCCGGACAAAAACAGTGCGATGTTTCCCAAGATAGCCGCAGGAATCATGTAACGGACGAACATCGGGACATCTTTACTGGTGAACATGGAGCTCGTGTCGTCTCGTAGATAGGCCGCCAATTCTCGTTCTCGTGATTGCTCTGCAAAGATCCCGTAGACTTTTTCCGCAGGGAGGGTACTCAGCCACTTCTTGTTTCGGCGCCTAACGAAAGACCGAACAATATAGCTGATGATTACGAATGCCATGACAATTACAGCATTTATGACCACCAAAGTGATCAGCAGTTCGGTAGAATCATCGGCCTTGTCAGGCTGTTCGAACGCTTCGAACTTCAATCCTTCGTAGTTTGGAACGTAGGAAGGATTTGTGGGGCACTTCGCTGGAGCTTCGTTAATTGCTCGATCAAGGAAGTTCTGAACGAACTCGCCGTCGAGCAGCGAAAGCGTATAGTCAAAAAGAGAGTTTGCAATGGCAGTGGTTTCCTGCTCTCCGTCCTCGGAGACAAGTCGTTCTGAGAGTTCATTCAAGCCTGGACTTGTGCATTCAATGCAAGTGACGTTTAAAAACAGTTTCTTGAAATGGACCATAGCATCGATAAGGCCCGCAGTGCGTTCAACGCTAGTCAAACGGACGCCCCGAGCGTCCAGTGTGGGAGCAGGAATTGTCGCAAGCCAACAGTTCACGTTGGTGAGACTGCTAAGCGGCAGGGACAATAATCGTGGAGTGAGCATCTCTGCAAGAAGCAAAAGAGATGCGTGCGCATCAACAAGATTGAGGGAAAGGTCCAATTCATCTCGAACATTGACACCTGTAATTTCATTCGTTAGGTCAAGATTTCTTTGTAAACAAGTCAACATGGTAAATACTCACTTTGACCCTGAACCGACACAAGAACACGGGTGGTTGCCCGTAAAGGTCGGTCTTCGAAACCAAATGTTACATTATTGTCCAATTCAGTCCCAGAGCGAGTCGTAGGCAGGAGGAGCACTAGTGGACTCGAGATCGAATCCACGTTCTCCACCTTTGCATCATAAACTTTGAACTCTATGTCGGATACGAAATCACCGAAGCTGAACCCTCGATCGAATGACAACAACGTTCCGTTGAATTTCCACATTCCATCAATGCCGGAAACGTAACGAGTCAGGGGCACGATAAGCTGCTCGTTGATCTTAGGCACTCCAGTCTTGGGGTCGTCAGCAATCAGTAAGTCGTCAATGAGATCTCGCAGCAACTTCGTGATGATACCGTAGGGTTGCGTTCCGGTTCCTCCCAGTGCTCTCGCCTCAGAGGAATCATAGAAAAGATCGCGGAAGTCCACAAATTGAGATACACCTTTTGGCGGTGTAAGGGCATCACACCCAGACCCATCCATAATTTTCTCGATTTGTTCGTTCAATAGGTCCTTCAGGGTTGTCTGAAAAATCCCAGGAATCGCAGCAACCAACACCTCATCGAATAGCTGATACATACCCTCTATCGCTGAAGTGAGCACTCTCGCAAGACCTGGAGATTCAAAATCTTTGATGACGGGATCTGAAATCGATCCAATCGAAGCATTCAACGAAGTCAACTTCAAGGCCTCTGCGGTTGAGAAAACGCATGGTATGATTTCACCCAGTTGAAGGAGCTTGCTGATGGCAAGCGCGCCAAGGGAAGCATCATTGATTGCGACGAGGGCAGCAAAGGAAAACTCCAGGTCATCAACTCTAGTCGATACAGTGATTGTCTCTTCCACCTTTTGGTCACTTCCAGGAGGTCCGAGGGAAATGTACACATCAAATTCCAAGATCATATACTGCCATGCAAACGAGCCCTGAAGAGTGTAGTCCCCAAGAAGATCGAGAGTATCGAAACGGGTGAAGGTATCAAGACCTTGAAGTTTCACTCGATCAATCCTTATCTCCATCTCAGAGATATTTCCCGCCGCGGCGTCGAGAAGGACTCCATTGTTGAGAAAACCAAATTTATCCGTACTGATTTCGTAAGCCCTGTCGTTGTCGAGAAGCGAATCTCGAAGCAAGACATTTATTCCAATGTCCGTACCTGTTCCGGTTGGCGAATTAGCATCGCTTCGCTCTTCTCCCAATAATCGGCTTCCTTCATTCAAAACTGTAGTTACGACAAGGCCAAGAGCGCCTTCAGGTTTCTTGAAGTTGATGAGCGTCACGTTTGGTTTCACAGTCTCATTGAACGCAATTTCAGCTGCCAAAGGATCGACGCCTTCATTTGCATTCAAGTACGGTTCCACAAAGTCGGTTACGTTGGCCAGAAATCCGATACCAAGCTCTTGAACATCACTCATGTAGTCGCAGAGGAATGCTTTGATTTTGTCTGCAATCAGGCCTCGGAGCGAGGTTTCGATAATGTCCAAAAATGATGCAACGATTCCGCCGCTAAAGTCAATGTTGGTGATCACGATTCTTCAAGCGAAAATGTGAGTGGGCTATAATGCAGTGGAAACAATTTCGACGAGAAATTCGGGAACTTACGATGCGACACAATTTGAGATAGCGAGATTGTTTGGAGGCTGTGCGCTCGCTGGCTGAGAAAGGAGGAAGTCAACCGCGTAGGTACTGTCGTCGGTGTACAAGCTGGCAGAAGCTCCTCCACCAATTCCTAAAGGAGCATCGTACGTATAGTCGAAAGAGCACTGTATGTCAAACTGAATGACATTCATATTGAAAGCAACTGAGGTCTCGTCAGGTTGTCCGTATGTCAGAGCGACATCCCCAATGTCAATCTTTCTGCACACCAAGTTGCTTAATTTGACACTGGTGTCACCGAGGAAAGAACCAATGACAATGGGATCTGCGACCTCAATTGCGAATTCGACGTCCTTGAAGACTTCATTGACTATGGCGAAGTCGCCGACATCAAGTTGCCGACCGATTGATTCCATTTCGAGAGGTAGGGGAGGACTTGAAGCAGCTGAGGCACTAGCCGCATAAGCAAGACCGAGCAAACAAAGGGATCGCGATACATGTATCATGGTTGTTAACAGTGTGTTGATGTATGATTGTTTTGGTGCGGTGGTTCCGATGGACGGATGAGTATACGTAAGGTTAAGTCGTAAGATTGTGGGAATCAATACCCTTTCTCACAAAGAGTCGCCGATCGTACGAACTGGTCCCAACCGTGTTTGGGATTTTTGTACGGTCTCGGTCATGGACAGCTTCCGGTCAAATGTTCCGGAGGTCAATCCTGTGAATTCAGAGTATGTGTATTCATTATTCCTCGTGTATTAATAAAATCAATGATTCGGAATTCCGGGGCGCGCCAACATTTACGGAGGTCTTAAATATTCGTCAGACATGGCAAGCTCACGGGGCGGAGTCCCGCGACGGGGACCTGTGTCATGAGGTTTGACACATCCCATACGCCCCAAATGCGTAAGATCCAGTCATGTAAAAGGCCCAATCTTAGCGAGGTGTGTTTGTGCACAAATGCCAAGAGTTTCTCCGAAAAAACGGATTTGTGTCTGTGTCTGTATCCTTAACGACGAAAAAATGGGACACAAATACAGCGATTTTGTGTTTGTGTTCGAGTTTGGGCACAGCATTTTTGCATTTGTGCCCACTATTTCCCGGACACAAACTCAAAAATGCTGTGCCCAAACTCAAACACAACTAGAATTTCTTATCCAATAGAATTAATTCCTTTTGATTTGAAGCATGAAATCCCTGCGCGCTCCTTTTTAAAATTCCATTCCACCGTAGATTTCTTGGGTAGCGCGTTCGATGGTGTCAAAGGAGTGTGATGTGCACTCATGCTGGGGCTCCTCGTCCTCCACGACGACGATGCTCGTTTTGGAACCCAAGAATGCCGTGCCTCTCCCCCCACCGCCAAAGAATCCATAGCTCACAAGGAATCCAAATGCATCGTAGGATGCAGACAAGACGAATGCCGCCATCCTACTACCGTAGTATACATACTACAGTATTACACGATGCCGGTATGATTCTAACTCCGCTGTGTCTGACAGAAATACAAATTCAAAATTCTGGGTGCCAAAGTGCGCTAAGGGACCGGTTACAAATGCCGATCCGTGATTTGACGTCATGTGTTCGGATAGGTGTTTGTGTCTACTTCAGACACAAACAGACCTTCGCTAAGATTACGTCTAATGCCTTGTGCCTCGTTGCCTCGTTTGCTTGCTGTCACTCGTTACTACAGTAGCTACTACAAGTACCAAGTACTATGTACCGGTAGAGCTAGAGAGAACAACAAGTTCGTCGTATCCACATATCGTCGTATACATAATAAAAATAGCATATGCAATATGCATAATGCATATGCTGTATGCTGCAAATGATACACACAATTCACAGTTAGTCTGGAGTCTGGGGAGTCTGGAGTCTGGAGTACTAGTACCAGGTACTGTACACAGCACAGTACACAATTCACACATGGTAAAATCTACTGTAGGCCACGAATACTGTCAGAGGGCAAAAAAATCCATTGCTTTCTGGAAAGATCGGCATCCATTGCCAGGGATCAGGGATCCATTCTCAGCGGTCTCATAATCCACACCAAGTGAATTCAATAGTCTCGACGACGTTCCCAATAGCTTAGTACCGTCCCTTGTTGCACTCCGAGTATCTATTATGTCCGACGATGATCTCATTGACGTATCCGTGGCGCAGGACGGTGGCGTCAAGAAGCGAATTCTGCAAGCAGCCGCCGACGATGCCCGAGGACCTCCACCAAATGGATGTGAAGTGACTGCCCATTACACCGGAACGCTAGCGTCGGACGGAAGCAAATTTGATTCTTCTGTTGATCGTGGTAAGCCATTCAAGTTTACTATCGGTCAAGGCCAAGTGATCAAGGGGTGGGATGAAGGATTCGCAAGCATGAAAGTCGGTGAAAAGGCTCTCCTTGTCATAGAGCCCGGTTATGGATATGGTGACAGAGGTTCTCCCCCTAAAATTCCAGGTCACGCTGTGTTGCACTTTGAGGTTGAGCTGCTTGATTTTAAGGAAAAGCTGAAAGAAAAATGGGAACTAACTGCAGAGGAACGCCTAGAACTAGCGAACAAGCTCAAGACAGAGGGAACTGCATTCTTTGCGAGTCATAGGTGCAGTGAGGCTGCTTCCAAGTACGAGTCTGCTGCTAACTATTCTGTCGATGACGAGAGCAACGAAGAAGGTGAAGCGATTCCTGAAAATGAGCTTCCGCTATTTGTGTCGTGTTGGTCGAACGCTGCCATGTGCCACATCAAACTCAAGAATTGGACTGAAGCTGTCAAATGTTGCAACCGCGTGTTGGCGCTTCCGTCCGAGTCAACTTCCAATGTCAAGTGTCTCTATCGAAGAGGGTACGCACGTTTGCATTCGGGTGATCTGAAGCTTGCCAAAATCGACCTCATGGCAGCCTATAAGTTGGATAACACAAACAAGGATGTTCGCAAAGCACTGGCGACCTTGAAAGAGGTTACACAAAAAGAGAAGGAGAAAGAGAGGGCTATCTATGGAGGTCTATTTCAAAAGGCTACAGGTTTGTATGGCGACCTGGTTGAAGACGTGATTGAGCCTTCGGAGGACAACCCTCATGTCCTTTTTGACATCAAACAAGGGGACAAGGAACTCGGTCGCATCGTGATGCGCCTGTATGCCGATGTTGTACCCAAGACGGCTGAAAACTTCCGCGCGTTATGCACTGGTGAAAAGGGCATTGGAAAGGCCGGCAAACCTTTGCATTACAAAGGTTGCACCTTCCACCGCGTAATTCGAGATTTCATGCTCCAGGGAGGAGATTTCACCAAGGGAGACGGTACCGGCGGCGAATCCATCTACGGAGAAAAGTTCGCAGATGAGAATTTCAAACTCAAACACTCACGCGCCGGTTTGTTGTCAATGGCAAATGCTGGTCCAGGAACTAATGGAAGTCAATTCTTCATCACCACTGTGGACACCCCTCATTTGGATGGCAAGCATGTGGTATTTGGGCACGTTGTCGAGGGCATGGACGTTGTCCGCGCGATTGAAAATACCGAAAAGGGGAGTGGCGACCGTCCTGCTGTGGACATCGTTATCGAAGATTGCGGCGAAATGATGTCTGACTACAAACCTTGAAATCGGGAGGGTTCAGCTTTGCAAGTCGACTGTAGCTCGTAGAAATAGGAGGAACGAATGATTAGAGTAAATCAATCAGATTAGAAGTCCACTGGATCAACTACCGTAGGACGAATTTGAAAGATTCAACTTCTCAAAATGTCTGACGCAGCTTGCCCGACAGTCTCCTCCGCGAGCTTAGCATATTCATTCATGGCCTCGTCTTTAGTCATGTCCTGACAGGCCTCCCACGCGTCGTACTTTGCTCTAGCCTCGATCGACAAAATCCCTGGGCGGGACGCTGGGCGAGAGTCGGTATCCACATCGCCGTCATCAAATGGAGGAAGAAGTTTCCCAACCGTTGCCCGTTTGTAGAGACCATAAATTCTGCATCTTTCAGCGTACGTCGCAGCGCGCTTTGGTTTAGTGTTCTTGTCACCTACAAGGGAAGCCAAAGCCTCGAACTGTTCCTTCGTCACGTTGATATCAGTCATGGTGAATCTGCAAAACTCGTGGACTGAAAGATGCACTCAAATCTCGATTCTCTTGTAGCCACAGCGCGCGTGAGCCTCGTACGAGTAGGTCAGAGTGTTCGGATTTTGATGGCATACCTGCATCGTGTTCGCATAGTACCAGGTACTAGTACCTGGTACTAGTACCACTTGATGTGGGTCCATCAGAGTCCATCAACATGCCTCTACTCTAGAGCTTCGAGTCGTGATGGCCGTTTCAGTGAATGTAGCAGTACAGTGAATGACTGGTACGCCAGTTCCTGTAGGTGTTGTACTCGCATTTGTACTTCGTCACATGCACATAGTGTACTAGTACTGATTTTCTGAATTTGAATGAACGTTGGTCAAGTTTGCGTTGCCGAACGAGATGGTTGGTGGGGCCCGAAGATTCATGACTGGATAATGTCAACGATCAAGATATGCATTCCAATACATCGCCGGGTATCAGCAGTAACCGATGCTCTGGAAAACTCCAGACCTCTTGAATAAATTGACACAATAGTGGATTAACATCTATTTGGGTAACCGTGAATCAATACCGCAAGTTGTTGGCGATTTCAATTCACATTTGTCAGCACCTCTTCGATCAGATCGACAAAAACATCGACATTCTCTTCGAAGGGGTCGTGCCCACACCCATCGACCTCCAAGATAGGAATTTCAGGGAACTCCGAAAACACCTTATCCACAGTCTTTCTTGGGATAACTTTGTCACGAGATCCTAATATGACGACAATGCGAGTGTTCGGACGGGTTGCGACTCGTCGGACCAAGTCTTCATCGGAGACACTCTTCATAGCTCGCGCGAATCGCAGTAAACCATATTCCCAACCCGCACCGATGGAAGGCCACTGAAAGCGGAGCGCATCACTGTCCGAAACTAACCTGTTGTCTCCCCATACGGACTGCAGTCCTTTCTTCCAGAACCCATCCACTCCTACAACACGCCTCAAAGTGTAGCATACGCAAGGTTGGACCAAGAACGAATACACAAAGTCCGAAACTCGATTGCGTCTCGCTGGACCCTGACTCGAGTCCTGCTTCGAGGTCTTTGGTAACATACCCAGCGCTGGTGCGACGAGTACCACAGTAACCGCTACATCGTCGGGAATCCGAGTAGCCATTTCGAGCGTTGCAAAACTTCCCATAGAGTGTCCCATGAGGAGGACACTTGACGAGTTGGCAGCCTTGCTCTTCAGCAGCGCGAGTCCAATGTCAGATGATGTGCGTGGGGTGTATTGGGTTAAATCTCTGGGTCGATCGGTGAACCCGAAGCCGACGGCATCATGAGCAAACGTCCTTTTGACTCGGAGGCGGTCTGCCAATGTGGGGATGGCTGGAAGCCAGGACATTGACGACGCTCCAAACCCGTGGTTCATGCAGAGTGCTGAATACATGGGCGGAGGAGCGCTCGTAGGGCTATCATATTGAAGAAAGTGCACTCCCAACGATTGGCCATCGGAAAGTGTAACAGGCTCATAGTTGGATAATTTGGATGGAAGAAAGTAGCGATTCTCGAGAACACTGGTAGAAATTCTCGAAGGAGGCGTGAATACTTCTTGTAGAGCGAAATTGGTCAGAGAAAGTAAACAGAAGCTTTGAGTAGAAACACAACGAGCTGTCGCTTGTCCAGATGGTTCTCGGCGATCGCTACGAGAGGTCTCAGCCACAGACTTTTCTCTCGAAACGTCGATGCCGCAGCCATCCACGCACTGAGCGCTGCCACAGCAACCTTTGCAAGAACAGGAAGTGCCCTATACGTCGGAACCAGCGAGGTCGGAAAGTTGTAGACGTTGGGTTCGTCAGGTCTCGGTACTGGGACGTCTAGTGTTGGTGAGTCAGCGGCAACCACAGCATCATAGGAAAACTGCATTCTGCCACCGTTAGGTGCCATCCGATTCTTCATCGCTGTAAAGGCCTTCATTTTCCTGCGCCTGACGAACAGCCGCTTCAATGGCGTCAGGGGAAAAGAATCCAGCAAATTGTTCGTGACGACTATCAGGGTCAAAGCTCGTGTTAGGTCCAAGGGAACAGAATTCACACATATGGAGTTGATTCGGAAGGAAGATGGGGCGGGTAAGGCAAAGGAATTGTTTCGATAAGGCATTGAATGCGAACCAAACGTAACAGGTGGAAGTCGTAAGGAGGGCTTTCGAGTTACGACGACAAAGATACAACATTAACCCTGTTTTCTTCAGGCCTTCAAAAATAAATAACCGGTTTCTGCGTAGACCACGACAGTTATACCGTACTAGTACACCGTACACTATGTTTACGCTACTGGTACTGTACTTCTTTTGATCGATTGCGTCTATGCGTCTACCGGTAGATGCATATGAGCACATAGATGCATAGTAGAATACGTCGTATGAAGTAGAGAACTACAGTACCAGTACTCGAGAATGAATCAGTATGACGGTACCAGTAAGAGGACTCCGAGTTGATTGCGCTGAGAAGGATACGAGTATGAATATGTACCCCTGGTATGCATACATGTATGTATATATCATACATGCTATGCATACTTCTACCGGGTACAGTACCTGGTACATCGTACGCAGAAGTGCGGTTTCTCACGCCAAGGGCCGCTGGCAAGAGATGCTCACCTCCTCGCTAACTTCCGAGATGGTGAGACGTGAGTTTCACCTTTGGTATCCAACAAATCATCCCACACTTTTAACCTTCCGACTTCTGACTCCCACAACGCTGTTGTTGCACCAACATGGGAAATTGTTGTGGAGGAGACGCAGATGAATCTTCATCATCTAACTACACTTCTGGCAAAGCGAAGCCTGCTGCGTTTCAAGGCCAGGTGAGTGCACCCGTTTCCAATGTCGTCCACTCTCAAGTTGGAAGATCTGTGTTGCATTGTCGCATACTCATGTCCTTGATTGTGTAACACCGGCATGGATTTTCGTGCGCAGGGCCATCGACTGGGGAGTGCGGATGAAGCGCGAGTACAGCAACAGCAGACTCATGGGGCTGTCATGGATCGTGACGAACTACCAGAACCGATTTATAATCCTAATTTGACCGACGAAGACCGAGAACAACAGCGAAAGGCTCGCTTGGCAGCCGCTGAGGCTCGTGCCAAGGCCAAACAACCACAGAAACCAAAAAAGCCATCAGAGCCATTGCGCGGACCAAATTCGCAACCAGCCATGACGTGGACAGTTGGCAGTTGACAAACACAAACGCACGAGATGCATTGTAGTTTTGTAGCTAGGAATTGCCAGCTTAATGCTGTTTTGTGTGCTTGTTCAAGCGATGCATCTATCTATTTCACCCAATCCAATCCCTCAGATTGTGCCTTGGCCTTGGCAATTTTCCAGGCAGGAGGATTATCGTCAATAAAATCATGTAGTTGTCGTATCACCATGTCGGCAACTTGATCTGTGCCCATGGAATCGGAATCTACGCACACGGCGATATCTGCCTGTGAATACTTGTCTTTGCGACGTTCCAATAAATCTTGCAGAGTTTGCAGAGGATTTTCTGTCTTCAACAGTGGTCTATTCTCGACGCCCTTGCCCTCCAGACGCTTCATGATAACTGAAGGGTCAACATCTAGCCACACCACGATACCAGTTTGCAATTTTGACCAATTCTGTCGCCTTTCCACAATACCTCCACCAGTCGAGATAACACATCGGACGTAGGCCTGGACTGCATCCAGCACTTGAGCCTCGGCTTCACGAAATGCTTCTTCACCATCTTGCTCGAAAATCTCTGGGATTGTTTTTCCCACTGCTTTTTCAAGGATTTGATCCGTATCCAGAAAGTTATACGTTCCCATACCTGTCGGAAGAATATTTAGTGAGTAAACGGTACTAGTACATCGTACAGAAGAATAAGATGTCAGAGCAGGGTGAAAAGTTCAGACATGACCACTTGAACATCTACTCGCACGTAAACTACACTCACGTCTTGCAACAGCATCTCCAACAGCAGTCTTGCCAGATCCCATCATTCCGATAAAATAGAGGTTGGATCCGCTCAGTCGGGGTGACAAGAGTCGCGCTGGATCCACCTTGAGGCCATCACTGCCATCCAAAAGATTTGGATTTTTGAAGGGATTCTCCACCCCTTGATCAAATGTTTGTTGCGGATCTTCCCACTCGAATCCACCAGCATGGAGTTTGCGAGACAGAAGAGATCCCTGAAGGGAAGGCGCAAAGGCCTCGACGGACCCGACGAGGAGGAGAGTTGCAGCTAAAAACTTATTCATCACGAGATGATCGACAATGTGATGTCGTGCTAATTGACAAGATCAGATACTGAAGATTGAGCAGAAGTGAGTTGACATGCTCGTGCGACGGAGGTGAAGACTTTCAAGGCAGTGCGCCAGTGCTGCAGCACGATCGCCGTGTTCGTGGTCGGATAAGGAAACACGTGGAGGCCATTCGTGTCATCCCGTCATCCATCGTTCGTTCGATGACGTACGGGGTACCGGTACTTCTGGTACTGGAAAAGGATTTGCTCTCTGGACATCGCCCATCATGCAGTGCGAATAGGCTGAAGCACATATTGGTCACTGCACCTCTGGTTTCTCGGATGATGATTACGATAAATAGTTTGCTCCCTGTGAAATGAATAGATGCACGATCGGCTACGAGTTCAAAAGTAGCAGGCATTGGCGGATGGATCCCACCGGCACCATACGGCAAGGCTAGAGGCCGTCACTACTATCCTGATAAAGCTAGTTTTTCATACTTGATGATCGCTCCATAATGGCTTCAATAAGGTTCTCGTCGTCGCCGTTTTCAGTCTTGCCAGGCGAATGCAGTGCTTTCTGTGGCGAAACAGTTCCACCTCCTCGAGGGTAATGATTTTCATGCCAGTGTTTAGCAATATCCTCCCTGTTAAAAAAAAGAACCATGAGGACAGGGTAAAAAAAACTTGTCAAAACGATTCAATGCGTTTCGTACCTAGTGCAGATCCAGACTTCTTTTCCGTACGACTTTGCGAAATCCATAAAGTCTGCAAGGGCTGCGGCTCGTCCAGGGCGTCCCACGATACGGCAATGCAAACCGACAGACATCATACGACAGTGACCGGCGCGCCCTTCTTCCACAAGATATTTAAGAGTATCTTTGAGGTATTGGGAAAACTGCTGACCCGTCGAGAAGCCACCAGGCGACACAAAACGCATGTCATTCTCACTCAATGTGTATGGGATGATGAGGTGGGGGGTCTTGCCATAGTCCAGGCTCCAATATGGCAGATCATCAGCGTATGAGTCGGAGTCATAGAGAAATCCACCTTGCTCGACTACCAAGCGGCGCGTGTTGACATTTGGCTGCAAACCACCGGAGTTGGTGAGCACCGATTTCGGGGTACCACGCTCCACACTTAGTGATCACTGTCACATACCTTTCCCTGATAAAATCCAACAGGTCGTTTGCCAAGAAGATGCTCGTGAATCTCAATCGTCCGGGCAATGTGCTCGCGCTCCGTGTCTTCATCAACATTCTGGTAATCGATCCATCGGTAACCGTGGCTAGCAACTTCCCAACCCGCCTCAACCATTGCGGAGCATGCCTGGGGATTACGCTCCAGGGCCATGCCTACGGCAAAGACAGTACAAGGCAACTTTTTCTGCGTAAATAGACGGTGAAGACGCCAGAAACCAGCGCGGGAGCCATAGTCGTAGAGCGATTCCATATTGACTGTGTTTTTGAAACAAAAACATGAGGGTGGAAGAAAGCGCTCCAGAAGCACATTACCTCCGACTTACCATGTCGCTCACCCTCTGTTCCAAGAAATTATGAAACACAATTAGTGCAGACACTCAACGGGACTCGTTAATGACTCCAACAAACCTACCGTAAGCCGAGGCACCGACAATTTCGGAAAGAAGTTTTTCACTTTCATTATCCCCATGAAGTATACATTTCTCTCCTCCCTCTTCGTAGTTGATAACAAAGTTGAGTGCCACCTGCGAATATTACACAAAGATGTCAGCGTAAGGTTTCGAGTCATTTCCAACAAAGTGACACTATTAGGTACATGAACCACTGTCAATGAGTTTGTACTTGCGCACCTTGGCTCGTTTGGGCCAATTCGGATTGGGAGGACTCTTCGCGTAGCCCACTACATCCCTTCCTCCTCCATATTTGGACTTCCCATCGTTCTCGTGCATGCCGGCCCATATATTTGAGTAAGTGACCATCGTTCTCGTTGCAATGGATCTGTTGGATGTCTCCGTCGTTCTTTACATCTACTGGTACTGTACCGGGATGTATCTTGTGCACTTTGAACATGTAGTAATGTCCCGGGTACCGCTAGCGCAATACTCCGTATTACTCTAGTAGAGTACTCGGAGTACCTGATACTACATACTACTGGTACTATTGTACCACCTGTATGTCATACTTGGAAGTTGCATGTTGCAAGTGCAGAAGCGACGTTCGCCGTTCGCCGGGTGCACGAGTCGGAATCCTATGGATTCCCAGAAGTCGCCTTAGCTGTACTGCAACGTCGTACGATATGGAAGTGCTGTGGGTATAGTGCAATACACATACGGTGATGCCAAGATGCTACAGTAGCTAGGATACTAGTACACGTGGCATAGTGGGCAAAAACGTAGTTTTATGACGTTAAATCCAAGGAGTTGAAGAGCTTCTTGGATGGATCACTAAAGCACTGGCCTGCGTGGTAGTTGGGGATGGTGGTGGGTTAGCGAAAAATGGATTGGCAGATATGTCATCACCGAATGCCATTCAAATCGATCAGTTGCAAAACAAGTGAGCGATTTTCCATCACAAGTAGAGTTGGTTTCAGTCGGGCGGAGATGTATATCTTGCCGACTGTCCTTGGTCCGTTTATGTGGTACTACGTAGCGACTATATTAAGATTGTACCGGCAGATAGTGTAACAGTAAAGGTGCCGTCCACTGTTGCATTGGCTTATGTCTTATCTGCAAGAATCCTATGGATTCCCAGAAGTCGCCTTAGCTGTACTGCAACGTCGTACGATATGGAAGTGCTGTGGGTATAGTGCAATACACATACGGTGATGCCAAGATGCTACAGTAGCTAGGATACTAGTACACGTGGCATAGTGGGCAAAAACGTAGTTTTATGACGTTAAATCCAAGGAGTTGAAGAGCTTCTTGGATGGATCACTAAAGCACTGGCCTGCCCAAGTCGTCTGCTGGCGCTGGTATACGCAGTGTAGCAGGGTTGGAGCCATATCGTTCGGCGGCAGACAGCCAGAAATTAAAAGAATTAAAACAAAAATAAAACTAAAAAAATAAAATAAAACATTCGTTTACTAGCTATCGTCGTAGTAAGGGCGATGTACAGTTGAGTGGTCGTCGCTGGAAGGTCCGGCAATACAGGCGAAGTCGTGAATAAAGGAAGTATGCGCGCCCACCGGGAGGGAAACAAGTTCCGATCGATGTCTGGCTGGCGCAAAAATGGGTGTGCCGGCGTGGTGGTGACACGGCTGACGTCTGCAAGAAAATTTGCTTACAGCGAAAAAAAAATTGCTTACGGAATGAAATTGCTTACGGAATTGCTTACCATAAGCAAATCTATTGTAAGCAGAAATTTGCTTACAAAATTTGCTTACTGGGAGATTAAATTTGCTTACGGGGACTGTCTTTTCTACGTAAAAACATACCAATTTTCAAACACCTAAATAAAATTTACTTACAACAAAGAAGAATTTGCTTACGAAAATCAAATTTGCTTACAGAAAAAATTTGCTTACAAAATTTGCTTACCGGCATAATTTGCTTACTGATTTTGCTTACTGTCAAGAAAAATTTGCTTACGATGCAGCAACCTTGCCGGCTCGGATGGATCATTACGATTGCTAAAATTCTCGCATCATGCAAATCGGAGCAAGGCTGGCGCGCAACCGAAACTGCCTCTAACGGTACGGCTGGAACGTGCATGGGCCGGACCTTCCTGGTCCTCCCGTAGTGATTATACCCGATGTAAGCAAAGTGGGTGTACTACATGATAAAACCTCTGAGTTCGGCGCATGTCGGATCGGTTTGGCGTTTACACATACGATCCGAGTGATTAGTGACAATCCAGTTACACAAAGTTAGGGATTTCACTGATGTCATTGACGGCCTCATTCTGTCGGCGCGAAGTAACCGCGAGATTTCGAAGGTACGTCATAAAGGCGTTGCTCTTCCATCGTAAAAGGTATTTGATTTCCATTTCACTAAACCCTTGTGAGTACAGTAAGGTACATGCTCCAACGCGGAGGGAATGGCTAGACCACAATTGTAGGGTCGCGCGATGAGTGGCGGGGTCAAGATTGTACACTTTTGCCGCGGCCTGGCGCAGAATGTTGTCAATGTCGACGGTTGTGATGTTGTACGGGATACCGTCGGTACCTCGATATACACTAAGTGGTTGAACTGGAGAGGAATTGGTCAGGAGCTTGTGCCGAACAAGGATACGGAGGAAATTGGATACAAAGCATAGGTGCGGATTCTTCGAATTTCGCGTGAAGAGTTTCCATTCGCCGTTCTCACCGTTTTTCTGCTCTTCAAAACGCAATTTGATTTTTTCGACAGTAGATGGGTGTGTTAAGGCTTGGGCGATTGTCAGAGGACTCGAATTCGATGTGAGGCATAGGACGTCGGCGAGGGCAAAGGCATATGCATTCTGGAATCGGTTTACGAAGTACGTATTGATTGGGCGGTGGTGGCTTTGGGTTTGGGCCCACTCGATGCCACGGCATCCTGCATATAGATTGCACAATGTCCAGTTTGCCATTGCCGCATTAAGACAACAATCATCCCTATGGTCGGTGGGCATGTTTGCAATTGCGGAGTACATTTCGACAGTAAAAGGTTCGCGACGATTAGGGATCATCTCCCATCGCCGTTGTTCCGCTAAAACTTGAGCGATAACTGGTGCGAGGGTTGTATCAGCCGCTGACACGAACCGAGGGTCGATAGGACGAAATCTTCCGAGGAACGTTGCTACGTCGTGTAAGTAGCATGCGATAGTACTTGCCTTGAGTGTTTTAAAATGCAAAGAAGAACCTGTTGCGAGATGTGTGGCATACATTGCGAGCTGAAAGTTAGCTCGTGATTGGGGTTGATTTTCGAGTAACCAGTCATCGTCAAGTTTCATATGGAGACAGAAGACGAAGTAATGGAGTCGACGGTTTCGAATCGTCCGAGCGACTTTGGGAGAGGCGGGCTTGCCTGCCAGTGTACGGTGGACAGCCTGGACACCAGGCAAGATAAGAGGTCGGGATGAGGTCGGAAAAAGTGAAAGGATTTCAGTCTCGGCGCCTCGTGAAAAATCTGTTGACAGCGGGCGTTGTGAGAGAGAAAGTCAGGAGGTGGGCGTGACAAGAAATCGGCTAGTTTGTTGTCACATCCGGCGACGTGGTTACAATCGATAGTGAGTTGGGACCGCTCCAGCATATCAGCATATGTACTGACGAACAGTTGACCACGCTCTGCTTTCGCTGATACTTTGTGCGCCCAATTGCAGGAGGGGGAATTGTCGGATCGGATCAGCAATTTCGATAGGGGTTGCATCTGGGTGCCCTGAGTCTTTGGACTGAATCCTTCCTCCTCTCTTGTGATTGCTGCTGCCAGTTGAAGCAACACGACAATAAACTCAAGGATGTTGATGTGCACTTGGTTATTTCTGAACATGGTAAGTGTTCTGGGTGACCATACGACATCAAACCAGTACTCGAGTTCATCACAAAACGCCCCACCTCCAATTCCACATGCGTCACCAAAACTGGTGTACTGTGCGTCACGCGGGATGATGTGGCCGATGCTTATGGCCCATGGCTTTGACGAATCACTCATGTGGTTATAGATTTCGTTGATCTCGCGTGCGACTGACTCTGTGATTGTGATACGGGTCTTCGTACGCCAGAGGAGCACTGCCATTTCACGTGCAATTAAGGAATCGAGGCGATGATGCAGATGCTTTGGCAATTGGTGGTTAAAGGTATGGATTGCCTTAGTTTTGCGCGAGTAGAATCCCTTGACCTGGTGGAATTTCGCTTGGATTGCCCGACGGAATGCGTTTTGGAACGCAAAGAACATGGTACGTCCTTTACGATTCGCTTTGGAGGCGTCGGCTAATGTTCCGTGGAGTTCGGCCGCTTCCAGCAATGTACAAAATGGTTTGTTCCGCCATTCGTTAAGGGAGGAGACAATAGCGGTGCGTTTGTCGGTAGGGAGGGCGAACGTTAGACTCCTTGTGTTGAAATCCCATCCGACTACTCGTCGGATATGGCTGTGCGTTGTCTCGAATTTTTCCCAAGAAATGGGATCGGGGATGCGTCCATCAGGATAACCGAGGATTTCATACAATGCGATGACGCTTGCAGCTGCAGCACGGGGCAGGAGTTCTGTAATGTCGGCGTACATATTGTCGTCGACATGATGGTTATAAGTCGGCGAACGTCGTTGCCCGTCCTTGTCGAGGACACCCGTATTGATGGTGTCGGGTATCGCTCTGGTGAATGCTTCTCGTTCACTGTCAGTTGCTGGTAGCTCGAATTTAAATTCCGGTAAGTATGGCTTTGCACGGTCCAATATATCTGGTTGATGCCAGAGGTGCTGGACCAATTGTTGCCGGGCGCGGGCAACGGGTTCCCAATTGGAGGGACTGGTATTGTCTCCAAAAGTCAATCCTGTATTCATGGACAGGGTTCCATTAGAGATGGAACTGTGCATGGCTACCAGCTGCGGGTGGTATTTGATTCGTGGAAAGGCACATTGGACATCGTCATCTCCCGTGTGTCGATCATGTGTCGGATAGGTGATAGCGAGGTTCCATTGCCAGACGCAAAAAAGGAGAAACGATTGTGCGAAGTGCAACGCTGGCTCATTCTTTTTGTTCGTCATGTCATTGATTGCCATTGCACCAGGCCACGGTCGGAAGCTGCTGTCCGAAAGAGGGCGTGGTTTTCTGCGAGGGTGGAGTACATCCACTAGGCCTTGAGGTGACAAGTGCGCGTTCAAGGTAAAATGGATCAATTTCGGGTCCATGATCAAGGTGAGTCCGCGCTTAGATTGCTTGACAATTGTCGCTTCATAAACCGATTGATTGCTTTTAACTGACTCATGATTGCCGTATTTGTAATAGGCCTGGAAGTTTGCTTCCGTCGCTTCGGCTTGGCAAAGTGCTGGAGCTCCCATTGTAAATATTCGATGGAGGTCAGTATAGATATCCGAGTCAACAATCAGTCTGAGTTTTCCCAAGATTGTAGCGACGTCAAGATGGGCGTTGACATGGGGGCCACCTATCCACCTAACCATGGTAGTAACGTCACCATTGAAATGGAGTAGGCATGCCGATGTCATGGCTTTCCAGTCAGTGCGGATGGTGGTTGTAGACTCCCAATCATGTTGGAACCCTTGGAGTGGGCGGAAGTCAATGTTCGCATATGTTTTACGCAACATTTGGAGGAGGCGAGTGATGCGAGATGCTTTTTCGAGCGCTTTTGTAGCTCGACACGAAAGAAACCCACTTTTTAAAACATGCAACAAGATGTGCCGAAAACATTTTTGTGATTGGAACGAGTGGTTCAACGAATCCTTACCGAATGGTTGGGCGAGCTGGATTTGGACGGTAGAGGGTAAGGCAACGGATGCAAAATTGTCCAATCTTTTAGAGGTAAGTGCCCCTGTCTTCCAATCGTCTCGAGTTGTTGTTAGAGGTGTAATGTCAGGGACTGGAAACACAATCTGTTTCAGATACTCGGATGAGGCTGGCAAGGAAATTTCAATATCGCCAGCCATTTGATCGTTTGGTTGACTTGGTGCTTCTGAGTTACTGTAAAAACCGAGAATTTCGCTTGTGAGCCCCGATCCGTTGGCCTTACTTGTGGATTCTGGTATTGTGTTTGCTGTTTTGGGATTCTTCCTAACTTTTGTTAATGATTGTGCGTTTGCAACAGCATTCGGTAGGGACGCACAGATTCGCGATAGGTGAGTGGATGGCTTGTGCAACCTCAGGTTAGGAAAAAAAACGGGCACTATGATGAATCAAGTCAACAAAGTTGTTAGGTAAGTTAATTGGTGCGGGTTTCTGGTGTATTCCTGTTAGCCGAGGAGACATTACCTGGAGGATTTGCCCAATTGATGACGTCTGGGTGCCAGGTCACCGAAGGTTGCGAAGCTACCCATGACTTAAGTTTTTCTTTGAGCTCGCGCTTTACTTGGGTCATTTGATTTGGGAAATGGAAGTAGTTGCATGCTGGGAGCGGACAATTTCGTTCCGCAAAGGCGCTACGACAGCACATGATAGTGTACTGATTATGTCGCGTCGGATGTGGGAAAATTGCTCCGGGGTGAGGGAGACGATTCGGAATCGGGTGCTCATGAACGAGCACCGTTTTTCCCGGTAGGGTTTGGCTGTTAGTTGCTCCAGACGAAGGTCCTGGACTCCCAGATGGGGTAACCGTATTGCTCTGTGTCGAGGAATTTCCACGGTTGTTTCCAGTTTGCTGGAATGGTCGGTTGCGCGAGTTTGGAGTACCGTGATTGGTGTCTGAGTTTGCATCCCTCTTTTTGTTGTCTTTTCCATGATCGGGTGGCTGGAAAAGATTGTAGATCAGCGAGATTTCTTTATAAGGCCCCGCGACTTGCAACAAAATCTGATTCTGGAGGTTTGACCGTATCTGACTTCCTTGTCGAATTGCTAGATCAAAAATCATCGGCGAAATGGTTGCTCCATCCTTCAATGCAGTCTTGTAGCTGGTTTTGCGGGCTTCGGAAACAAAACCTGCAATAGTGGACTGGATATCTTGTCCCACGTTGAACAAGACTTCACGCATATTGCGGTGGCGACTGGCCCATGTTTTCCCTTCGATTGTTCGGAAAAGCATCGCAAATTTTGTGACTTCTTCCCAGATCAATGGTGGATTTTTTGGCTCGTATTCAATTATGACTCGCATCAGACCATAAAAGTTGCCGATCATTTCGTTAATGTCGTGCAACGTTCCCATCTTCCCGAAATGATACAACTCTGTAGCTTTAGCGCCAATTCGGCTCTTATCCTCTTCGACTTGCTCTTGTTGGATAAGTTTTGTCTCTCCTTCTTGGCGAGTTATGTAGATAGCTCCATGCTGTCTTGGTGGGGCCAAGTGATGGATACCCACGTTAGATTTAATACCGCCAGGGTTGAGAACTGTATGCTGGTATTCCCACTGTCCCGTTCTTATCGCCGCTGTCATGGGCTGGTCAAAAATACTAGGGAGTAAGTTGCTATCAGCTGCATACTTATCATTGTCCAGTGATAGTTCTGCTGCCAGCGATTCGACTGCTTCTTGGATAGCCTTGGTTGCCTTCGAATTTTTGTTTGCCGTCAGGACTGGCATGAACAATGGTTGGATTTTGGCTTTGACAAACGTTTTTGTCGGCTTGCCATCTTCATCGAAAGCATCACGAAGTGAAGCGAACATGATGCTGTAGAACCTCTCTGCATCGGCTGCTTCCGAAATTTTTTCTCTCTCTGTTCCCGTCAACGTTTTAGACGATGACTCTGATATAGCTTTCGCTAGTCCATCTAGTAAAGCAGATATGTTTGAGTCGGACGGACCAGTTGTGTTACCCGTAATAGGCGCGGTGGGATTTCCTCCGGTAGTGGGAGTACTTGGTAGTGATGGTCCAGAAGCTTCGAGTAATTTTGTTCCGTACGCCAGAGTAACTTTATCCTTTTCAGCCAGCACAGTTTTGGCCACTTCATGGTAGAGGACATCGTCGGGTGTCAAGTACGTAACAACAGTTGTGAATCGCGAAGCAAGTGTGCGATTGTCAGTCGCAAACTCGGTTTTGTCGAACTTATCTCCGTAGTGAAAGAGAGTATCGGTCTTGTGAATCGACCTGTTTTCCAAATGGCGAATGCCATATCGCATAGCTTCATACCAAATAGCTTGTGGGCTATCTGGGGGGAAGGTTAGGGGAGGTAGTTCCTTGACTTGAGTTACCATGAGAGATGGGTCGGCTATCATCAAAGATACACCGCTGGTGACTGGAAACACCTTCGGGATTGCAACGAAACAGGGTTCCTTGTCCGCGGAGTCGAGCACTAACATAATACGGTCGGGTCCTGGGGGAGTCCCATCTTCGCCTTCAGGGAAAGGAGGACCTTCTTCTTCAAGGGGGTTGTTAGTCGATGTCGGCAAGTTGTACTTGGTGACAAGAGCTCTGGATTCGCTGACGCTAACTACATCGCTACGGACGTCCTTCATCCTGATAGTGACAGGACAAGGGAATTCCATCGAGTCGCCGAGACTCCCAGCGAAGACTTCCTCATTGTCGTGGCTGACAGCTGGGAATGGGCATGAGAGGGTTGCCATCCTGTAGTTAGGTTGCATGAATGCAAGTTGCTTGACCACGTTGGTGTCACACAATGTTGCAAACCTGGTGAGTGGGGGGCACTTCTTGGAGAGGGTCGAGATAATCTTAGCTTCGTGAGCTGGGTTTGGGTCAAGGGCACCTGCAAAGCTCGTGAGTTTTGAAGTTGCGGCGGCTTGGATCGCGCGTTCGCGAAAGGAAAGATCCTTGGAGGCAGCAGCGAGGGACATGGTGCAAAATGACTGGGGAACTGTTGTTCGGAGCTTATCGATGAATTCGACGGATTGTGAGCTGAACGAGTTCCCCCCCCCCCCCCCCCAACAATCCAGGTGGTCGTTCGTGGTTGATGTGAACCAACGAAGTGTGATTTGGATTGATGACCATAAATCTGGTTCCCTGTTGCGTTGTATAGTAAATATGGATAAACAGGTATTTACTTCCTCTACTTGTTGCTCCAGAAGCACGACCGGTATAAATTCCCATGTCTTCATATTCTTAAATATAGAATAGCTAGTCATAGTTAGGACATATTGGTAGTTCGCCGACTGGGATTGAGAAGATGCCCGTGGTTGAAAACCGCTATGTATTGAACTGTGTTTCGACTGTACGAAATTAGTAGCTTTGATTGCTTAGGTAAATCAAAGTGTGTGAATGAAGTTGTCCGGGAAGGTTTTTTAAAACTTCATCGAAGAGATGCAGCCACCATAATTTTGGTCCCGGTTGGTCATTTATAAGCTGACTTAGCTGGTGGTATATTGACACAGCAAGTTAGACAGAACCGTATATACCAAGTTGTCGTGCGATAGGGCACAGTCATAAGGATCAGATGTCATATAACCGGTACTCTGCATACTCCCGAGTACAGTGCGTGGACGGGATTGTAGCTCTAATCGAACGACTTCTTTGCATTTTGCAGGGGAGATGGTCATCTTGTCGGTATTAAGCGTAATTCGATAGATGATGATCCCCATTTCTGTATCGCTAGTGGCGAAATGCAGATGGGAAAAATACATTTGCACATGATCAATAGATCTATATGGTGTTTGATGATGTACCCAGAGGTCTCGATCACCTGCTGTTCTCGATGATGTACCCGCCGGGTCTTGATCATGAAATTCAAATAGTTTAGAGATGATGTCGTACTTGATGGGTCTCGATCATCAGTGTATTGCTTACAATGATGTACTATTAGAAGTCTCGATCATTGTTATCAACTGTATGATGTACCAAATTGGTCTCGATCATAAGCGCCATAATTGTTTTTGGGCGCGCGCTCCATTGCCAACTTCGATTTGGATCAATGTTTGCAGAAAATGCTGTACCACTCTGGGTTTCGAGCATTATCAAATTGATGACATCCTCAATGTCTTGACATTGAATTGAACTGGGTTAGCGAAAAATGGATTGGCAGATATGTCATCACCGAATGCCATTCAAATCGATCAGTTGCAAAACAAGTGAGCGATTTTCCATCACAAGTAGAGTTGGTTTCAGTCGGGCGGAGATGTATATCTTGCCGACTGTCCTTGGTCCGTTTATGTGGTACTACGTAGCGACTATATTAAGATTGTACCGGCAGATAGTGTAACAGTAAAGGTGCCGTCCACTGTTGCATTGGCTTATGTCTTATCTGCAAATATACCCGACATATCATAGGGAGAGAAAATGACCTGTGAAGAAGGGAATTCTAAAGGATTCGATCAAATCTCAACTCTCACTCATCCAACCCGGATATTCTAGTAGATTCACAATTCACGAGGTCTTCGGATGAGCAAAAACACCTCGTTCCAGTTGGAACGAGTTTGAGGTTAGCACGTTAGCACTTGTCGGTGAAAACCCGACAATGCTGGAGTCGTTCTGTCAGCCGCTGTGATTATATTGGTCAACTATCGGTAGTTTGTTGCCATTCTATTATTTTGTATGCCAGGTAGATGATTGCCTCTCCTCGAAGAATGTATGCCGGCGTGATCATGACGCTGGTAAAGGATTTCTATGCCAAGAATCCTCAAATCAAAGTTTCCCATGGCATAAAACACGTTCTGGCAGTTCATCACCACGCTGCACAGGCAATCGCAGCTCATAAACCGCCCTTGACTGACGAAGAATCGATGCAAGTGGAATCGGCAGCACTTCTGCATGACGTGGATGATACCAAATACTTTCCGGACCACCACAAGGAGAAGCGAAATGCCCTCTCTATTCTGCACGAAGCCCAAGTGCCTGCCGAATCCATGGGATGGATTCTCCAAATGATCGACTGGGTGTCTGCCAGCCAAAATGGGAACTCAGTTCCACCCGCTGTGGAATCGAGTGGAGAATACTTTCGTCTGATTCCTCGATGGGCAGATCGATTGGAGGCAGTCGGAGTCAGGGGGGTCGTTCGGTGTTATCAGTACACATTGGAAAAGGGGCAACCATTATGTTCCGACATGACTCCACGAGCCAGGTCGGAAGAGGAATTGTGGAAATTAGCAGACCCACAACGTTTTGTTGACTATCAAACAAGCGGAGGAAATTCAAAAGATATGATTTCGCACTACTATGACAAGCTTCTGCACGTCGCGCGACCGCCGACGGAGATCGTCCGAAATTCCTACCTCGAGAGGCAAGCGTCAGAATCCGCAGCGCCTTTGGTGGAAGTGTGCTTGCGATACGGCATGACGGGAAAGATAGATGAAGGATACTTGAGAGATTTGCAGGCGCTTGTTGCCTAAGGCTACGAGACTATTGCAACGTGACAAAGATCTCCATTCTTATCTATGTTTCAAGACGTCGGTCGTTGCAACGCTGCTTGTCTTCTTTTCTTGTGAGGACTGCAAAACATGCGGTTATTCAGTCCACCGAACGCCAAAGAACGACGTTTGTGACCCTAGAATGACGAAGAACACCCCGTCGCAACCTAGTCGAGGGACATGGCTAACTGCATGCTTCATACTCGCGCTGGAGGAATTCACGTCTCGAGTCACACTATTCCGGGCTGCCGAGTATAAAAGCCTGCTAATATGCTAGTCGCATCACTCCCAGTATCATAGCAATCGGAGTCCATCGGATTTGTGTTCTGTCTCAGAGTTAGGCATACTACCGTCTACCTGGTAAGCAACTCCGATGACAAGGTGCAATTCCGATTAGTGCAATCAAGAATATACTTCGTTTCATGAACAAAACAATAGACCCGTTCAAACAGTAGAACGGATCTTCACCAACCGGAGGATAATGATGAAGAAGACCAAATAGGGAGTACTGCGGTCGTACGTTGCACCTCTGATGGTACAAGTAGCTACTCCTACATTGATCTACCAGACAATTGGTTCAACTTTCGAACAGAATTAAGAGGCATGGTTTCCGGGATACGCCTTCTTAAAAGGGTGCCGTTGTTGTACCATACCGGTACAAGTTCGTGGTACTGCACTTGGAAATACTAACCGCACTGAGTACTCGAGTACCAGGTAGTACAGAGCATAACGCGTTCTGGCGTGTTCTACGATATATATATATTGTGAGTCACGTGAAGTGAATCAACACCACGTCAAACGAAAATCGATTCAAGTCTTGCGTTTCTTGCTGAGAACTGATTGTACCAGTACCATAGTAGCAGTATAAGGAACCTGGTATGTACTGTACATACGGGAGACCCCGTTCTTTTGCTCCCAAAACTGGATGTATATATGCATATGTCATATATTCTGTACTCCGAATTGTACAAGGTATTCTGTATCATATGCATACTTGTTCCTTCTCAGAAAAGCCCCACTGGGGTATACTCCCATGTTCTACCAGTTCTACGTGAACTCGACTCTGGTGTTCATTACCGCCTGAGCCATGAGTCATAACTCGTCGATCGTGCATTGTAGACAACACGAAGTGTTCCATCTCCAACACATCTAATCCATTTGATCTTGCTTCTCAATACGTTGTCAAACGCGTTACCCAGCGGCTTCACCTTATGGCCATGAAATCCAAGATAGTGCAAGGGCTATGCCTGTTGGTGCACCTGTTTTACAGGGTCGTTGCGGAGCAGCCTCCACCTGCTGTATTAATTACGATTTTAGATTCATCTCCTGTGACATTTCGCTCACAAGTTGCCAAGTTTGGTGATCAATTTCAGTATAGCAAAAACCTCCAACCCCTGCTTATGCTCCCGCCAGATGAACCGAATCTTTGCGTTTTTCCTTCGTCACTGGAGAACATGACGAGGTTAGAAGCACGAAACTTGACGCTGGATCGACCGTTCGCTCTTCTGGTTGCGAGGGGTAACTGCTCCTTTGACGAAAAAGCGCTTATGGTCGCTGCGATGCAAGATCGATTTGCTCCTTACTTGAAGTATATGATTGTGTACAATACCAACAGTTCGCAGCCCAACGATTTGATCTACATGTCGTCGAATTCAACCGTGCAGGGATTGGAAGGTGTAGGTGCTACATTCTTGTCTTGGAATGCTGGGGTGATGTTGCTTGACAAAGTTAGCAACTATTCCAATCACACTGGCTTGAGTTCTAAGTTTCTCAGCGATTCGACTCGTGACTGGGATCTGCGAGTCAATCTGGAAGTTGTTTTCCCCAAAGATGACCAAGGATCAGGTACCGATTCCGAACCCGATGATGCGAAGAACGCGTTTTACTCCTTGAGATTTGTGCTCTTTACTCTCTTAATTGTGTCCCCATGCATTCGCGCCGGATATCTGTGGTACTCTGCTGGAGGCCGAATCCTCATCAGGCGCGACGAAAACGGGCGAGTTGTTGGATTGCAGTACGTTAGACCCATGCCTTACTGGTTTGCGACTGGGTCAGATGTGCTTCGTGACGATCATGAGACAACTGTTTTGACTGAGGATCAAGTTCTGCAATTGCCGGAGCTTGTTTACAAACGAAAAGCAGTAGATGACGATGACGGACAGAGCGAATACGGCGATGAAGGAGAGAGTGGTGCGGTAAATACCAAAGAATCAAAGGACTCCAAGATTGAATCTATCGACGGCAACAACCCCCTTGACGCGAAAATAACAGAGAACTCGGGAGACGTTCTGGAAAATTCTGAAGCTGTCAACGAGTCATCTGAAGCAGAACTCTTCACAACTTGCACTATGTGCTCCATATGCATCGACGAATTCGAGGATGGCGAAAGAATACGAATTCTACCGAAATGTCACCATGGTTTTCATTTTGATTGCATTAAACCGTGGCTAACAGAACGTCAAAGTCGTTGTCCACTGTGTAAAACAGACGTGCTTACACCGGTTGCTCCCAGTTTGACAAGTAGCGATAGTCAAGACTCACCAGCGTAGCGCAATCATGATCAATTAATACTTGTTGTTATTCTCTATTTGAACAATATCATTGCAAGGTACGTCTCCTTCAACGATCTGTGTAATAAAACAAGGGCCATCGTTGAGTATAGTGACCGCTTCGCTGTAGAAAGAGGAACCCATCTTCGGTGGCATCGCCAATGGTTGGCATGGCCGTCGGCCTGGTTTTACCATACTGCCCAACGTGATGGCCAGGGTTATCGAAAGGCTCGTTCCCAGATTGATGATGATACGTGCAAAGTTTGATGTCTCGCTGAAAGGAGTGATCCACGGGAACACGCACCAAACGACTCCATTCACGGCGATATTCCGCCAGCTCCCGATCCCGATCTTGCAGCAACCGACGCGTTTCCTGAAGCTCGTGTTCCAGCCTAGCACACTCGCTTTGAGATTGCTCCACCCGTCGCTCCACGTCCTCCACCGCTGATTCCAACACACGCGTCACAGCCTTGGTATGCTTTTCAATTTCTTCCTTGACGGAGCATTGACAACGATCCATATCACTTTTGGCTGTCGCAAGAGTGCGTTCGTAGAGTTCAGCCATGACATTAGGAGAGAACGATCGAATCGAAGGAAGATCCCCTTCTGTTGCAAAGTCGTTCCAGTGCTGAGCCAACACTTTGATGCAGCGCTTCTGAAGGCAGGTGTTGGCTTTTCCAGTGCACGAAGTTGCGTCAATCGTGGCTGCCTCAAGTTCCAATAGCAACATGGCTGATTCTTTGTCAATCAAGGGAATGAATCTTCGATCTGTCAACTGAACGAACATCTCGTCACTCAGCTCCCCTTGGTGAATTCGACAGTAAGCTGCAACGAGTTTACTAATGTGACAGGAAACACTACAAGTGTCGACGTCTGGTGATGAAATGATTTCGTAGAAGAATTTTGGATCCACCGTTGCCAACAGTTGCGACGATGTATCAAGGTGTTCAATGTTGTCAGCACAAATCTTCAGTGTCAAGGCAAGCATCTTTTCATCGTGAAAACTTTGTGCAGCTTAAATGTAACGATGAACATTGTTCATATTCATATCTTCCTTGACAAACGACACGACGCTACGATGGAGTTGCTTGATTCCAAAATACTGTGCCAGATAGCGCAGTGAGACTGCTTGCTCGGAAGTAATGTCACGGAGCTCCCGCGTGTACATGAAATCAAGCATGTAAGGAATCGCATCAGCTGCACCATATTCCAATGCAATGCGACTTGTAGAAGTCTCGGATTCTCGCATTCGCGCCCGGAAGAGGGATGCAAAGTACTCGCCCTTGCAGGGACCAACAGCAAGAATGTTCTTGTGTACATGATACTCTCTTGATTCCATGGAGTTCTCCGTCTCGATGATCAAAGTCCAATCCGACAGAGACTCTTCTGGGTCTAGCCTCCATGAAAGCTGCTGTTCGCTCTCCTCGTCGCTCTCTTCAAATCGGTCCATGATCATATGGTAGTCGGGATCATCGGCAGGCACCAATTGTGGAAACAGAAACCCCTTCACAAGATCAAAAAGATACGGCAAGACTAAATCTACGTCGTACTCGGAGTATGTTTTATTCACTTCCAGCAAAGAACAAAAATCATATAATTATCCAGGATTGGAATGGTACTCGTTTTTGAGGTACTGTACATCAAGATGTACTGGTAGTGCCGTCTTTATGTTCATAAACGAATAACATATTTGTATATTGGCATTATACCTAGCTATACATGTGCACGCCTTGCTGGCCTGCGGAGGTACTGTACCAGGTACCAGGTATGTCATAAGTCATAACGTTGCAAGTTGAGCGCGCTAACGCTCAGGCTGATGATGGCCTGATACCGGACTGGAATTTAAGTCATCAACGGCACAACAACGTCGTTTCAACAATGATGCAGACGCCGCTGCAAGCTGAATGCTTGACTCTCTTTCAAGCCAAACAATATCAATCTTGCGAAATAGTGGCGCAACTTGAGCTCGCGCAATGTCCTAAGACTTCCATTGCGGCGATTCCATTGGAGTTCATTGGCGATTGCGCCCAAGCGACACACCAGTATCGTCGCGCCATTTCGTATTTTCGAAAAGCTGCTCTTTTGTCACTTGATGACTCTCAACTGCGATGGAAGGAAGCGCAATGTTTGGCAAAGTTAGGTTCTGCGATGGAAGGAGCTGCCCTTCTGGAGCGAACTTCGAACCGCAGTTTGGGAATGCTAATGACTTTGGGGCATTTGTATATTCAGAGCGGTCGGCACCATGACGCCATCAAATCATTCACGGAAGCTGTTCGTATGAATGCATATGCGCTTGAGGCGATTCAGTGGCTGGCAATTCTGGGAGCTGATCGCAATGCTGTCATGAACGCCGTTGAACAAGGAATGCTCAACAAAAATAACGCCTCGTCATTGCCAATTATGGAGTTGGTCTCGGCACATTTTTTACAGCACCGTAACCAGACGACATCTGCTATCGCTGCCTTTTCGAAATTGGAGCGAGACTTTCCGAACAATATTTATCTACTGCTCCAGATCGCTTCACTGCAGCTGCAAATGAGTGATGAACGAGGAGCGGAGAGCACGTTTGAGAGGGTGAGACAAGTGGACGAGGGTTGTATGGAGAAGATGGACGAGTATGCACATCTGCTGCAGAAACGGGGAGCCGAAGCTAAATTGAATCGTCTGGCCTCAGAATTGCTCGAATTAGACGATAAGCGACCAGAACCATGGGTGGTTCTCTCGCTATACCACTACGCTCGCCATGACAATGAGAAGGCCATGGCCTTCGTCGACAAGGCTATTTGCTTAGACCAGCGCCATGCCTTTGCTCACCGAGTGAAGGGGAGTATCTTACTGACTGATAATGCACCCGATAAGGCTGCTGCGTCCTTCTTTCACGCCAATGAATTGTCGCGGGATGTGGCGTCTTATGAAGGTCTGGTGGAATGCTACTTGGCACGTCATCAATACAAGGAGGCAGTATGCATGGCTCGAGAGGCTATAGAGATAGCCCCTCGCGATTTCAGAGCTGTTACTCTGGTAGGATTGGCACTTTCCCATGCCAAACCGGAGGAAGGTCGCGATCGCGCCAAACGAGCATTCCAAAAAGCTCTCAAATTGGATCCAAGTGCGCTTCGACCACTCCTGGCATTGGTGGATATACATATGCAAGAGAGAGACTATGCTACTTGCGTTGAACTGCTACAAAGAGGTAAAGAAGGCTTGTCAGAATCGCACGCGATGCATTCGAATGCCGATACGTTAGATGCAAGGCTAGGAGAAGTCCACACACTCAATGAGAACTACACGGACGCCATGCTTTGCTTTCAGGTTGCCCTCAGCGTCAATCCAGACAACCAAGAGGCACAACGCGGCATGGATCGATTGGAAAAGGTTATGCGAGGAATCGATCCTGACTCGGTTGGGGATACCGAGATCGCGGAAGATAGTCCTGGTGGGATGAATGCGTCGTATTAGCACGGGCGAGGAGCGCTCTAGAAATAGACATGAATACAATACAAGAATACAAGTCTCATAGGAGACGTTGATAATTGAGTGAGGTATCATATATATAGCGTATGTCGCCAAGTAGTACATGGTACCGGTAGTGGACTCTAGATTCGCATCTCTATGGGGCAACGCAGTCGTGTACTGGTTTTCACAGTTCTCACACCGCTATCATCTCACATTTGGCGTATGGCATACCAGGTAACAGGGAGTACTACTAGTAGTTACAAGTACCAGGTACTGCTACTCTAGAGTCCAAGCATGATACATGTACAAGATGCAACAGTTGAGTCCTCCGAGCTCCGAGTGGTCTAGCTAGTACGTGGGTCAACTTGTTTTTTACCAACTGCCAACTGGTCTACTGGTACTACACGTTAATACTGGTGTATCCAGAGATAAACACAATTAGAGGTTCTGGAATTCTTGCTTACCTTGTAATAAAATTGCGTTGAATACACGAAGGCATGGGTCAAAGTTTCGGGACCCCCTGGTTTTTTAGGTCCGAAGGTCGAAGTCGAACGAAGGCGCCGTCCGCGCTGCCCACATACGGTAGACTCCTGAGCGATTTCGTTTGATGAGGAGTTGGCATTTGACATGTCTCGGTCGAGCGTCAGAACAGGATCATGATGACATCAGCCTCTCCCAGACAAGCGACGTCAACTGTTCCGATCAACATCAAAAAGTTCCGATCAACGTCAGCATCACAAGCAAATGCTACGCCCAGAGCCCCTATGCATAATTCACCTCGCCGCCGGGCAGAGAGGAGAGTTCTGCCAGTGTTGATCCAACCTCAACCAGCATTGATGACATCAAAATTTCCGAAAGGAAGAAGACTCGAGCGGTCGACGCCTTCGAGGTTCGGTTTCCTTTAACTTCCATATTTTCTTAAGGCTTGTGCTTTATTATCGTCATGCCTATCTTCAAAGGGAATCTTGTTTTCAATTAAACATGCCCATTCCCTCTATCCGTAGAAGGAGGAGCACTCTGCTTGCACCGGTGCTGGTATTGCTGCTTGACTTCAATCTTTGGCATTACACCTCAATATCTGAAAGTGCGCTATCCTACTCATCATTACGTCAACGTAGTTACAAATTCTGAGAGATGACTTGGAGAACCGTGGCGATGTAACTGGGAAGAAATTATCTCGTCCGAGCGCAAGGCCCTTGAGCGAGCCAACAAGCGTGCCAATGTCAACCATCGCAAACACAATTATGCCGACCGTTCACTGGTACTTCAAGGGAGGATAGCCCGTTGCAGGGCAGTATGACTTGAATTCCAAGCGAGTCTCCGTTATCCAAGGACTCCACCGCGGAGGAGGTTGTCAAGGCCATTAAACGAGCTCAGAACCTCACATGATGTTCATGATATTCGAACGGTGGAAAGATTCTGCTCGAAGCCCCCAAGTCATTTGCTTATGGTTACTTTGGATCACTTCTATCCGGCTAGCGGTCGCTGCGCTTCACTTGAACGAACAACAAGTAGCCCGACGAGCCTCCGAAGACGACAAGACTATTCCTCTTCCGTCCTTCCAATGGAGAGTGCAGCAATCATCAGAGGGCTTCTTCGGGTTCACAATGTGACAGACGCGTTTCAAGTACTCAATGAGGAGCTGATTGCCTCCGCTCGACACCATTGACATGACATCGGACGAAAACAAGGAACGGGTCAAGCATCGCGCTTTGTCTCTCGGTTCTATTGCCTCGCGACATTTCTTTGAAGGCGAACCATCGTATGCCGTTCAAGCCTGCCAGTTATTGGCCGAAGTGGGTCCAGTCGTGCGCAGCGCCGGTCTAACGGCCGATGATGTTCCCATGCCATGGCTCGCATCGTTCAAGGTGCTGCACAGTGCGAGGTGGGTCGGCGCGAGGGCAAGATAACGCCATGAAGGTGTGGACGTGGAGCTGCCGTGCAATTTGGTCTATGCTGTTCTGAATGCAATGACAACCTTCCTCGGCCAATGAGGATCGAACGTATGAGGTGCTATCGAACTCGTTAGTCCGTCGCGTTCTCTTTGTTACTGGGGCGATCGATATGTCCGGTTGTCCGGATGCCGACAGAGGAGAGGCTGTCTTCATTGGCAGAAGCAATGTGGGAAAATCCAGTTTGGTAAACATGGTAAGTTCGTCGCAGCAGGGGCGAAATTGATTGTTTGATACTATTGACCTTACATTACACATTTTTGCACGCAGATAACGAACAGAAAATCCCTTGCCTACATCAGCAAGACACCTGGAAAGACTCAGCAGTTCAACTTTTTCGCAGTCAACGACAAGCCAGAACGGGAACGAGAGATCAAGTATGGGGATGTAGTCCCCGGTGAAAAGGATCGTGACTCGTTCTATTTAGTGGATCTTCCTGGCTTTGGTTTCGCCAAGGTCCCCGAGAAACAACGTCAGGAATGGTCACGATTCATGACGGAGTACATTGCAACACGAAAAACGCTGAAGGTGGTGTTCCATCTTGTGGATTCTCGCCATGGTCCCACTGCGGAGGATGCTCGCATCATGAAGGAGATTGGCCAGATCCTTCCCAAGCGAGTTACCTATGTTGTGGTCTTGACTAAAGCAGATAAGAATGTCAAAGGCGTTACGAAGAAGAACGAGGGAAAGGTTGCCCGTGAAGTGATGGACTCGTTGCGGCAAACGATGAAAGAATATCAGCTTAGCAAGGCACCTGTGATTTTGACATCGGCTGAAACGAAACTTGGGCGCGACGACTTGTGGAGGTATCTGAAGCTTGCTGCGGAGGCCTAATAAGAGATCCACCAAGGAGCAGTGATTCATACATGATATGCTGCTCAGTACTAGCAAACACAGAATTGCCCCAGTCTCCAGTCCATGCCGCCGAATAGGTCAACCAAGTTCGCTACGAACATACAAAATTGGTGATGGTACCTGGTACTGTACTTTGTACTAATAGTAGTACTAACTTACTACAAAGACGTACAAGCAACTACAGTATTAGATCATAAACGTTACTAAAGTAACGTTACGCTGGTAGATTTTCACTGACTGATACTAAGTGCAACGAGACGCTCTACGCAAATCTAAAATACCCCTCTGAGGACAGCAGTACCTTCACGCGTAATTCCTACATAGTTGAATGGTATTTTTGATGATCCGGTAACGCTGTGGGTACTCAAAAATGGTACAGAAATGTTACTTCTGATCTAAGTAGAACGTTACTCGAAAGACACTCTCTCGGTGGTACTTCTAAGTTCTCCGGGTACTTCGGAGCACATACAACATACATGTAAAAGCAACAATAACAACAACAACAACGACACCACCAACAACTGCATGCGAATCCACCTCTGCCTCCTACAAGACAAGAATTCAAGAAAAGTGGCTTCTTGCTCCAGACAAGAAGGAGGATGATGCACAAAGAATGGAGGCTACTCGTTTCCAGATATGGATGTTTGGAGTTTGGACGATCATTCCGGATGCCACTTGTGCGATATCATCACAAACGAATTTGAAGCAATGGCGTTGCGAACAATCTGAGTTGGCAGAAAGTTTCAGGGTGCTCTCTCAATCTCGGAGCTGTTTCAAATTTGTCATTTGGACCAGAATTGATGGACTTGTGGTCCGATATGTGGTGCAGAAATAGAGTCCGGATGCAACACTGGTGTGATATCATCGCAAACGAATTTTGAAGAAATGGCGTTGCGAACAATCTGAGTTGGCAGAAAGTTTCCGGGTGCTCTCTCAATCTCGGAGCTGTTTCAAATTTGTCATTTGGACCAGAATTGATGGACTTGTGGTCCGATATGTGGTGCAGAAATAGAGTCCGGATGCCACACTGGTGCGATATCATCGCAAACGAACTTTGGAGCAATGGCGTTGCGAACAATCTGAGTTGGCAGAAAGTTTCTGGGTGCTCTCCCGATCTCGGATCTGTTTCAAATTTGTCATTTGGACCAGAATTGATGGACTTGTGGTCCGAAATGTGGTGCAGAAATAGAGTCCGGATGCCACATTGGTGCGACATCATTGCAAACAAATTTTGAAGCAGTGGCGTTGCGAACAATCTGAGTTGGCGAAAAGTTTCGGGGTACTTTCTCAATTTCAGATCTGTTTCAAATTCTTGAATTGAACAAGAATTGATGGACTTGTGGTCCAATATGTAGTCAAGAAATAATGCAAGTGGACAGATGTTGAGTTGGGAAGGGACATGGTAAAATCTCGTCCATCGTGTAGTGGGCACTAGTAGCTAGTAGTTATTAGGCACTTGCCATTTGCCATATGCACATATCGTACAATTGTCCGCCGTGAACAGTCCTGTCAGACGTATTTTGCAGTGCTTCGTCGCGTGCGTACATTCTGTACCGGACCCTATGGTAACATCCTGCGTTATTATATTTCCTAGTTACTCTCGTAGTAGTATTGTTCCAACAGTTCTGGCGAGTGCAAGTATGCAGCATATGCACATACCTGCATGACAGTACCTGGTACCGTAGAGCGTAGAGTAACTGCAGAACAGTGTGTGACACGCCGCAATGGAATGAAATTCTGTATGTACAATGTACAGTACCAGGTACCAGGTAGTCAGGATGATAGAGTCTTTGCTCGTTGCTTTGCATATGATTGAAAACGGCTCGGTAACTGGTACAGTACCAGGACTGTGTACTGTGAACTGATCACTCGGTGCAACAGTAGTTCATTCTCCAATTCATCGCTCACAGTTTGATGGGAATTTTCGAGCAGACTTCTTTTGTTGTTATCCATCTACTACTAATAGAGGCCCCGATTCGGTTTATGCAACCAAGCTCTCTTCCATTATGACAAGGCTAGCCAACTCAATAGGACATATCCTTTTGGCAGTTGTCGTTGTTTTCCAAATGGGTTTATTTCACAGATGCATGTACGAAGACCATGTGCGTTCGGAGTTCGCTGTATCGCTTTCCTCCATAAATCACTTCGAAGACACAACAGCCACGCGGAATTCGCCCAATTGGAAGCCCGTTTACGTTTATCGAGGAGGTCCTCCGCTAGTCTCGGAACGACGGTGGAATGGGCAAGCAGAACAGGACAAACTGATATCGTGGCTAACCAAGAATATGACCAACCGATACTTTGTGGACTTGGCTGCCAATGGGGCGGAGCACTTATCGAATACATTATCTTTGGAACGGCATTTTAATTGGAATGGCCTGTGTATTGAAGCGAATCCCATTTACTGGAATGAGTTGGCTCGCTTTCGATCATGTACCGTATTGGGGGCCGTGATTGGAAAGCAGGCGAATGAAAAAGTTATGTTTGCCATGGCCGGACCCATGGGCGGCATTACCGGCACAGAGTCCACCGAGACAGAAGAACGATACACAGCACATCTGGGAAAGACATTCGAAACATTTAAAGTTCCAAAGCTGATTGACTACTTCAGCCTGGATGTGGAAGGAGCAGAGGAATTCATCATGGATGCGTTCCCCTTTGACCGGTACAAAATTCGATTCCTAACAGTGGAACGCCCAAGCCCCAACCTGACTCTAAAGCTGGCAGATCATGGATACAGGCGCATCATTAAGCTCACTTTTTTTGGTGAAATTCTGTTCGCACATGAGTCCGAAATGCCTATTGACATGGCGATCATTGATAGGTATTGCGCAGACAGCGGGGGTAAATTTTGCGGTGAAAAAGACTATCTTTTGGGCTTTCGCCTCAGTTTAAATGCAATGCAAAAAGAACTTAATCGCATGAATGCATCCAGGCATACGTCACGCCAACGGGTGACTCCCTCGTAGCGAAAGGAGAGTAGAATGTGGTGTGCTGTTTGGGGTTTGCTAAGATTCGCTACTTGTGTGAACGTTGGTTACTCTGTTCAATAATACTGAGACTTGCTACAAGTGCTCGGGACTCGGCAATCTCCAAGTCGCTCTGGTCTGAGATGTATACCAAGCGAGATGGCAATGATAAGCGCTCTCTTCCTTAGGGATGACGATGTGTTCAATTCGCCTTCGCGTGATCGAACCGTATGACAAAGCGTGCAAAACGCGCATAATTACTAGACTCCGAGTTTTTGCACTGTACTGCGCGAGAATCAAATAGATTCAGCACGGTACGTTGTACTCGTACTCCGGTAGTACAAGTAAGCTGTAGCCGTGGATACACGGATGCGCCACTTAACAGGATCCAATCCAGGGTATGACATAGGAGTACATGCATCCACCACACCACCACCTCACCGCGCTCCGCCACAACGAACACACCATACTAGGAGTAATCGATAACAATCATCCCGAGTGCTGTTACGATCTAGTATCCGAGAAAATCATGGCTAACCGTCTTCGACTTGCAATTGTTTGCTGGATAGCCCTTGCTCATCCAGTTGTGGGGTTTGGAAGTGCCTTGGCCCGATAAAATTACCAGATGCTACTGCGGTGTTGAAAGGCTTTCTTAACCCCAAAGGAGACGGAGGATTGATCCAACGACGCAAGGGACTTAAGGATAGACTACAGCAAGAATGCGAGAAGAACGATAGGCAAAGATCGAGGAGATTATTGCCGAACTGCAACAACTAACACCAACCCCCAATTCTGCCTC